>JZKD02S0791560.1:4389-14612 GCA_000966675.3 Picea glauca | reverse complement strand
ATTTTTACAAAAATATCGCTAAACATTTATAGTTGGCATATGAAGGATTAGTAAGATTCGCCAAGGTTTATACATTTTAAAACAAGTTTCCATCCTTAAAATCATCCCTGCCACTAGCTATCTAAGGCACCATTCTGAATCTAATCCATTTGTTCTGAGGCCAGTAACATTTTAGGGCACCAATTACATTCTATTCTTTTGGGGATTTTATAATGCCTCCTACCACTACCAGCCCTAGATTGAGCTTCTTTGTAAGTACCTGGTCACTTTTCTAAATGTTGTAGTACCTCATAAATCTTTCTTTCCCAACCCTATATTAAGCTTCTTTGTGAGTACTTGGTCACTTTTCTAAATGTTGTAATACCCCATAAATCTTTCTTTCCCAACTACCTGCTTCTTTCAATTTTGCCTATATCTCTTTATTGGAGAAGTGGTAATTATCTATTTCTCATATTTTGCCCACTTCCATCTCTCTCATATCTAGGACAAGTTGAACCATTAAATTCACAACTTATTCTCTATTTCATCCCCTCTTTATTGACTTTAGTTTAATGTACAGATCTCGACTGAATTGAAACTTCTTCTTCTTCGCATTGCTATGCTCTACATCTGGAGTTTGATAATTCCACTACTAACATAAAAATCGAGTCTCATTTTCTTCCCATTGCTATGCTCTACATAAAAAGAGAGTCTCATTCTCTGTATAGACTCTATGCCTCTTAATACTTATTGCCTTGTACTATGCTGGGTAATTTTCCCCATCATTACTTCGTCTTTACCTTGCCATCCATCTCGAACAAAATGAAGAAAAACATTGGTTGCTATATAGCCAACTTAGTTTAAAAATGGTCAACTCAATGGTGATTGGGGGCCTTGCGTAGATAGCAAGAAAATCTTTAGGAAAACGCATGAGTCAAGCGCCTATATAGCAAACCAGTTTTAGATCGAAAACAATTTTTTCTTTTTTATCTATAAATGAAAATAGCCTAGAGAAAAACCTTTAAAAATCTCATCCCAACGAACTGCTTGAGCTCAAAATTGACGACGAGTTTTAGATTATTAAGAAACCTATGGATCTGGGCATTGTAATGTCAAGTTAAAATCCAATGAATATTCCACTTTGTTGGGTTAGACTGACATTAACCAATGCACATGTATGCATCAAATCATCCCGCAAGAAGTTTTTGAAGCCATACTGCTTCACGACTTGTGACACTAGCTGCAATATAATCCACTTTTGTTGTGTTGAGTTCTACATAAGTATTTTTCATGCTAAAATAGGATATCATAGATGATCCTAAGATGAAGTATCACCCCAAGGTTCTCTTTTTGTCCACTTCACTCCCTTCCAAGTTAGAATCAGTATATCCCTACAACCTCACTTCACCACCTAAGTCATATCTCAAACCATATCCAACTGTACCACACAGGTACCTCAACACATGCTTTGTTGCAACCCAATAGAAGTTCCTCGGTTCAACCATGAACTGGCCCAGGGTGTTCACTACAAAGAAAATATTTGGCTTGGTGTTAACTAGGTACATCAAGGATCCAATCAACTTCCTATACATAATGGAATCCACCATATCTGAATATGAAGTGGAATCACTGAGCTTCTTAAGATTTTTTATTATAGGTGTAGCCCTGGACTTGTAGTCCATCATACTGAATCTTCTCAAGATCTCAACTATGTACTTACCTTGTCCAAGAAATATCTCACCTAGTTTCTGCCACACCTTCAATCCCAAGAAATAATGCATCAAGACAAAATACTTAATCTAGAACTCAAAGGCCAACTCCCTCTTGTATTGATCGATGAGTCGGTCTACTCCTGTAAGGAATGGTTATCAACATATAAAACCAATATCAAAGGATCACCATCAATAACCTTGTATTAAAGGTTGGGATCTGCTTAACTCTTGGTTAATCCCAAGCTCATCAAGTATCCATCAATCATGGAGTACCATGCCCTAGGTGCCTACTTGAGTCCATGCAAGGCCTTCTTCAACCTACAAACATGAGACTCCCTCCCATGTACCTCAAATCCCTGAGGTTGTTTTATGTACACTTCCTCCTAAATCACACCATTGAGGAATGCAGTCTTTACATCCATCTGGTGTAATCTCCAATAAATGACTATTTCAATGGCAATAATGGTCCTGATGGAAGGTTACCCGACAACTGGAGAAAACTTCTCCTCATAGTTTACTCCCTCTTTCCAGGAGAACCCTCTTGCCATGAACCACGTTTTTTACTTTTCAATGTTGTCATATATTGCATGATTGATATTGTAGATCCACTTGGAATTCACCATTGACTTCCCCTCGGGTCTCGACACAATCTCCCACACATCATTCTTCATGATGGAATGATATTCCTCTATCATGGAATCTCTCCAAACTTGTTGGACTACCACCTCCTCATAACTGGAATCAATGATGTGACTCATAAATGCCATATAAATCAAGAATTTATGAGGTCGTCTACTTTTCTTGAAAGTACCATGGGGAGCTTCATGCCCATCTACATCCTGCAATGTATCACAAAGCCATACTAGCCTCTTCCTAGTCTCTAGAAAAATGACTCTAAGTGGGTCCATTGGTTCAACTGGCTCTCCTAACTTCTCCTGATAGTTTAAAGGATGAAGAATCAATTGGAAAAAAGGGACCTAAGCCCACATCCTTCAAAGCCTCTTGCTCCTCACTATCAATCTCCATATGAGATTCTCTAGACCTCTTGAAGGCTATGTATTCATCAAAGGTGACATCCAAATTGACCTCTATCTGGCGGTGTCTTCAAATGTAGATTATGTAAGCCTTTGATGTCTCATTGTATCCAACAATCGCCCAATTCTTCCCAGAAGGCTCAAATTTGCCTTTTTCTCCTTGGGTACGTGAATGTAGTCTGAAAAAACAAATATCCTCAAGTGACTAACCTCTAGTTTCACACTTGTGAAATCCTCCTCAGGAGTCTTGTCCCCCAAGATATGGTGAGGACTCTTGTTTCGGATGTACACTGTTGTACTAGATTCCTCTCCCCATAAGAACATGGGTAAATCTTGATCATGGATCATGGCTTAGCAACCTCAACAATGGACATGGTCTTATTCTCTGCAACCTCGTTCTTCTGTGGGCCATGAGGAATTGTCAACTCCTTATTGATCCCTGCCTCCTTGCAGAAATCATTGAAGTCCCTGGAAGTGTACTCTCCATCATTATCTGACCTCAACACCTTGATCTTCTTCCCTGTCAGGTTCCGACCTCAACACCAAGATATTGCAAGGAGATTCAAAACCCACGCCTCCTTCACAAGAAGCTAGACTTACAGGATCTAAGCCAAGTTACTCCACTAAGCACAAAGTTGAGGAAGTCCCAAAAATCCTAGATGTGTTATTTCACGAAATAAGAGTGTCACTGTCAGGACTAAATGATCCACAAGTGTTAGCTCGATTCGAAGCCTTCATGAATCTGGGACAAGGTGTTCCTCATTCAATGCCAACTACTCTTGTTGGCACCCCGAATACAACAAGACAAGAACCTTCCACAAAAATTATGTCTCTTATTACATCATTAACCCCTTTACAGACCCGCTTCGGAAATCCTAGTTCCAAACTCACTTTTGTAGGTGATCTTACTCCTATCTTTCCCGAAGAGTCGCCTCCCTCAGATTTATTTTTCAGCAAGAAACAAAGAGCTATTGTAGAAAGAGAATCTCACCAAAAGGATGGAGTTGTCACTAAAAGGAAAAGAATGGTGTATGATGGGAAAAACCATGATGGTCCTGAGTTTGCGAAAGAAGTTGCAAGTCCACTGGGGGATTTTGCCACTGCCAATCAATGGTCAGTGGGAAAATTAACTGAATTATTACGACAGAAATTCCTCTTGGTAGAGAAATTGCAGAATGAAATATACAGTACATAACATATTGTTAGAAGAAAGATTAACCAGGACATTGAACAAATCAGGGCTAGTCATCAGCATCAAATTAAGCATTTATAGGATAACCTTGAGTTTCTCTACCAAAGTTCACAGACTAGCAAAGGATTGATCACTCAGCGTGACAATTTCATTAAGAAGTTGCAGGCCAAATTGACCCTAACAAAGAACACAACAATAAACATTTTGGCCTTCAAAACACAAGCATCAGAAATCAATGAGAGGTTGGAAGTTTCCCAACAAGATCTCTATAAAAAAGTAGATTCTATTCAAAAATGCTATGAGGCAGTAGACCTCTCCCTAAAAAATATTTATGTCAAGGAAAAAGAGGCCTGCGTAGCCTGGTCTAAGTTTCAAGAAGTTCTCATATGGAAGAAAAGAGATAATACCCCAGGTCTTCCCCTTCTCTCTCATTCTAAACAAGTAAGATGTGAAATGGCCCAAAAAGCCTCAGAAACAAATCTAGGAGAAGGCAAGAAACTTGCCAGAGATGTAAAAGAGGTTTGTCTAGAGGAATTATCTTCAATAAATAAAAATTTGATTGAGTTCGAAAGAAATAACATCTCAGAGGCCTTGGGGCAAATTGAAATAGAAATGAACCAGCAAAGCTCCAGAAAGAACAAGGAAAATACTCAGACGACCATCCAAGAGATGATCCAGATTGATTTACTTAAAATCAATGAATGGTTGGTTAATCTAAGTTCACAATATCAAGTCATGGTGCAAGAAGTGAACAAGATCTAGGAGAAGCTGCCACAAATACAAAAGAATATGTTTCTTTTGAATTGAATGAAAGGATTGAGCCTTCAAGATTCATGGTAGAATTGATGGAAATGTGCACCCAATGCATTGAACAGGGAAAAGCGAGTATAGATTGGAGAAAATTAAAAAGCATGCACAACGTCCACTTTCTCCACCCACTCTACCTTTCACCCTCCAACCATCACTTACCCCAAGTATCCCTACCGCCCACATTCTCACATCCACTCATCCCACCTCCTTAATGGACACGTATTCTTCCATCATTATTTTTGTGAACATTTACTCTTCCCTGTAACCATTAGCCATCCCATAACGAGCCAATGTTGAGCTATTCACCTCATTTCCCCCCCATGGCTTCAACTACAATTCCTTATCCTAGTGAACGCATTTGAAGGGACATGTGGTGGCCTTAAAGAACATGTGTACTCGGATCAAAGATCAAAGGAAAACGAGCGCATCTACAAGAAAACGAAGAGACGGAGGAAGCACCGACAAAACTCAACAATATTTGCATGTTGTTATTTTATTAGGATGTATTCTATTTTAGTCATATATGGTGGGAAGTCCAACGTTTTTCAGTTATGACAAATTTTGTATAAATAAATAGATTTTAGATCTATTAAGGGCTGCTTCTTGCCAAATGTAAAAAAGAAACTCTTTTTTAGTATTAATACAAGTGCAGACAGAGATTCTAAGTTTCGTTCAATTTGAGTTATGTGTTTCCTTTGTGTTTCCATTTCTCAGAATTTCTTTCTGTAATTCTTGAAGAGTGAATGATTTCAATTTAGTACTACATCTATTGTGATCATAATATATCAGTGGTTCATTCTATAACAATTTTTACTCTGTTATTACTGTGAGTAAAACAAGACCTGTGATCTGTGTGAATTACTACATTGTATCTCTTGTTCAAGGGTGCATCCTCTATCGTTCTTCTATTGTAAACAAGGTGAGACTTATATGCAATTGATACCTGACTTTGTTTTAACAGTTTTGTAAATATTTCTACATCATTTAACATTAGAATTGTGACTCAGATAACGAGATACAGCCTCTGTACTGTCTTATCATTAATTTCATTTAAATATTATTTCTCATAATTTTGAAGGTAGAAAAAAGCACTCACAAAAATACTTCATTTAAAACCTTTGATGCCTGACATTATTCTTTGAGCCTTAAAATAAATCTCAGGAACAACAGAGGGTCTGAAGGAGGCTCCCTCCTTCCATAGAGTTTGAACTTGGTATTCCCTCTATGGTAGATTTGAGAGGTCAACGGGAATTAAGTATTCCAGTTAATCCTACCCCGACTCTCTTGCAGACTTACGTCCCATAACTCTCTAGTTGCTAGGATGAGGCAAACAAAAGACCATTCAAAAGCATGGGTTCACATAGAGACAATACACATTTCTACCTTAATCATTCAATACTTAACTTAGTCATAGACATATATGTATTCAATCATCATTTCCATTTTAGTACATAGAGTCTAAAAATACTTATCAAAAAATTGGAGATGGAGGGCAACGGCTCCGAGATTTACACCACTGCAAGCAATGGGAAAGCTCATGACAACACATAGTTTTTATTAGAAGAAGAATACGAAGAGTTGGCATACAAAGCAAAAGGGAAGAGAAAGAGATCAATGTGCAATGCTGGTCTGTAGAGTGATTGCAGGGCGCGTATAGAAATCCCAAGATCCAAAGGACTTTGTCGCAGGTGGATTTGATTCCATTGCAAGCCAGGCAAGATTTACTGTAATCCAAATGCATCTTTTTCATATGTGTGCTTCCATATATGATGATTTAAGGAAGTTGTCTTCCGTATATTCACATTTATATGCGTCATCCATATATGCACATATACGTAAGCGCGCATATACGGAAGACGCCATTATGGAAGTGGCCAACTTCCGTATATGCATCGTTCGTATATGCACATATACGGAAGCACGTATATACGGAAGGTGCATATACGAACGACGCATATATGAAAGGTCCATATACAAAAGAAATTTACGGTAATCCAAATGCATCTTCCATATATGTGTGCTTTCATATATGAGGATTTAAGGAAGTTATCGTCTGTATATGCACATTTATACGCGTCATCCGTATATAGGCATATACGAAAGCGCGCATGTATGGAAGATGCCATTATGGAAGTGGCCAACTTTTGTATATGCATCGTTTGTATATGCACATATATGCATCATTCATATATGCATCGTTCGTATATGCACATTTCGTATATGCGTTGTTCCATATATATGGAAGTGGCCAAATTCCATATACAGAAGATTCATATATGAATGACGAAGTGGCCAACTTCCGTATATGCATCATTCATATATGCACATATACGGAAGTGCGCATATACGGAAGGTTCATATATGGATAACGCATATACGGAAGGTGCATATACAGAAGGTGCATATATGAACGATGCATATATGAAAGAAATTTATTGTAATTCAAATGCATATTTCATATATGTGTGCTTTCATATATGATGATTTAAGGAAGTTGTCGTCCGTATATGCACATTTATACATGCATTTATATGCGTCATCCGTATATGCGCATATACGGAAGACGCCATTATGGAAGTGGCCAACTTTCGTATATGCATCGTTCGTATATGCACATATACGGAAGTGCCCATATATGGAAGGTGCATATACGGACGACGCATATACGAAAGGTGCATATACAGAAGGTGCATATACAAATGACGCATATACGGAAAAAATTTATTGTAATCCAAATGCATCTTCCGTATATGTGTGCTTTCATATATGAGAATTTAAGGAAGTTGTCATCCGTATATGCACATTTATATGTGTCATCCATATATTTGCATATACAGAAGATGCCATTATGGAAGTGGCCAACTTTCGTATATGCATCGTTCATATATGCACCTTCTGTATATGCACATTCTGTATATGCGCATATACGGAAGCGCACATATACGGAAGACGCCATTATGGAAGTGGTCAACTTCCATATATGCATCGTCCGGAAGGTGCATATATGAACGACGCATATACGAAAGAAATTTACTGTAATCCAAATGCATATTTCGTATATGTGTGCTTTCATATATGAGGATTTAAGGAAGTTATCGTCCGTATATGCACATTTATACACGCATTTATATGTGTCATCCGTATATGCGCATATATCGAAGACGCCATTATGGAAGTGGCCAACTTCCGTATACGCATCGTTCGTATATGCACATATACGAAAGCGTGCATATATGTAAGGTGCATATACAGATGACGCATATACGGAAGGTGCATATACGAACGATGCATATACGAAAGAAATTTACTATAATCCAAATGCATCTTCCGTATATGTGTGCTTTCATATATGAGCATTTAAGGAAGTTGTCGTCCATATATGCACATTTATACGTGCATTTATATGTGTCATCTGTATATGTGCATATACGGAAGATTCCATTATGGAAGTGGCCAACTTTCGTATATGCATCGTTCGTATATGCACATATACGAAAGCATGCATATACGGAAGGTGCATATACAGACGACGCATATACAGAAGGTGCATATATGAACGACGCATATACAGAAGAAATTTACTGTAATCCAATTGCATCTTCCCTATATGTGTGCTTTCATATATGATAATTTAAGGAAGTTGTCATCTATATATGCACATTTATACGCGCATTTATATGTGTCATATGTATATGCACATATACGGAAGACGCCATTATGGAAGTGTTCAATTTTCGTATATGCATCATCTGTATATGCACATATACGGAAGCGCACATATACGGAAGGTGCATATACGGATGACACATATACAAAAGGTGCATATACAGAAGGTGCATATACGAACGACACATATACAAAAGAAATTTACTGTAATCCAAATCCATCTTCCGTATATGTGTGCTTTCATATATGAGGATTTAAGGAAGTTGTCGTCCGTATATGCACATTTATACGCGCATTTATATGCGTCATCCGTATATGCACATATACGAAAGCGTGCATATAGGGAAAACACCATTATGGAAGTGATGAACTTCCATATATGCGTCGTTCGTATATGTACATATACAAAAGCGTGCATATACAGAAGTGCGCATATACGGAAGGTGCATATACGGACGACGCATATACAGAAGGTGCATATACAAACAACGCATATACGGAAGAAATTTACTGTAATCCAAATGCATCTTATGTATATGTGTGCTTTCATATATGAGGATTTAAGGGAGTTGTCGTCCATATATGTACATTTATACGCACATTATATGTGTCTTCTGTATATGCGCATATACGGAAGACGCCATTATGGAAGTGGCCAACTTTCGTATATGCACATATACGAAAGCACGCATATACGGAATGTGCATATACGGACAACGCATATACGAAAGGTGCATATACAGAAGAAATTTACGGTAATCCAAATTTACGAAAGCGCGCATATACAAAAGGTCCATATACAAACGACGCATATACGGAAAGTCCATATACATAAGAAATTTACTGTAATCCAAATGCATCTTTCATATATGTGTGCTTTCATATATCAGGATTTCAGGAAGTTGTCATCCGTAAATGTACATTTGTGTTTTTTCCCAAGAAATTATATGTTTGATTATATTATTATTATTTATAAATATTTTTTTAAATATAAAAACTATTTGCCTTCACTACAATTTTTTCATAATTTTATAGGTTGGAATTTAAAGTTGTCATGATTTTAAGAATTCACATACTCATGATTCATTTATTTAAATTTATCAAATCTCATTAATTTGCCTTTCCTTGCTTTGAATAAAAGATAAGCCTTATCCCTTTGCTTGTTTGTTTGATTATATTATTATTATTTACAAATATTTATTAATATCTTTTTAAATACAAAAACTATTAGTCTTCACTACATTTTTATCATAATTTTAGAGGTTGGAATTTAAAGTTGTCATGGTTTTAGAAATTCACAGTGGTCATGATTCATTTATTTAAAATTTATCAAATTCCATTAATTTGTGTTTGCTTACTTTGAATAAAAGATAAGCCTTATCCCTTTGCTTGCTTGTTTGATTATATTATTATTATTTATAAATATTTATTAGTATCTTTTGAAATATAAAAACTATTATCTTTCACTACTTTTTTATCATAATATTAGAGGTTTTGATAAGCTTTATGCCTTTGGGATAAATGGTATTGATTATAAGTTAAGTTTATGGTTTGAATGCATTCATTATTTCTTTACCGTGGTTTTGTTGTGGTCCTTCTTTATAATTTTCTAAAATTTTGTTGATTTTCTCTTTATATGTTTGGAAGAAATGTTAAATTTTATGTGCTTTAGCTATTCATACAAATACAAAATGTTTTAATTTTTAGATAATCCTGTCACTTTTTTTTCCATTGTGAAATATTTGTTTTATTATATTATGTTTTATAAAAAAAATAATTAAAATTGGATTACATGCACAAATAAAAGGCTATGCTTTTATTCATTGAGTT
>JZKD02S0791471.1:246310-258165 GCA_000966675.3 Picea glauca | reverse complement strand
AGAGAGAGAGAGAGAGAGAGAGAGAGAGAGAGAGAGAGTCTGAGGCATGTCAAGGCAAGGTCTAGGTCTAGGTATTTTCATACCTTGTTATGTCTAAGTATTTCCATGTCTAGGTCTTACTATGTATAGGAGTGTGAGAGGGAGAGAGACAAGGGGGGCATAGAGGGTTATTATGCATATGATGTTGTATATTGTTCTTTGAAGTTGTTTCAGGCCAAAATTGTGAGGAGGCCTATAATCCAGGAGAAAATGACGAGAGGAAAGGATCAACTACAAACGAAAGGACTTAAGGTGCATATCTTGATTTTCCTTTCCTTTCCTTAATTGTCATTTGGTATTGTTAGATTTGGGTGGAATAGGAGTAATTCTATCTTTTAAGGTGTCATTGCTCTACCTAGTGACTAGAGCCTGATTAGGGGGATTTTTCCCCAAACGAAAATTGGCAACTCCAATGGTGAAGCTCTCTAGTGTCTTGTCAGGAGATTCTTTTTAGTTTGAATTCCTATGTTTTTCTGTGCTTTCTGAGTCCGTGAGAGTCTCTGGTCAGCTTCCAAGTGTTTACCAGTTTTCCTGATCTTGGTGGTCACTTTGAATTTTATCTCCTTTTGAGTTTGTTCAGTCATATGCATGCCCTATTATATAACCAGACCGTGTACCTACACATCCTGAGTTTAACCTAGCCCACGTACATCTGCATGATGACTATGCACAACACACGTTTTTATACTTTTGAAGAGTTTAAAAAAAAACCATTTCTTCCAGGAAACCTTTGGTTTCTTAGGTCCTCCTGAGTACCAGAGACCTATGTTAAATGTTGTTGGACAATATTTAAGTCTCACATTGTTTATGAAATTGTAAAAATATCCTCTTGTATAGTTTTCTTTGTCTCTTTCTGTCTTTTATCAAGGTTGAAGGTGTACTTTTAAGCTTTAGGTTCTCCTTTGGATTCCGATGAATCCCTGCCTTTTTGTAGTGGTTTAGGACCCAATTCAGTCTCTTCGTTGTTCTCCTTCTCTATTGGTATGCTTTGAAAAGAAAAATACAGTTGTTTTTTTGTTTTCATTTCATAAGCATATAAAAGCTTAAAAAAATTGTAGTTAAGTCTAAACTTTTTTCTCGTCCCTTTCCCTTGTATTCATGTTGCAAAAAGAAAAATAAGTTTCTTAACTGAATTTTCATGTTACTCTGCATGTTCATTTGGTTGTAGTATCTTAGGTTATGTTTATAAAAAAAATGAAATCTCAACCCAAAGTTCCTTCTTTCCTTCTTCCCTGAAAGTTTAAGTAGTTGCATTGCATTTGGAACGAAATAGAATTCTAGGATAGATTGCATATTAGGATCTTGGTTTTCATTTGAAAAGTTTTAATTTTGAAAGTTAAAAGAGACAAATATTCATTTGTAGGATGTAGCTTTATTTCATTTGCATTTAAAGCACAATTTTCTAAAAGCTCATTAACTCTTCTTTTTTCATCTCTAAAAGAACATCACAAGTTTCACTACCGCACCCCTGAGTAATAAAGCCACTAAAATTAACACTTAATGTTAAAATCAATTAGAATTTTTAATTTATAGGGTACACCAATTAGACTAGGATTTAGGGCCTTGGATTAGGTGTGGAGAGGAAACTCTCCAAGGACACTAAAACAACTTAAGAGTCTGAGATAGGGAGTTGAAGTCTAGTCTCGTAAAGTTTAGCTAGGACCCACCTCTAACACGAGGGATAAAACCGAGGTCACGTGAGGAAAGGAAGAGGATATAACCCCTCCAAATCCAGACCAAGCATAGCGATGAACACATTTGAGGGTCATTCTTGGGATTCTATTGACTGCATCAAGAATTCTGTTGATTCAACGAATTGGAGGATCAC
Source organism: Picea glauca (assembly GCA_000966675.3). Classification (NCBI taxonomy): domain Eukaryota; kingdom Viridiplantae; phylum Streptophyta; class Pinopsida; order Pinales; family Pinaceae; genus Picea; species Picea glauca. The sequence continues at coordinate 256,298 of JZKD02S0791471.1, read as the reverse complement.
CACAAGTGAAATGATGTAACATGATCGCTCAGATATTTGCTAGGCTTACCTTCAAATTTTGGAATATCTGAGGGAAAATTTGTTAGCATAGGAGGCCAAGGTGGACCATGAAAAATAGGATCATTTAAGAACCTTGAAAATTCTAGCAAATGAAGAGTTTCCAGAAATGATAACCTAGGTTATGTTGGAGTTGAAGGAAAAGATGAACCCTAAAGGTGTATCTAAGAAATATCCTCATAATCAAAATGTAAGGGCTATCTAGAACTACTTCGTCGTTGAATATCTTGTGCAAAACCCTTGTGCGATGTCTTCTTTGGAGGTCGTCCAAATTTTCCCCTTCCAGAGAAAAGTGTTACTGTTCTCTTTAGGTGCTGCTGAGCCAACTAAATTGGGATCTATCATTTTTTACCCTTCCAATGCTAAACCTCATTTTCCTCACCACTTCACCTTCCATATAGTAGTGGTTTACGCCATGAAATTGTTGACACAAAATATTTTTCACATGGTGGTAAATAAGGGTGCATCAACTTGTGTTATGTCATTGGCATGTTGGATGGCTATTGGTGAAACCAACCTGTCTCCATATCCTACGTTGTTAAATTCATTTGATGATCATTTTTTTTTTACCACATGGAATAATCCTGTCCTTCCCCGTACAGTTGGAGGGAAAAATTGTGTGTTTCGAGGTCAAAGTAGTTGACACGCCTCTTGAGTACAACCTGTTGTTGGGTCAAAGTTGGACTTACTCAATGACATCGATGTTATCCTCTGTCTTTAGAGTACTATGTTTTCCTCATGAAGGTAGGATAGTAACCATTGATTAGTTGTCCTTCTCTCACCCTGACCCTTCATCGGGGGCATCCACAATCCCGATGATTGATAATCCACAACAAGGTACTTTGAACTTAGGTGTTGGAGTGTTTCCATATTTGATGGGCACTTTTGACTTTCCACTGCCTTTAAATGATGTTAAGTTTATTTTGGATATCCTTGATCATCCTAAGACTACGATTTTTCAAGTGACTTCATTTCAAACGACTTATTTTGACGATCCATGGACTTTACCTTCCCTGTCAGCTTCTATGGAAGGGGTAGGGCATCCTGGCATGGCTATGCCCTTATCCATAGTCGATGTCACGTATAGTATTGTTCAACAAACCTCGACCAACTCTGATTTAGCTCCCCCTCAAGAGATAGATCTTGTTATAGAGCCTATTTGGGATTAAGAGTCTCTTACTTCTCATGATCCTTTGGACTTGGTCTTTCCTTTTGAGGAGGAAATTCTAGAGGAAATGATGGGTTTAGACAGACCTTGGGATGATCTACATCATAGATTATAGTTTTTACATGAGCTTAGGAAAGTGGAAGCATGGGTGTTTACTTTGACCATGAGTGGATATGTCACTCATGTTATTAACCCTTTGGAAACACACATAGTATAGTCTGAAGGAAAATTGGTGAATATAACTGAGATGATTCCAATTGATATCCCCAAAAATCCCAACATCGTTGAAAACATATTCATTGGAGTGGATTGTTCCCTCGAGCATATTCAAGTGTATATTGAGTTATTTAAATAATTTCATGACATTTTTTCCTGGTCTTATGAGGAAATGCCATGCATTGACCCTCGTATTGTTGAACAAGAAATTATAACCTATCCCAATGATAAACTAGTTCAGCATAATATTTTCTCGGTCAACCCTCGAAAGGAAGTGACCATTAAAGATGAGGTAGGGAAATTGATTAAGGATGGTTTCATCTACCCAGTTCAATTGACAAAATGGGTGTCAAATCCTATTCCTGTCAATAAAAAGCAACGTAAAATTCAAGTATGTATTGATTTCCATGATATGAACAAGGAATTCCCAAAAGATAACTTTCCTACCCCATTCATTGATCATATTATATATGAATGTGCGAGTTGTGAAGTTTTTTCCTTTATGGATGGTTTCTCAAGGTACAATCAAATTTAGATCAAGCCCGAGGATCAACATAAGATTGCTTTTATATGTCCTTGGGGTACCTTTGCATATAATAAAATGCCTTTTTTCCTAAAGAATGTTGGAGCTACTTTCTAGAGGGCCATATCGTTCTCCTTTCCTGACCTCAAACATATAGTCGAAGTATATCTTGATGATATTGCATCACATTCTCGTAAGAGATATAATCATCCCACTCACCTTCGACTTATTTTTGAGAGTTGTCACTACTAACGGATTCTCTTGAATCAAAACAAGTGTAGTTTTTGTGTTACATCGAGACGTTTATTGGAATTTATCATGTTCAACAAAGGGATCATGGTCGATCCTCTTAAGTTTGAGGAAATAGTTCAATTGCCTCCCCTGTGCACAACTCCTCAACTTCAGAGTATCCAAGGTAAAGCTAACTTCTTACAGATATTTATTGCTAACTATGTCGAAATCACAAAGGGGTTCATGCATATTTTGAAGAAAGGGGTCCCATTCTTTTAGGATGAAGTGGATCAATGCTATTTTGAAGCATTGAAACATGCCTTGATGTCTTCCCCTCTGCTCATCCCTCCTGATTGTGGAAAATATTTCTTGTTATATTTAGCTGGAGTAGAATCCACCATCAGTATGGTCTTGGTTCAGGAAGATGACACGCTCCAAGAACATGTTATATACTACCTCATCTGAGTCTTAGTTGGACCAAAACTCAACTATACGCACATTGAGAAACTTGCTTTGGCAGCTATTCACGCTGTCCAAAAGTTTCGTCATTATATTCTACTCCGTAAGGCCACCGTCATGGCCGTCGTTAATCCTTTTCAGTACATGTTGACATGATGTGTCATTGGCAGGAAGATTATTCGGTGGATCATTATTCTTCAAGAATTCGTTTTGGACATTGTTTTGTTGAAGTCCAAGAAGTATTTGGTGTTTGTAGAGTTAATATCGAAACTTCCGATTGAGAGTGGAAAAGATTCACCCGAAGAATCGTTGATCAATGATGATCTCTTCCTTATTGTGTCTTTTGACCCTTGGTATAGAGATATACTTATGTATCTTTAGAATTTGAAGTTTACTCCCTCTACTTCTTGTGATGAGATTTGATGGATATTCCATCAAGCAAAAAATTATCTTATCATCGATGACACTTTGTATCATCGAGGACTCAAATGCATTATTCGTCGTTGTCTGACTAATGAGGAAGAAAAGATTGTGCTAAATGATTGCCACACTGGATCATGTGGTGGTCACTTTTCTGGGTTATATATCGCTCAAAAAATTCTTCATGCTGACTACTTCTGGCCCTCGTTATTCAAATATTATATAGAGGTGTTTAATAAGTGTCACCCATGTCATATATTTTGTCAGAAGATGTGGGCACATCCCGCGCCTATGTTTCATGTTATTGTTGTTGGCCCCTTTAATAAGTGGGGAATTTATTTCACTACATGCCACCCAACTTCTGCTAAGGGGCATCGTTATATCAATGTGGCAGGAGACTACTTCACCAAGTGGGTCAAAGCCATGCCAACATTTAGCAATGACAGGGAAACGATGACACTTTTTGTTTTCAACCAAATCATTTCTAGGTTCGGTATACCGAAAGAGATTGTAATTGACCATGAAAATCACTTTCAAAATAAGATGATGACATAGTTAACATCAAATATGGGGTTCAAACAAGAACTTTCATCACCCTATTATACAGAAGAGAATGGTCAAGTGGAGGATGTCAATAATTCTCTTAAGACCATTCTCCAACGGACAATCAATTCGATCAAGTTGAATTGGAATTTGATGTTATACTCAACACTTTGGGCATACCAATCTTCCGTCAATACTGCTATAGGATTATCTCTTTTCCAACTTGTTTATGGGATGGAGGAAGTATTTCCTATAGAGTTTTAGACTCCTTCTCTCAAGTTGGCAGTGGTAATACTTCCCAACACAATTGTGCTTGAAGAGAATCTTTTCTATCTCGAGCAACTCAATGAACAATGTCAGGATGCAGCCTTGGCTAACAAGACTCATAAACATCACATCAAGTGTCAATACGATCGGTAGGTTCACCCTAGGGTCTTCTACAAACGTGATCTTGTCTTGGCCCATGATCAAGATAAAAATCCCTTGGGGGAAGGAAAGTTTAAGCCCATGTGGTTTGGACTGTTTATTATAAAGAAAGTTTTGGAAAAAGGCACTTATGAATTGGTTGAGTTTGAAGGAAATGTGTTGCCTAAGCCCATAAATGGGCTTTATCTAAAGATGCATTATGATTAGGTTGGTCACCTGAGTGTGAATTATTGTAAATAGTGTATATATTTATCTGTATATTTTAGTATCTTTTTGTCTTATGGATGTGTAGTTTATTGTGTTTTTGCATTATGGAAGATGTCAAGAGAATTCTAGGTTTATGTTGGGTTCGTGAACTGTCCTATCCAACACACTTGGAGGCTTTCTTCCGTAGCTTGGGTAATCTTCATGCCCATTGGTTAGTTGGTATCTTCTGAAGGTGATTTTTTATGAGAAGCAACCAATAATGTTTTCGAGTATAGTGCATCAATAGAATTGTTACGTGATGCTTTGTCGCATGGTATTTCTCACCTCCGAGTTCATATAGATGATCAACTGGTAGCGTCACAGTTAAATGAAGTGTACCGCGTCCATGATCCCACCCTACATAGAATATTCCATAGGGTACGCCTCTTGGAGCATTATTTAGATTATATTACATATATTCATGTTCCTAGGCACTCTAATCAATTAACTGATACATTGGAAGATATTTTTTTAGATTGTCATCTTTCACATATTTAAATATATAAGCATACACATACACACACATGTAAATATATTTGTAAAAAATTTATTTACTCCATATGGAAAAGAGATAAATATATATAATGTGTCCAAAAATTATGCCATAGTACAAAATGTGGGCCGTAAAGACTAAAAAGTGTCAAGTTTACATCGTTGGGCTTAAGACCTCAATACATAAGAGAGATACAAAATGGGTTCCCTGACACACATGTTGTCTAGTACTAATCTAAGATCTAGGCCTATTGGCCCTAGTATAATGCACTACGGAATTGGCTAGATGCTGAAACAACTGGACCCATGCTCTGGGTACTCCTACTACATGAGGCTACATAGATGGTGGCAGATCCTTGATCTCTACCATAGGAATGCTATGGGTGAGGGATATCAAGTTCCTCTCTACCCACCTTAGTACTCTCTCAGACTCAGCTGATGATGGTCCTTCCTTTGCTGTGACTCCTCTTGGTTGGGTCTGCTCTTGAGGATGACACCTAGTCTGAGGGAAGTCTGCTGGCTGCATTGGTCCCACATCTGTACATAACAGGTTTTTGAGTCAGTACTATGACGTTACCAATTTTTTTTTTCTTTCTCATAATAAAATAAAAAAAAACAAATTAAAAAATGATAGTACATACCTATCTCACCATGTATTTTGTTAAGGGGCACAGGCATGTTGGGGTCTCTCAAGAAGCTAATCCTTGCATAGGGATAATCCTAGACGGAGGAAATTTTCCATTTCCACCAGTCGAATAACTTGTCATCATATGACTCACGTGCCCCCCTTCTCCCTGACAAGGCATCAAGGTGGCCCATATACACAGTGCTGGAAAGGATACTACATGACCTCACACACTCACCTTCGGGCTCATTTCTGGCACTCTTTCAAAGAAGAATTCACATAGTACTATCTCAAATACAAAGTTTCTCTTCTTCCTCAACTTACACTTTGTCAGTTGTGTCTTCATGTAGTTGAGCATGGTAGTGCTCTAATAAAATATCACTTGTTGTAGACACTGCACTACATAATGCATCTGAGCTCGAGAGGCTAGATGAAAAGAAACAAATTGTGTAATCTTCCCAATCATGTATAACACCACTCTCAAGCTAAGATCCTCAATATTCTGTATAGGGGCTTGAGAGTCTACTTTCTCTGTATCGTCTTCACACTACATGTCAATGTAGTGGGCTATGTTATATGGCACTGGAGGGAAAGTATCCAAGTTCATCGACTCACTCCTCCTAGAGAGACCGTTTAGAAATTAGATGTCCTTCATAGTTGGTGTCAAAGATTGGCCTTCTAGCATAAAGGATTCTACATCTGGGTTCCAATACTCAACCAGGGGGTTTAGTAATCTTGGTTGATATCTCATAAAAGAACAACGAAATAATTTCCACATTTCACATTTTTTTAGTGTAGCCACGACCTCTGGGTCCTCTTTAACCATTTTTTATACTCCTTCATGTTCTCTCTCACCCTCCGATGCACATACATCCTGGATCATGCAAAAATTTGGGAGTTAGTGCCTTTTTTTAATCAGTCTTTTGTGTATGTATATGCTTTGTTTTGAAGACAATCACGTATGTACGCCCGCTGAGAGTATCTCAGCCAGTGTACATACGTGTGCTTTGTGTGAACAACACATCTACACATAGAGTCACGAGGAATCATAGGGTGCATGGTCCCCAAGTTCCTCTAAAAATATGAAAACATGAATGGAATTGGAAGAGAAGGAGAAGGGTACTTACTTGGTCCAAGTACGAGTATGAGTTTTCGTCCACCATTTCTCTCCGAATGTGAAATTGAAGAAATATGGTTTTTACTATTTTTTGGTATTTTCAAATTGCAATGGTGAAAATGACCCCTTTCACCTCTATTTATAGACTTTTTGACCTAGCTTTTCTCTGAAATCTTCCCTATTGTTTGCTCGGTGGATGTTTTGGTTCCTCTTGGTGATATTTTGGTCATTTAAAAATCTTATCTACTTTGGATTCATTATTTTTAATGCATGGGTAGTAATTATATCATCCTATGATGAAGTTGTGTTTTCACCATTTGCATATAGGGTAGGTTTATACCACCTTGGATTTTTCATTTTATTCAGGATTTCTTCTTTTCCATAGGGTCGATCCCACCGAAGTGCGACACATAAACTTCCATGCTACTTTAGAAGTGTCATAATTAGGTGGTAGAGAATTCCTCTCCACGGATTCCCTAGGTTGATCCTTGTGCTGCATTTTGGCATCCATGCTGTGAGTATTCTATAGGCTTGGGAGTCCTTTTAGTCCCACCATGACTTTATTTTTAAGGCCTCATTCTTCTACTCAAATGTTCTTTCTGACCTCAACCCATTGGACTCCCCTAGAACATGGTTTGTCTTCTTTCAAGCTCACTTAAACTATGAAAGTGACATTTGGCAAGAGATTATTTATGTTTTTCGGCCTCACTTAGATTCCATACGAAAATGAGCCCCCTTGGAGTCTCCTTTAAGCTATTTTTAGACTCCCTAAAATTGAAAAGATTTTCGAGTGATCTTGTTTCCTTTCACGATCATCAAAATGAAATTTGAAGGCACATCTATCAGACAATAGTTTACCCCTTTTTATATCCGGATGGCTAATTTATTAAAAACGTACACCCTAGGAGCTACGGTTCGCTAGGAGAGTATTCTCAAGTATACGTTTACCCCTTTTTCGGACCCGAGGGACTAAATTTATGAAAAAGGGACATTCTCCTTGGTTTTGGTTTATCTCTTTTTTGGGACTTGGATATTATTTACAAAAAAGGAAACTCTTGGATTCTTCTTTAATCCCTTTTCAGACTCCCTAAATAGGAAAATATCATCGAGCGACAATGTTTCTTTCACACTCATTAATGGGTCTAGAAAGAACATCTATTTGGTCCATGTTTACCCCTTTTTTATAGCCAATAGATTAACTAGGAAAAAGGAATACCTCGGGGGATACGTCTCACTGGATGAGTTTTCCCAGGTATTATTTTATCCATTTTTCAGGCCTGGGGAAATCAACTTATGAAAAATAAAGTATATTTCTCCTTGGTAGAAGTTTAAACCTTTTCTGGACCTCAGAGACTCAACTTACGAAAAACGTGCACCTAGGGAAATTCGTCTCACCGATAGAGTATTCCCAAGTATTGTTTTATCCTTTTTCGGTCTTGGAGATCTAAATGTACAAAAAAAAACACTTTGGAGTCTTATTTTGGTGTTTTTTCAGACTCTCTAAATTTGAAAAACCGTCAATCTTACCTTCTCTGGGCTCGTAAAAATTTACATTGAAGGAATCTCATTATGTCAATTCGTAATCACATGGCATGTCTCATTCTTGCGTCTTTTGCCTAATGTGGGATCCATTTTGTTGTTTCTGAACTTCTAGAGTATTCCTTAGGTGCAGGCCTTACAACCTTTTTTCCTTTGCGATCTGACACCCTAACCCATGGAGGAATTTTCTCGAGTGTCCTTATCCTGAACATATATCCTTGCAATGAGCAGGAGTATGTTCCATGTTCTTGGAACTAGTTTTATTTCCCACAAAAATCATTCCTTCTTTGTAACGTAGCGTTATTTTATTCTTTTTCAAGCTCGTTAAATATATGAAAAAGACAAAAAAATCAAATATTCTAGAAAGAGGGGATGGGAAGCATTCTCTTTTACTCGCAACAATCTAGTCACCCTTGGACAAAGCACATCCTTCAGTTTGTTCCACAAGCATGGGGATTTAGTATGACCTTAGGAAGTTGTTCTCGTTACATAGAGATGTGTCCTCCTCCATTTGTTTACTCTTCCAAACATATGGAGAGTTTGTGGTGCCTCCTGTGCCACATACTTATGTTAATAACATGCTTCCTAAGAATTTTCATATGTCGTGCTTTTGTACAAGGTAAAGTCTTACAACCTGAGTCAACCATTCTGCAATAAGTCTCTTGACCTTTATGAGTCGACCATCCCGAGAGTCCTTTCAAGTTCACATTCAAAATAAATGAAGTTCCATGCCAGATGTTTGGGATCCTCTAGTATTTCCACAAAATCTTGTCGAAGACCTCAATATAGTGAGTTTTACACTCCTATTATACTCCTAACTGATTTTTGAATATCTTGAAGATATTGCTTGAGTCATGAAGCTATCATCTCCAACTACATGCATTGATGCCTGCTGAATATTCATATGACATTGTATTTGTATATCTTCTAATGATTTTTTGATGTATACATGTTGTGTATTATTCATGGCTACATTCTTTATTGGCATACATATTATTCATGTAGCCATCATTGCTCTATATGACATGGATTTGCAACGTACTTGATTGGAAGCCATTCTTAGTTTGTCCCGAGCATGGGTATGCTTGAATCAATGATTATTATTATTATTTTGTAGATGACATGCTCACAAATACTCTTTTGGGCTCACTCAAATTGATGCCTTCCCACTGTATCAAATATGTTTTAATGTATTTCGACCATTAGTTTCTCTTCCGACCTCACACATTAGGGGGCATCTGTTATAGTCCAAAATGCCACTCCTATGCATCTTTGACATTGGCCTATAGATTTACACATTTTCCAACCACTTTTGCTGAGTTTCCTCTTAAAAAACATCTTTTTTGTATGGTGTATGTGCCTTGATACACATGCAGTGCGTGTACATTTGTCTTCATGTTTGTATCTCTAAATTGCTTTCATGAATGTTTATACCTTTAAATGATATTGGTGATTATGCATATGATGTTGTATATTGTTCTCTGAAGTTGTTCTAGACCAACATTAGGAGGAGGCTTGTAATCCAGGAGTGAACAATGAGAGGAAATGATCAACTATGAATGGAAGGACTTAAGGTGAATATCCTGATTTTCCTTTCCTTTCCTTAATTGTCATTAGGTCTTGTTATATTTGGGTGGAATAGGAGTAATTATGTCTTTTAAGGTGTCATTTCTCTTCCTAGCCACTAGACCCTGAATAGGGATATTTCCCCCCAAATCATATGTCATGGACTACATCATGGTCATCATATAGGTCTAGGTCATGGTATATGGTCTAGTTCATGGTATATGATTTAGTTATAGGTCTAGGTCTTTCCATGTCTAGGTCTTTCTATGTCTAGGTCTAGGTCTAGGTCTTGACATGTCTAGGTCAAGGCCATTTATTTCCTTGTGATGTACCAAACTTGCTATACTATGTGAGACTTTG
>JZKD02S0791471.1:228012-243012 GCA_000966675.3 Picea glauca | reverse complement strand
TGTTTGGAACAAAATTACATCATTAATATACTCAAAACCTACACGAACAAAAACACATCCCTCATATTTTGTTGGAAAAATAAGATACCACTGTTAGAAAAAAACAAATTTGACATAGTTATTCAAAATTTCTATGAAAAAAAGTTGTATATTTGGAAAGCTAATTCAATTTACTTTGTTTCATATTCTTACAAAATATTCAAATGCATTGTAAAAGTACCTTTAGTAATCCCTCCAAGTTAAAAGATTGTTGTTTTTCCAGGTTTGGATTGCCACTAACGTGTCATGAGAGACCATCATTATCTTTCACTTACCCAGGGTCAAAAACTTTGGGCTACAAATATAGACACTACTTTTTTATATGCAAAGCATGTAACCAAATGCATATGTTAGACAAGTTTTGAACTAGGGTGAGCAACTTTAAAACCATTAATCATATCCACTCGATCGTCCCCTTACACACACACACACACACACACACACACATGAGGAAAACATTGTTAAATTCCTTTATTTTATTTAGATTATATGGATGGAGTATATTTCAACCACCAAGCACAATAAATAATGGTAACCTAGAGGGATTTAATTAGACTAAAATCATTATCTAACTCAAATAAAACACTTTATAGCAAACACTATCTTGAAACAATTTGTTAAAACCTATTTATATACCTTCTACCCTTATATATATATGTTGATATTATGGTATCTTCGGGAGGTATTAAACTCTACGTGTAACCCTGACAATAATAGAATATTTCAGGAAGCAAGAAGAACCCTAAATCATTGGACATAACCCTAGAAGACAAGTTGGCTAAAATAAATATTTAATATTGAGTTTTTAGCCTCCAGAATGAGAAGTCGACCCATACAACTAAGGAGGATAAGTATAAATATAGGACGCTAGAGCTCATTTGACAAAAACATCTCGCAACTGCAGAAATTTAGCTGTGCGCAAGCCTGGAGAGTAGCTGCAGCTGTAGCTACTACAACTTGTATTTTCAGTTTCAGTCTTGGAATCTCTCTTGGTTATGGTTTGGAATTTCTTCTTGGTATGATAACTCTGTAGAGTAATATGCTACCTTGATTGGCTATTAGTCCTAGGGTTTGCTTCCAGAATTATTCTCTGTCAAGGTTAAGGTGCTCGAGGGTGGCTTCGGCCTATGGCTAGGTGAAAATATTGCTATATTGTCTATGGATAAATGAGCACACCTATTATTTATAACAGGTTATGGGCCCACACTATCTCCAGATAGTCTAACCACTAGAAGATAGATTGGGAGGATTTTCTTAGTTACAGTTGCAGTTGCAGTCAAAGTTTTTGCTGTAACAACGAAAACCTAACCCTCTTGTTAAGTCACCTTAATTGAAGATATTAACATAATTTTGAGATATCCTAGTGATCCCTAACCTAGTGCACATCCTGGTACTCTCAGCAAGCTAATACGTCAAGTTTGAGTTTTTGGTCAAAGTCAAAGGTTGACCAAGTCAAAGAAGTCATGACCTACTCTATGAAGTCAGAAAACAAGTTAGAAGGGGCTTCTAAATTCAGATNCAAGCATGAACATAATAAATGAGTATCCCATATTTGAAGAACTTTGGAATTTCTGTGCACAAGAAGAATCAAGGATTAACACAAAATAGGAATCCCAAAATAAATACGATGATCAAGCTTTCACAACAAAGTTCAAGAATTTTAGGAATAAGAAGAAGTTTGGCTCAAAGAAGAAACCAAATCAAGAAAAGGATATTTCAAAGATACAATGCTTCAATTGTCGAACTACAGGAACCACTGTCCCAAGTTAAAGAAAATGAAGGAAACATACGAAGCAACAATTGCCAAAGAAAGGGAACCCTAAAAAAAGTCAACCAGGATAAAACAAACTTCTTCTTTTGAGTCAAGGTAACAATATTCTTCAAAGCCCTTAAATATATCATGTTTACATGGTTCCTGTACATATCATGTATATCTATTTCTTAGAAGAAAATTTGTTCAAGGGAAACAATACCTATGGAAGAATAAAAGGATAAGGATTGCTATTACGATGACTACAAGTCAAGCAATACACATGAAAAGATGAAGCATGTTGACAATATTTGGTAACAATTCCTATGGAAGATATTATATAAGTAACAACTATTAGATAATTCTAAATAAGCATCAAACCTGAAGAGACCCAGAAGAAGTCAAAACAAAGGAAATTAGAAAAAGACTTGTGACACCTTGCAGAAGGCAATAAGAATGCAGGCGAAAGCATGGAATATCATAGATGGAGGGAGATGATTACATAATTCCAAAAGAAGAGCATGCAGTCATGCATGAAGCAAGTATTAGGAGGGAGCTAATCCTAATTTATATGATCCATTGAGGATTATTAAGTATCTATCCATGTTTGCATTGAAAGTAGCAACCATGAAAAGAAGCATGTGTTCAGTTTGACTGTAGAAGAAGTCTTCTTCGAAAAGAAGCCTTAAAGTATCCTTGGTTGTCCATATATATACATGATCCTATGATGAAAGGAATAAGTTGGAATCTTTAGGGAATGGAATCTACAAAAGACTCCATGGACTCAAGAGCTAAAGAGAAACATGAGGAAGAACATGAAGATTCCAAGAGAGAAAGAAAAAGCCAGAACAACCAGTTATTATACCGGAAATCACAAAGACTACCAGCTTGCTTTGAACTCACTAAGAAACAATTGAGAAAAATAAATGGAAGTTATGATAAAGAACAATGTGAAAAATACTTATGAATGGAAGCATTGCAAGATTCAGAGGTTCTTCCAGAAGGAGGGAGAAGACTACGCCACCAACTTGTTCCATATATACCTCTTGTAGTATCCATGGATTGGAATTTACATGTAAAAGATTGTTCTTCCCAATAAAGAAAGTGAGATAGAAGCTTATACTAGAAAGAGACCCATGCATGTAGATATAAGAAGACCTTTTATGGATTCAAACAACTTGATGCAGAGTATCTAATAAACAACATAAGCGTGGTGAAAACTTTCTATGACATAGATAGTGTATCAAAATAGTTACTCAGAAGTCTAGGATGATGGAGTGCTAATCCATGGAAAACTCTCATGATGACAGAATAAATGATACTTGGATATGTTTCAGTTTGAGTCTTGCCACGATGTCATGAGATAGCAGGAAACAAAAGTGCTGAAATTCGACCATGATATATTGTAATGATCAGACCTATATGAACCCTTCAAAGAAATCCAGTGTTCCATGACAGACCGAAGTACATTGATATCAAGCATTACATTCACCATGATGAATTCCAGAAAAGAGAAGTAGTTCTCCAATATATCTCCATGGATGAGAAAATAAAAGACATTTTGGTAAAGCCTCTATCCAAGATGAAAAAGTTTGCGTACTTAAGAAACAAGCTGGGGCTTGTGGAGATGACTTCCTTATTGAAAAATGAAGAGATTACTCCTAGGTTGGGAGGGAGCACTGATGTGTTATTGAATTATGGAAAATAATTTTTCAGTTCAAAAAGTGGTCTAGGATGAGCAGTTACTTTCCAGTTCGGAAAGTGGTTTGAGATTTCTGAGGGATATGCATTTTACAGTTCTAAAAATGGTCCATATCGGACAATCATTTTCGTAATGAAAATGGTTCGATAGATTACTGATGTACCATATATAGTGATTCCCCTTGTGTCCAGTGTGGGGGAATGGTCTAGGAAATTCATTCTTCTTGGAAGCCACTCTGAGTAGTGGTCAAGTAGAATGGTTTGCCTTATCGGGAAGTCATTTTTTTGAAGTTCAGAGTTGTGAGAAGTTTTGAAGAATGGTCTGTTTTGGAGGTTGGTGCAGGAAAATCATTCCCTATGGAAGACTTATTCTATCTAGGTTGCACTATGATTAGTGCCAAAGGAATGACCTAGTTATGTGAATTGTCCAGGTTCAACAATCAGGGACAAATATTCCCTGGGGAAGAATCATTCTCTCCAGGTTGCACTATGATTAGTGCCGGAGGAATGGTGATGCAACCCCCTACTTCCCCGTAGGGATNCAAGCATGAACATAATAAATGAGTATCCCATATTTGAAGAACTTTGGAATTTCTGTGCACAAGAAGAATCAAGGATTAACACAAAATAGGAATCCCAAAATAAATACGATGATCAAGCTTTCACAACAAAGTTCAAGAATTTTAGGAATAAGAAGAAGTTTGGCTCAAAGAAGAAACCAAATCAAGAAAAGGATATTTCAAAGATACAATGCTTCAATTGTCGAACTACAGGAACCACTGTCCCAAGTTAAAGAAAATGAAGGAAACATACGAAGCAACAATTGCCAAAGAAAGGGAACCCTAAAAAAAGTCAACCAGGATAAAACAAACTTCTTCTTTTGAGTCAAGGTAACAATATTCTTCAAAGCCCTTAAATATATCATGTTTACATGGTTCCTGTACATATCATGTATATCTATTTCTTAGAAGAAAATTTGTTCAAGGGAAACAATACCTATGGAAGAATAAAAGGATAAGGATTGCTATTACGATGACTACAAGTCAAGCAATACACATGAAAAGATGAAGCATGTTGACAATATTTGGTAACAATTCCTATGGAAGATATTATATAAGTAACAACTATTAGATAATTCTAAATAAGCATCAAACCTGAAGAGACCCAGAAGAAGTCAAAACAAAGGAAATTAGAAAAAGACTTGTGACACCTTGCAGAAGGCAATAAGAATGCAGGCGAAAGCATGGAATATCATAGATGGAGGGAGATGATTACATAATTCCAAAAGAAGAGCATGCAGTCATGCATGAAGCAAGTATTAGGAGGGAGCTAATCCTAATTTATATGATCCATTGAGGATTATTAAGTATCTATCCATGTTTGCATTGAAAGTAGCAACCATGAAAAGAAGCATGTGTTCAGTTTGACTGTAGAAGAAGTCTTCTTCGAAAAGAAGCCTTAAAGTATCCTTGGTTGTCCATATATATACATGATCCTATGATGAAAGGAATAAGTTGGAATCTTTAGGGAATGGAATCTACAAAAGACTCCATGGACTCAAGAGCTAAAGAGAAACATGAGGAAGAACATGAAGATTCCAAGAGAGAAAGAAAAAGCCAGAACAACCAGTTATTATACCGGAAATCACAAAGACTACCAGCTTGCTTTGAACTCACTAAGAAACAATTGAGAAAAATAAATGGAAGTTATGATAAAGAACAATGTGAAAAATACTTATGAATGGAAGCATTGCAAGATTCAGAGGTTCTTCCAGAAGGAGGGAGAAGACTACGCCACCAACTTGTTCCATATATACCTCTTGTAGTATCCATGGATTGGAATTTACATGTAAAAGATTGTTCTTCCCAATAAAGAAAGTGAGATAGAAGCTTATACTAGAAAGAGACCCATGCATGTAGATATAAGAAGACCTTTTATGGATTCAAACAACTTGATGCAGAGTATCTAATAAACAACATAAGCGTGGTGAAAACTTTCTATGACATAGATAGTGTATCAAAATAGTTACTCAGAAGTCTAGGATGATGGAGTGCTAATCCATGGAAAACTCTCATGATGACAGAATAAATGATACTTGGATATGTTTCAGTTTGAGTCTTGCCACGATGTCATGAGATAGCAGGAAACAAAAGTGCTGAAATTCGACCATGATATATTGTAATGATCAGACCTATATGAACCCTTCAAAGAAATCCAGTGTTCCATGACAGACCGAAGTACATTGATATCAAGCATTACATTCACCATGATGAATTCCAGAAAAGAGAAGTAGTTCTCCAATATATCTCCATGGATGAGAAAATAAAAGACATTTTGGTAAAGCCTCTATCCAAGATGAAAAAGTTTGCGTACTTAAGAAACAAGATGGGGCTTGTGGAGATGACTTCCTTATTGAAAAATGAATAGATTACTCCTAGGTTGGGAGGGAGCACTGATGTGTTATTGAATTATGGAAAATAATTTTTCAGTTCAAAAAGTGGTCTAGGATGAGCGGTTACTTTCCAGTTCGGAAAGTGGTTTGATATTTCTGAGGGATATGCATTTTACAGTTCTAAAAATGGTCCATATCGGACAATCATTTTCGTAATGAAAATGGTTCGATAGATTACTGATGTACCATATATAGCGATTCCCCTTGTGTCCAGTGTGGGGGAATGGTCTAGGAAATTCATTCTTCTTGGAAGCCACTCTGAGTAGTGGTCAAGTAGAATGGTCTACCTTATCGGTAAGTCATTTTTTTGAAGTTCAGAGTTGTGAGCAGTTTTGAAGAATGGTCTGTTTTGGAGGTTGGTGCAGGACAATCATTCCCTAGGGAAGACTTATTCTATCTAGGTTTCACTATGATTAGTGCCAAAGGAATGACCTAGTTATGTGAATTGTCCAGGTTCAACAATCGGGGACAAATATTCCCTGGGGAAGAATCATTCTCTCCAGGTTGCACTATGATTAGTTCCAGAGGAATGGTGATGCAACCCCCTACTTCCCCGTAGGGATGCATGACCTCCTGGTCTTGGATCTCCGATTCTTGAGTCGAAATACTCTCTAGAACCTTAAAGGTCCCCCTCTGTATCTAAACACAACCCCCCTCGACTTCCTGGTGCAGGTTTGACGGCAACCCGCGACCTTCCCTTTCGCTCTGTTGTGAAAACTCAGAGTGCCGACGTTAGCTCCTTTTTGGATAAGCCTTCTCTTGGTGTGACCTGGGGCTATGATCACGTGATTGCAAATGCGGTCACAAGTGTTTTTGAGTCAAACTGCTTTTGGGCCCACAATTCTCCTCCAGCCTCCACATGTCCTTCTGACGAAACCATGGTTCGAATTGTGGTCCACCCTCGATATATTAAACTCCTCGCAACTTCTGTCCCCGTAATGACACAGGATCGTCGATCTCACGATCTTGACGATAACGTTCAAATCACGATTCAAATATGCGTCCTTCTTATCTACGGACCAGATCATCTCCCTTTGAATCAACGATCAAGGTTTCTTCATGATTCTAGACTCTGGGAGTTTGAAATCTCAAATCCATCTCTCTTCCATACTCCAACCTTCCGGAGTTGACGATCGACGAACAACTGCCCCGTAAATCATCGACCCTGCCTTCACTTCAGTTGATTGACCTTCAACTCAATAGTCCAATGACCCTACCTTCACTTCGGTTGATTGACCTTCAACTCAGATCAATGGTCCAATGACCCCCTTCTTGATCGACGCTCGAGATTTCCTCCAGGTCTCCAGACTTCTGAGATCTCAAATCTCAAGTCTCTTCTTCCCAAAGACTTTTACCCAGAGTCTAAGATCCACTGACATGTGTCCCTCCTGATCCAATGATCAAGGATTACTTTGGGGATTTAGGGTCTTTGTGCTCCGATGATCTTAGTCCTCAAACTGAAACCTCACTTCAAATTTTCCCCAGAGTTCGAGATCTCTTGACAAGTGTCCCCTCACAGATCAACGACTCACGGTTCCTCGACTCTTTGGGCTCCAGGTGTTTCAAGTTTCAAGTTTTACCTTCCTCTAGATCTTTCGACCTTCTGACATGTACCCTCCTGGATTCAATGGTCTAGACATGCTCCGACTCTTCGACTCTCTGCGCTTCAGGAGTCTCAAGTTTCAAACTCGACTCCTTGTGCACTCATGATATTTGACGACCCACGCTCGCTTGATCGATCCAACGTTTGAGGTTCACTGCAAATGATTTGACGTCTCAGATCTATTCAGATGATCAAATAACTGATATTCCACTTCGACATCCCGGGGCTTCGGACTTTGGGAATCTCAAGTTTCAAAACCGCTAGATTCTCTCTCCTCTGTGCGTGAAGTGCTAAGGTTCGTACACCTCCTTATGATATGATGAATGCTAATATTCTTCCCTGTCATCCAATGATCACGGTCATTCTTCCTCCTGAGCTTCTAATATCTCCCCGACTTAGAAGATTTATCAGTTTTCAAAGGTCTCGAACCTTTGTTCCTTCCACGAATCCGACTTTGGGATCTCGTCAACACTTGTGAAAGTGATTTATCCTTTGAGCTTCTATCCTTAAAAGGATTTTGATCTCCCATGCATGCCTTGCATTCTCGAGATTTCAAAATAACTCAGTTCAAAGTATTTTCTTGAAAATAAAATGCTTCTCACCCACCTGGCATTCTTTTGCACTGGTTCTTTGAAGCTTGTTGGCTTCTTGACACTGTGCACACCTTGCACCTGGTCTGAGTTTCTCTGATTCTCTCTAAACTTCTCTGAGCCAATCCGAGACTCAGTCAACACACTCCTTGTGTTCAATATGCACACGTTTCATACAAATATCATAAGAGAAACAATTGAAACTCATCCAGTTTCGTCACGAACTCATATAGTCAATCTCTCAAACAATCATACACGAACGAATTGAAATAAATCACACAGACATAATAACATTCATTCAATCACACATGAAATGAACACAGTCCAAGGATTTGGGTCAATTTCTATATGTTCTATTCATTCATGAAAAACAAGTTACATAGTGTTTCTGCTACTCTACTATGTTCTACTGATCTCTATCTTCTTATCTCTATTATGTCTATCTTTTCTATCTGTTACAATGCAACAATGACTATCTAAGGACTAGCTCCATGAGCTCTCTCGTCCTGTCTGAAATCTATCCTATCAATTCAAAGCTATTACCTACTTCATCCTATTACAATAACTACCAGTTATTGCTAGATAGAGTCAACACTCCATCTCTGCAATCTCTTACAGTCTTTCACGACTTTACAAAGAAGTTACAATTTAAAATCGTTGTTTACAAAATATCCCAGCAAGCAATTTAAATTCTGAAATTAATGTGATTTGAAATTTTGGCATTGCTGAGATGTCATTTGTTTGCCTCCATGCATGTGTTGTTGACTTTGAAGGCGATGCTCCTGCATCATACTCCCTTGGTTAAATTTTTTCATGGACTCGTGTCCATGATCTCCTGCACTATCTTTCCATGCTTCAAAATATCAGGTTCTATAACCCAACTTGCATCTTCCATTGGATGATCTTTCCACTTCACTAAGTATTCAAGATATGTCTTTCTCCTAGTCTTCTTTCCATCCCTTTGTTCAATGATTTTATCCATCTGAGGTTTTTCTGCTGTGGGAAATTTCTCTTCCCACTGAATTTCTTTNGTGCAGGTTTGACGGCAACCCGCGACCTTCCCTTTCGCTCTGTTGTGAAAACTCAGAGTGCCGACGTTAGCTCCTTTTTGGATAAGCCTTCTCTTGGTGTGACCTGGGGCTATGACCACGTGATTGCAAATGAGGTCACAAGCGTTTTCGAGTCAAACTGCTTTTGGGCCCGCAATTCTCCTCCAGCCTCCACATGTCCTTCTGACGAAACCACGGTTCGAATTATGGTCCGCCCTCGATATATTAAACTCCTCGCAACTTCTGTCCCCGTAATGACACAGGATCATCGATCTCACGATCTTGACGATAACGTCCAAATCGCGATTCAAATCTGTGTCCTTCTTATCTACGGACCAGATCATATCCCTTTGAATCAATGATCAAGGTTTCTTCATGATTCCAGACTTTGGGAGTTTGAAATCTCAAATCCATCTCTCTTCCATACTCCAACCTTCCGGAGTTGACGATCGACGAAAACCTGCCCCGTAAATCATCGACCCTGCCT
This sequence comes from Picea glauca, assembly GCA_000966675.3. Lineage (NCBI taxonomy): Eukaryota > Viridiplantae > Streptophyta > Pinopsida > Pinales > Pinaceae > Picea > Picea glauca. The sequence continues at coordinate 233,341 of JZKD02S0791471.1, read as the reverse complement.
TCACTTCGGTTGATTGACCTTCATCTCAATGGTCCAATGACCCTACCTTCACTTCGGTTGATTGAACTTCAACTCAGATCAATGGTCCAATGACCCCCTTCTTGATCGACGCTCAAGATTTCCTCTGGGTCTCCAGACTTCTGAGATCTCAAATCTCAAGTCTCTTCTTCCCAAAGACTTTTACCCAGAGTCTAAGATCCACTGACATGTGTCCCTCCTGATCCAATGATCAAGGATTACTTCGGGGATTTAGGGTCTTCGTGCTCCGATGATCTTAGTCCTCAAACTGAAACCTCACTTCAAATTTTCCCCAGAGTTCGAGATCTCTTGACAAGTGTCCATTCACAGATCAACGACTCACGGTTCCTCGACTCTTTCGGCTCCAGGTGTTTCAAGTTTCAACTTTTACCTTCCTCTAGATCTTTTGACCTTCTGACATGTACCCTCCTGGATTCAATGGTCTAGACATGCTTTGACTCTTCGACTCTCTGCGCTTCAAGAGTCTCAAGTTTCAAACTCGACTCCTTGTGCACTCACGATATTTGACGACCCACGCTCGCTTGACCGATCCAACGTCCGAGGTTCACTGCAAATGATTTGACATCTCAGATCTATTCAGATGATCAAATAACTGAGATTCCACTTCGACATTCCGGGGCTCCGGACTTTGGGAATCTCAAGTTTCAAAACCGTTAGATTCTCTCTCCTCTGTGCGTGAAGTGCTAAGGTTCGTACACCTCCTTATGATCTGACGAATGCTAATCTTCTTCCCTGTCATCCAATGATCACGGTCATTCTTCCTCCTGAGCTTCTAATATCTCCCCTACTTAGAAGATTTATCAGTTTTCAAAGGTCTCGAACCTTTGTTCCTTCCGCGAATCCGACTTTGGGATCTCGTCAACACTTGTGAAAGTGATTTATCTTTTGAGCTTCTATCCTTAAAAGGATTTTGATCTCCCATGCATGCCTTGCATTCTTGGGATTTCAAAATAACTCAGTTCAAAGTATTTTCTTGAAAATAAAATGCTTCTCACCCACCTGGCATTCTTTTGCACTGGTTCTTTGAATCTTGTTAGCTTCTTGACACTGTGCACACCTTGCACCTGGTCTGAGTTTCTCTGATTCTCTCTAAACTTATCTGAGCCAATCCGAGACTCAGTCAACACACTCCTTGTGTTCAATATGCACACGTTTCATACAAATATCATAAGAGAAACAATTGAAACTCATCCAGTTTCGTCACGAACTCATATAGTCAATCTCTCAAACAATCATACACGAACGAATTGAAATAAATCACACAGACATAATAACATTCATTCAATCACACATGAAATGAACACAGTCCAAGGATTTGGGTCAATTTCTATATGTTCTATTCATTCATGAAAAACAAGTTACATAGTGTTTCTGCTACTCTACTATGTTCTACTGATCTCTATCTTCTTATCTCTATTATGTCTATCTTTTCTATCTGTTACAATGCAACAATGACTATCTAAGGACTAGCTCCATGAGCTCTCTCGTCCTGTCTGAAATCTATCCTATCAATTCAAAGCTATTACCTACTTCATCCTATTACAATAACTACCAGTTATTGCTAGATAGAGTCAACACTCCATCTCTGCAATCTCTTACAGTCTTTCACGACTTTACAAAGAAGTTACAATTTAAAATCGTTGTTTACAAAATATCCCAGCAAGCAATTTAAATTCTGAAATTAATGTGATTTGAAATTTTGGCATTGCTGAGATGTCATTTGTTTGCCTCCATGCATGTGTTGTTGACTTTGAAGGCGATGCTCCTGCATCATACTCCCTTGGTTAAATTTTTTCATGGACTCGTGTCCATGATCTCCTGCACTATCTTTCCATGCTTCAAAATATCAGGTTCTATAACCCAACTTGCATCTTCCATTGGATGATCTTTCCACTTCACTAAGTATTCAAGATATGTCTTTCTCCTAGTCTTCTTTCCATCCCTTTGTTCAATGATTTTATCCATCTGAGGTTTTTCTGCTGTGGGAAATTTCTCTTCCCACTGAATTTCTTTCTGATCATCTTATTCTGTTAACAGTTTCTGATCACACATGCCCAGGAATTAGGTGTTCGTGCGTGAACAGTTGCAGTACTTAAACAGGCGAGGGAGATCCCTACCCCTGACAAATTCGTCTATAGATAGTGATCTAATGATTTATCAAGATCTAACAATATCATACCTGTAGTGCGACGAGTAAACCCCAATAGCTAGTAAACGATTGGATAATGCTTACTCGAACCATCTCTGGTATAACAACAACCCACATGGAGAGCTGTGGAGACCAGCCTCTGGCATGGGCTTTTTTTCTAGGACCTGCACTCCAGGCTGACCTAGGCGCAAATCCAGTTCAGGCTCCCTTCCGGGCAAAACATCGGGTCATCCTCCTGCTTCATCTCTTCTGTAAGGATACAGGTTTGCAACATTGAATATAAACGATATCCCAACATTGTCTGACAACTCAATCTCATAAGCATTGGCTACGAATTTTCTAAGAATCCTGCATGGTCCTATCTTCTTCATATTCAATTTATTATACGTTCCCCTTGGAAACCTTTCTTTTCTCAAATGAGCTAAAAAGTCATCTCCAAATTTGAATTGAACTTCTCTCCTCTTTTGATCAACTCTGCTCTTGTATTTTTGGCTGTTGTTCTGTAGCTATTCTTTGACTCTGTCATGGAGTTTCTGCATTTCTGTTGCAAAATTCTCCACTCCAGCACTTCAGAACTCATCTTGATTCATATCTCTCAACTCTGTAATCCCTCTTGGCTTTATACCATACACAATTTCAAATGGACCTTTCCCTGTGTTTCTGTTAATTGAATTGTTGAATGAAAATTCTTCTTGTGCCATAATCTGATCCCATTGACGACCTTGCTTAGTGACTAAACTTCTTAAAAATTTTCCTAGACTCCTATTTACTACTTCAATCTTTCCATCTGTCTGAGGGTGATATGCTAAACTAAGGACAAGTTCGTCCCCAGCCTCTTCCATAGAGTCCTCCAAAAGTGTCCTATAAATTTGGTGTCCCTGTCTGAGACTATGCTCCTCGACAATCTATGTAGTCTCACTACCTCTCTAAAAAACAAATTAGCTATGTGTGTAGCATCGTTCGTCTTCTGTAATGGTATGAAATGTGCAATTTTTGAAAATCTGTCCACCACAACAAATATGAAATCGCTCCCTTTTTGAGTTCTAGGTAATCCCAAAACAAAATCCATACTGATTGCATCCCACAACCTTTCTGGAATTGGTAATGGTTGATACACACCAATGTTTTTTTGTCTTCCTTTTGGCATATTGAAAAATCCTATATTTGTTCACAAACTTTTTCACTTCTACTCTCATGCTCAACCAATAATATGAATTACTTAGCTGTACAAATGTCTTATCGTGACCAAAATGTCCAGCTAAACCTCTGCTGTGTTTCTCTTTCAGCAGGTTATCCCTCATTGAGCATTTCAGTATGCATAATTGGATTCCCTTGAACAATAATCCATCCTGGATCAAATATTTAGTCCACAGGCTTCTGTCTCCCATCAAAGGATTCTTGCATGCTTTGTAAGCTTCCTTAAAATCTGCATCTTCTTTATACATCTCTTTGAGGTGTTGAAACCCTAAAGTCTCCACTTGGAATTCCTGTACAATCAAACTCCTCCTACTCAAAGCATCTACAACTTTGTTAGCAATTCCAAAAATATGTTTAATAACAAAAGTAAAATTTTGCATAAATTCTACCCATTTTGCATGTTTTTGATTCAACTTTTCTTGCCTAGTAATAAATTCCAAAGCTTGATTATCACTGTAGAAGACAAATTCTTTGGGAATTAGATAGTGTCTTCACTTCTTCAAAGCTTGAATCACTGCATAAAATTCTTTGTCATATGTGGAATAATTCTTCTTGGCGTCATTCATTTTCTCACTGAAATAAGCAACTGGCGTATTATCCTGACTCAAGACTGCTCCAATAACTAATCCACTTTCATCGCATCTCACCTGAAATGTTTTTTCAAAATCTGGTAAGACCATAATTGGCTGCTCTGTGATTTTCTCCTTCAACACTTTGAAACTTTTTTCAACTTCCTCTGTCCAACTGAAGGACTTGTGTTTCTTCTTCACAGTGTCCAGCATGGGTGCACATATACCATTGAAATTTCTGATAAACTTTCTATAAAATCTTGCTAACCCATGAAAACTTCTTACCTCAAATATGCTACCTAGCAATGGCCATTCTCTGATTGCTCTCAATTTTTCTAGGTCCATATTCAATTCATTTGAAGAGATTACAAAACCCAAATATATGAGCTCCTTCTTCATATTTATCAACAATTCTCTTGCTACAACCTTTCCATCATGGATGTCAGATGTCTTAAGTGTTCTCCCTTCGTCTTACTGAAGATTAGTATGTCATCCAGATATACTATGAAAAATTTCCCAATGAAGTCTTTCAACACTTCACTCATTAACCTCATAAATGTGCTTGGTGCATTTGTCAACCAAAATGGCATGACCAACCATTCAAACAATCCTTTATTTGTCTTGAATGTTGTTTTCCATTCATCTCCCTCTCTCATCCTTATTTGATGATATCCACTTTTCAAGTCTATATTGGAAAAATAACTCGCTCCACTCAAACAATCCATCAAATCGTCCATCCTCGGTAAAGGAAATTTGTACCTAATAGTTATCTTGTTGATGGCTTAGGAATTTGTACACATCCTCCATCCTCCATCTTTCTTTGGACTTAACACAGTTGGTACTGCGCATGGGCTTAGGCTTTCCCTGACTAAACCTTTATCCAACAACTCCTGGACATGATTTTTGACCTCCTCATTCTCTCTAGGTGTCAACCTATAAGCTATTTTGTTTGGTAAACTAGATCCTGGAATAAGGTCAATACGATGTCTTATACTCTTGATGGGTGGCAATGAGTGTGGTAACTCATCCACTACTATATCAACAAAGTTTTATAATAGTTCTTGGATTTATATAGCCAAATATTCCACAAAAGTATTCGTAAGGATAACTCTAGGCTTCCTCACTACAACAAACTGCATTTCTTTCTCCTTCTTGACTTCATTCAAGAACTCCTTCCCGCTCATGAGAAGTATGATTGAACTAACTTCCCTCTTTTTCTTTTTGTCTTCTATTGGTAACAACATATGTGTCCTACCATTATTTTCTAGGGTATAGGTATTCTTCCTTCCATCATGAATAAATTTTCGGTCATACTGCCATGACCTCCCCAATAAAATATGACAAACATCCATAGGAATTACATCACATAATATTT
>JZKD02S0791471.1:192863-210768 GCA_000966675.3 Picea glauca | reverse complement strand
CTCTCAGTCGACAGGGTCGGATCCAAATAGTGTAGGGTTGGTGGAAGATCGTGCTATGGCTGTGGGGAAAACAATCTCTAGGGTTGGTGGCTCATCAAATGACTCTACTTTGTAGGATATCCTGTGCAGAAGGAAAAATAAATGTGTGAAACCGAGGAATAGCCCAAGCCCAGGAATAGTCCGGTCAGATTAGTCTTGGGGGCGTATATTACAATGCCTCAGGTGATGGATATGGCCACTACAGTCGTGGTAGGGAATGCAGAGCGGTCGTCGTTTCAACAGAAAAATCTGAAGGAATGGGTTGCTTCCCATTGGTCGAGCTCTCTAGGGTATTTTCCCTCGATCCAACGACTTGTTCGGGGCTGGTTCATCTTTAAGTTTGAGAAAGCCGAAGATGCATATTGGGCCTTAAAATCAATGTGGAGAATTGATACAACCCCATTCTTCCTCAAAAAGTGGATGCCCTTATTTGATGCAGCCAAGGAGCGGCTCGACGTCATCCCCATTTGGGTTCGGCTTCCATGTCTTCCAGCAGAATTTTGGACCAGAGAGATTTTCTCCAAAATTCGGAACACTTTGGGTTCTTTAGACGTGGATATGTCTTTTATTGACTCATGTGATTACATCGTTTCCCGTGTTATGGTGTCTATAAATTTAAGGGAAGGGAAGGTCTGGAGGAGGATTTGGAACTTGTGTTGAGCGACAAAACCTGCAGGCATTGGCCGAAAATCCCATTTTTCAAAGGCTCGGAATCGCACCCTGGTGGAAATGGATGAAAGAAAACAATTATCCATTTTTTGGGCTCTTTGATCATTGTGGCCCCATGATGGAGCTCCCCCATGAAAATACTCTCTTTTAATCTCAAAGGTGTGGTAAGCCTGTCCAAAAAATCGACCTTGAAAAGGTTCGTGGAGTCCAACCAGCACGACATCATTTTTTTGAAGAAATATTGGGAAAGTGTTGTTATTTTTCTATATTTTTCCCTTACTTGAATCTATGGGCCATATGAAAACATAATCCCTTTTTGGGACTCTCTTGTTCGTAAGTCCATCTTTGCAGGTGATAGTATCATTCTTGGTGGTGATTTAAACTTCTCTATGGGGTTAGGAGGGTTCTTGGGTTCTTGGGCTTGAGCTGATCTTCTCTCAAACTTTTTGAGACACATCATGTCGAATTATGGACTTTTTTATCTCACCCTAGTCAAACTGAACTCTACTTTGAGGAATAAGAGAATAGGGGAGCTGATCCTCTCTCAAACTTTTTGAGACACATCATGTCGAATTATGGTCTTTTTTATCTCACCCTAGTCAAACTGAACCCTACTTTGATGAATAAGAGAATAGGGGAGGATAACATTTCCAAAATATTGATTTTTGATGTCGGATAAACTATTGGATCTTCCCCTCCTTTTCAGACAATGGATTTGGCATGGGGGAGAATAAGATCATTCTCCTATATTCTTTGAAGTAACCGATGGTTCGAGGAAACCTCCTAGTCCTTTCAATTTCAACCCATCCTGGTTAAAGGATGAGAGCTTTCATGCTTTAGTTAAAGAATGATGGAACCCTTATGACCCTTCCTTGAGAGAAGTTGTTGGGGTTCAATTCATAGCCAATATCAAATGAGTTAAGATGGAAGTGTTGCAGTGGGAACATAATAAGAAGGAAAGGGATCAATGGGCCTTAGTTTATACTGAAACTTCCCTTTAGACAATCTATGACTCAAATGGGGAGGGGTACTCTTCTCCATAAACAAAAGAGGCTTTGGTATCTTTGGAAAGGAAAAAACAATAGTTGATGGAAGATCGTGAAGAAGTATGGCATCAGAAGAGTCGTGTTACTTGGCTGCAAAGCAGGGATGAAAACAAAATTATTCCAAGCATATGCAAGAGGAAAGAAGATCTCAAATACTATATGGATCCTTAAAGGCTCTTCAGGAAGAGATGTGTCTTCTTTTAATGACCTGTCTCATCTGGGAAAGTGCCATTTCCAAAACCTTTTCAAGGCTGATAATGTGCCTAATATAGAAGATATAATCTCACTTTCCATCTTTTTTCCATGTTTTGTAAATGATGAAGAAAACATGGCCCTCATGGAGGAAGTCATGAAGGAAGAGCTTAAATAACTGCTCCATAGTTTCTAGGAGAATAATAGTCTAGGTCCAAATGGGTGGACCATCGAATTCTTTCTGGGGTTCTTATGACCTAATTGGTAAGGATATTTTAGCGATGGTTGAAGAATCTCATAAAGAAGGCCATACGTGTTAAATATAATGTAACCTCAACAATATGACTGTACACTGCCAGCCGTACTATCATTTCTTGATTTGCTTGAGCCTATTTAGCTCAACTAGTTTCCCTTTTTTATTGTACTCTTTTACTTGCATTTCGTACTCTTTCACTTGCATTCCTAATATACTGAATTCTATTTCTCCTCTGCTCTTTCTCTATATTCTTTGCTTCACATTTTATCATGGTATCAGAGCTTCAACAGTAAGCCTCTTCACATAGTCTAGAGAGCAACCTGATCCTCAACAGCACAGAGCCTACACTGTTCACGAGAGCATAGGACGCGAGATTCTTCACAAAGTCTGGAGAAAAATCCGTAGTCTGCCCTTCGCTCAAAAGATCATAGCAGAAAGCATGCACAAGGAAGCAGAGCACAATACGCTCAAAAGATTGAGGAGTCAGAGCTGCAGAAGGCAGAAACGTTTAAAGATCTCGCAAAATTCTTTCAAATTCATGAAAGACTGCTGCAAAAGGCAGAAACGTTTAAAGAATTCGGAAAATTCTCACAAACTCGTGAAAGATTGTTGCAGAGGGCAGAAAGATTTAAAGAATTCGTGAAAGTCTTTCAATTCGTGAAAGATTCACGAATTTCCTACTTCAGGAGAAACTCTTTGCCAGAACAACAAAGAACACGCTAAAGCAGCCAAGAACAAACGGACACAGCTGTAAGATTGGTCCTGCTGACAGATCTGAGGCATTAATCGAGTTCAGAAAGGACGAGGAGCGTGTAGAAAAGGCAAAATATTTTCAACTGTCAGATTTAGCACAGAGGACTGATAGCCATCAGATCTGGGAGAAAGTGCATGAGGTTTAGTCCTCTGGAGCGCACAGAAGAAAAAGCCAACTTGCGAAGTCACGAAATCCCAAAATCATTGGGATCGTCCATCAAGGAGGACACGTGACGAGATCTCGACATTTCGCTGACTCACAGGGAGTAAAGGTCAGAGAACACTGCGGTGAGAATTTGCGAATCGCAAAATCATGACTCGATCTGAACCATTGGATCGAGAAAGATCGTGCGTCGTCGATCTGACGCTATTGCGAAATCGGGAGTTGGACGAGTAGAGGAGACTGCACTCCATACCCCGATACACAAAATCCTGAAATCATGAAATCACTCCAATCGTTGGATCTGGAGTGACAGGTGGCGAAGATCCGGAAGCCACCGACATTTTTTTTGGCACCGGGAGAACGAAGGTGAAGACTGGGGAAAGAATATTTCGTGAGAGAATCAGGATCGTCCATCTCAAAGGACAGGTGGCAGCAGATCCAAGTGCCATCAAAATTTTGGCATTTCAGAGTTCGGGGTTTGGAGAACATCGTGACGAGAGTTCAAGAGTCGAGAAATACTGATTCGCGAAATCCCGAAAGGATATGGATTGTCATATCATAGGAGGATTTGGACCATCGATACAAGCACCATCGCGATTTCGGCTACTAGGAAATCAGAGGCGAGAGTCTCATAAACTCGTGATACACAAAATTCTAAAATAATCTGAGTCGTTGATCGAGTGTAGATCTGGACCGTTAGATATTTGATCATGGAGGATCATAGATTTTTGATCACGATATTCCAAAGAAACTGTGGCCGTTGATCTCAAATCAACGAGGATCGTTGATCCTTGAAGCAATTTTGCATTTCGTCTATTTGAAGGAACTGCTACCTTCAACATCGAAACGCGAAAGCCCGTAGCCCCTATTTTTTTCTTCCCACGGTCATATGAGAAGCTAAAATTTCTTTGGCTCTCAAGTAAACTCAAAAAGCCCCATTCCTCCATTAAAGGGGCTACAGTTGCTGCAGTATTACAGTTGCTAAAGAACATAGCTCAGAGCCCTGAATCAGTAGATCTTTCGCTCGGATAGTCAAATCGAGCTTGATCGAAGTCAAAGAAGTGGTTTACACCGCATTTTTCGGTCTGATGTCACTGCAAGAAATTAGAACACTTATTTTTACGTGCAGGAAATAGGTAAACACGAAATTTTCGAACAATTTTTTTTCTGTTTTGTTAAAATTCTTTAAAGATGTCCACGTCTAGCAATTTAGGACCAACTCAAGGTCCGATTCTTCTTAGAAACAATTATGAGTTTTGGTCTCTTCGAATGAAATCTTTCTTGCAAACACAAGAGTGATGGAATCTAGTGGATCTTGGATATGTGGAACCAGATCCAATAGACCTTTCCGTCATGACAAACCCACAAAGAAATGCTCAGGCAACACAGAGGAACAAAGAGAATAAAGCCAAATTCTGGATTTAAAATTTAGTGGATGACTCGATTTTCTCAAAAATCATAGACGTTGGTACTTCAAAACAGGCTTGGGACATCCTTAAATCAGCATACCAAGGAAATGATAGGGTCAGAACAGTCAAACTGCAGACCTCGAGGACGCAATTCGAGACTTTAAGAATTACAGAGTCTGAAAATGTGGATCAGTTTATGACCAGAGTCATGGGAATCGTAAACCAGATCAGGTTGACTGGTGAAGCCATCCCTGATCAATGCATAATTGAGAAAGTCCTCGGAATTTTACCAAAGAAATTCAAAATGGTTGTTACAGCAATCCTTGAATCCAAGGATCTGTCATGTTTTTCAACAGATGAAGTAATTGGTTCCCTGTTGACACATGAGACCAGACTGCATCTCACAGATGAGTCAATCGCCAATGCCTTCAAAACTCAATTCTCCTTTAGCAGAGGGAGAGGCATAGGCAGAGGTAGAGGTCATCAAGGACGAGGGAGCATAATAAGTAACCAACACTCAAGTGGAGGTAACAGACAACATAATCATAATCAAAATTTCCAAGGTCATAGACAACAACACCAAAATCAGAATTTTCCAGCCTCAAAGAGGCAGATGGAGAAGATCAAATGACAAATCAAGCATATAATGCTATTATTGCAAAAGGTATGGTTACTATGAATCTGATGCAGGAAGAAGCAAGAAGATCAGCTCTCAGGAAGAGCACATGTGTCAAATCATACAGGAGAAACCTCGAGAGGTATGCTTCTCTCATGCCACAAGACTAAAGAACAACCTAAAGATCTCTGGTTGCTGGATAGTGGATGCAACAATCACATGACAGGTAACAAAGATTTACTTTCATGCATTGATTCTTCAATCTCATCTGATATTACACTTGGAAATGATTCCTTAGTCAAAGTTCCAGGAAAGGGAACTGTACCTATTCTTACTAAACAAAATGTAAAGAAGGACATAAACAATGTTTATCATGTTCCAGATCTGAAACATAATTTGCTAAGTGTAGGACAACTCATTGAACATGGCTATAAGGTACTTTTTGAGGGAGCATCTTGCAGGATATACAATAAAACCCCCAGCATAAAATTGATTTCTGAAATCCACATGACTCAGAATAGGATGTTTCCCCTGACCCTTAGAACTACAAATCTGATCCAAACATATGCACAAAGTGCATCCACCCCCAATGAAACTATGGTTTGACATACAAGATTTGGACATCTACCCTTTCAGAGTCTAAGTCTTCTACATAAGCACTCCATGGTCAAAGGTCTTCCTATATTCATAGAACAAAATTCCCCATGCGAGTCTTACATACTTGGAAAACATAAGAGAACTAGTTTTCCACAGTCCTCCACTCAAGCCAAACAACATCTCGAACTTGTTCACACTGACCTATGTGGACCAATGAAAATAGAGTCCATAGGTGGTAGCTTTTATTTTCTAACGTTTATTGATGACTTTAGCAGGAAAATCTAGATCTATTTTCTCAAACATAAGTCTGAAACTTTTGCAAAATTCAAAGAATTCAAAGCAGAAGCTGAAAAACAGAGTGGCAAATATATAAAATCTCTCAGGTCCGATGGAGGAGGAGAATACAACTCCAACGAATTTGCAAATTTATGCAAATCACAAGGCATTATCATGCAAAGTACAACCAGGTATATTCCACAACAGAATGGAGTGGATGAAAGAAAAAAACCAGACAATAATGAACATGGCAAGAAGCCTTCTCAAAGAGAAATGTTTATCAAATACTTTTTGGGCTTAAGCAGTAGCATGCTCAACTTATCTCTTGAATATATTTCCAACCACAAGTCTAAATATGAAAGTCCCTCAAGAAGCATGGAGTGGGACAAAGCTAAATGTTGCACATCTAAGGACATTCATATGCATAGCATACGCTCACATACCTTCTGAATTAAGGAAGAAACTGGATGATAGAAGTGAGAAATGTATCTTTACTGGATACAGTGAAACATCTAAAGCTTACAGACTTTACAACCCAACCTCAAAGAAACTAATTCTCAGCAGAGATGTAAATTTTTGGAAAGTCAACTCTAGAATGAATATGAAAAACAACAAATGGACAGTCAAAATCCATTGCTGCCCAGTTCTGAAAACACAGAAAATTCAGGACAGCCAATACCTCAACCTGCTCTTCCAAGATTGCAGGTACAAGGATGACCTAAAAATTCTCAGGATAACTCAACTTCAAGCAGAGACTCATCCTCTGAAATTCAAAATCAGAGAACTCAAAGTTTGAGAGAAATCCATTAGCAATTGGATGACATTGAACAACACAATCTTTTTGCATTAATGTCATGTCAACCTACATCTTTAAAGAAGCAACTAAGGAGCCACATTGGGTTCAAGCCATGAACCAAGAGATTGACTCCATTGAGAAGAACAATACATGGGATCTTGTTGATTTTCCCAGACACAAGAAGAATATTGGTGTCAAGTGGGTTTACAAAACTAAACTCAATGAAAAAGGGCAGATTGAAAAACACAAGGCAAGACTTGTTGCCAAAGGATTCTCACAACAACTAGGTACTGATTATGGTGAAAATTTTTCTCCAGTAGCAAGATTAGACATTGTAAGGACTCTATTGGCCATAGAATCCCAACACAAATGGAAAGTATACCAGATGGATGTCAAGTCATCTTTCCTGAATGGTTTCTTAGAAGAAGAAGTTTATGTCGATCAACCACCTGGATTTGAAGTCCAAGAGCAGCCAGCCAAAGTATATCGGTTGAAGAAAGCCTTGTATGGCTTAAAGTAAGCTCCAAGATCTTGGTACAACATAATTGACACTTACCTGATCAAAAGTGGTTTCAGTAGAAGCCAAAATGAGCCAACTCTTTACACCAAAATAGATCAGCATGGTAAAATTTTGATTGTATGTTTATATATTGATGACATGATATATAATGAAAATCTTGAGTTAACTAGTTTTAAACATGCCATGCAATTGGAGTTTGAGATGACAGATCTTGGCATAATGAAATAGTTTTTGGGGATTGAGGTTGATCAATCAACCAAAGGAATTTTTGTCTGTCAGAAAAAGTATGCAGCAGACATCATCAAAAGATTCTGCATGGAAGAATGCAATCCAACAGAAACCCCTATACCCCTAGGCACAAAATTGAGCAAGAAAGATGAAGGCCCTACAATGGATCCTACCCTATACAAAATTTTAGTAGGCAGTTTGTTGTATCTTATAAAAACTAGGCTTGATATTATGTGTGTAGCCAGCCTTGTTTCCAGATACATGGAATCCCCCAAAGATTCTCACTGAAAGATGGCGAAACGGATTTTGAGATATGTTGCAGGAACTCTCAATTTTGGCTTATGGTACACTAAATCTGATAATAATCACCTTTATGGTTACATAGACAATGATTTCGCAGGCAACCTAGATGACAGGAAAAGCACCTTAGGACATGTTTTTCACCTGGGCACGAACCTGATTTCATGGGCATCAAAGAAGCAACAAATTGTATCAATATCTTCTGCAGAGGCTAAGTATGTCGCTGCTACCTCAGCTTCCTATCAAGCTGTGTGGATGAGAAGAATATTGAAAGATATGTCACATACAGAAAATGATCCAACTCCTATCTTCTGTGACAACACCTCAGCAATTGCTCTATCCAAAAATAATGTGTTTCACAAGAAAAGAAAACACATTGACACTCTCTTTCACTTCATCTGCGAGCTAGTCAATAATGGTGATATTGCACTTCAATTTTGTGGCTCTTGAGATCAGCTTGCAGATATCTTCACAAAGCCACTGGGAAAATCCGTTTTTGATTTTCAGAGACAACACTTGGGCATCATCAGTGTTGATGTTTGTAACATTTGAGTTTAAGAGGGAGTGTTAAATATAATGTAACCTCAACAATCTGACTGTACACTGCCAACTGTCCTGGCCAGTTGTATTATCATTTCTTGATTTTCTTGAGCGTATTTAGCTCAACTAGTTTCCCTTTGCTATTGTACTCTTTTAATTGCATTTCATACTCTTTCACTTGCATTCCTAATATATTGAATTCTATTTTTTCTCTGCTCTTTCTCTGTATTCTTTGCTTCACATTTTATCAATATGCATGCTCCCCTAAATTCTACCTTCACAGAATTGATTTGAAAGTTCGATTCTCCATAGTATTTGGATGATTTCAGCCTTATATCTCTATGTAATTGCATTTATAAAGTGGTGGAAAAGGTGATTTCCAGAAGAATCAAGGTGGTTCTTTTCGATTCGGTTTCTAAAGAACAATTTTTGTTTCTGGAGGGTTGAAAAATTCATGAGGCCATTGGGGTGGCATAAGAGGTTTACAATCCATAAAAACCAAGAAATCAAAAGGGATTGTTCTAAAAATAGACTTGTCAAGATCCTATGACTCTATGAACTGGCTCTACATCCATCTCATTTTGATGCATTTGGGTTTGGATGTGTCTTTTATTTAATGGGTGATGTGTTTTATTTTGACATCATCCTTTGCAATACTGATAAAAATATATGCTTCCTCTTTCTTTTGAGAAAAGAATGGCCTCCATGAAGGATGCCCTTTGTCGCCATTACTCTTTCTCCTAGTTATGGAGGGGATCAACTAGGCATTGGAAGCAACCAAATTAAATATAGAATTTTGAGGAATCTCCATTTCCCCCATGCTTTGTATTATGCATGTGGTATTCAAGGATGATGTTTTAATCTTCTGCACTGGTATTCGAGGAGATGTGGAAAAAATTCATTTTATTTTGGACCTATTCAACAAAGTAACTTCAATACAAATCAATGAAAGGAAGTCAACATTATCATTTCATAATCTAGAAGATGAGGAGATATATGTATATGAGACCTTTTTTCCCTTTGACATTAATGGATTTGATGAAGGTATGAAATATATGGGATTTCACTTAAAGCCAAATTGTTACAAAAAAGAAGATTGGATGTGGATGTTAGCAAAGATGGAAACAATATTATCTAACTGGAGTTTCATGTTGCTCTCTTGTGTAGGACGCTTGATACTGGTCAAATCAATATTGGAAGAAATTCTAGTATACATGATGTCTCTAACTTGGATCTCAAAAGGGATCCTTGAAAATATTAGAAAGTTATGCTTCAAGTTACTCTAAGTTGGATGACAGGAAAAATTAGTCTTTCCTTAGCTGAAATGGTCCTCGTTGGAAATTCCAAAATATCTAAGAGGGTGGGGACTAAATAATATTTTTATTTTTGCAAAAGCTTTGGATGTAAAGTCTTTCTAGATACTAATTACTTCAGAAAGCCTCTAGATCCAAGTGGTCATCCACAAATATGTCAGCTCGATTTCTCTTCAGGATTAGATAAGAAACCCCATAACGAAAAATCTAGTGTATTCAATTATATGGAAAGTAGTCATAACCTATTTTGACGTGGTGGGCGATGACCTAGCTTGGTGAAATGGTAATGAAAATAAGGTATGTCTGGGATTAGACCCGAGGTTAGGTAGTGGGGGTGCTCACAATCTCCTTGCAAACTTGCTACACAACCTTCACACTCAGAGGTATTTTTTCCTAAATCAAATAACATACCCTATTTGATCATATATCTGGTCACATGAATGGAAGGATATCTATTGGAATTTAACGGTAAAAACAATAGGCTAATTAGAAGCATAATTTTTTTTATAATTTAAAAATCATTAGCTACTGTAATTTTGACAATCAAAACATTTAAAAAATTCTGATGCATAACCGAACAATAATAGTTAGTAAATAACATACACAAATCAAATCTAAGTATTACCATAGTTGTAGAAAATAAAAAATGTACCAGGTGAGTTGTTGTTGCCTTCCTTCAATGTATGCTCATAAAAACTTAGTAAATCATGGATTAAACCCTCAGGGTAGATCTCCTCATGGACATAGGAACAATACCAAGAAGGAATAATAGTCTAAGCAATAAAAAATCATCAAGCTAGAAAACCAAGGTTAAGAACACAGTCCAAATATTAGGGTTGAAAACAATTCACTGTCCAACCTAGGGATGGAAAAATTAAACCCGCAATCAACCTTAGGATGATTTAACACTTTCATCCCAATTGTAGACAAAAATGCTCACTTCAAGCATATATAAATATCAATAGTCCAATATTAGGCCCAACAGTCCACTCATAGAACATAGATACCAAGAAAGTTGACATAAATGAGCAAGGAGGCACAACAAACCACAAACCAACAAGCACGGACAAGCAAACTAGCAAGGCAACACCAACAAAATAGAAAAGTGACAAAAGTAAAATAGCAAGGCGACACTAACATACACGAAACATTATTGACATGCAGGGATGGAAACAAACAAGCTAGAGGCAAGGTCCATCAGTCACGACTTGCTAACATGAACCCACAACAGGTAGGAAAAGACACCAACTGTCCAAACAACAAGCACAATCAAAATCAGCTAGTAGGGATAGACCCACAGTAGGCTGAGACACTCAAGAGAGAGCTGAGAAAACCCTTGTAAAAATGTTTAGAAAATCCACAACAAAAACTTAGTCTCAATGTTAGCTTGGAGGAGATATATCATATGATCAAGTGTATCAAGTGAGGGAGAGACCACTCCTTTACATAGTTTTAGGTAGGTAAGATAGGGTTAACATATTAACCACTTAGATTCCACTTCACATAACTTTAGGTTTAGGTTAACCCCTGAAAATAACAAATCAATTAAAACATCAAGTGGTAAATTCAATATACCAAAATCAAGTTAACAAGGTAATTAAATCGAAGAGGAGGGTTTCATAAACATGGCAGCCAACTTTCTTTAAGAAAAGGTAAAGTCCAAAATTTAAAAATCAAATCAACATATAATCATAAGTTTAGGAGGGTAATAACTCAAGAAAATGATTTCATCAATAAACAATAAGAAAAAATCAAAAGTCAAGTCGTGTAATGGCATTTTTTCCACATGAATCCCATGATATCATTTATAACATTTTTACCATATTAGAATATGTGGAAGGATAATGGCGTGATCATGCCTTTCTTCTTTACTGCTCCTAGGTCATATGGACCATATCGAGATATAAGGTGACACATCATATAATCTTGGTACTTAAACCAATAATTTTCCTGGTCCGAGACCAGAATACCCCATAATACATCCGGGGGCCCTAGAATATATCTAGGGGATTAACCAAAACCAAGCATCAATCCAAGTGTTAAGAAAGGATTATTTGCAACACATCCAGGGGCTCTAGAATACTTCTAGGGACTTATACCATCAAACTACTTGGTCCCTGACCAAAAACCCCAAAAATACACTGGGGGCCCAACTAGAGTAATTTTCCATGGCTCTAACTGCTTGGTCCTAGACCAAGAACCCCAGGAGTGCACTGGGGGCCCTATATCACAACTAGGGTCTTTTCCATCCTCCTAGAGAATGGCTATTGTAGCTGCATTAATTTTAACACTCCCTCTTATTAAAATATTGTGTACCTACAAAGAATATTCTTATCCCCTTTTGTGGATAAAGATAAAATATATTTATTATTTATTAGATCAATCCCCTTTTGTGGTTTGATCATGTCGGGCATTGTAATTGACCAAATCCTCTTTTGCAAATTGGTCAAACCCTAATTGTAATAGGAATAATGAGAAGTTGGCCCCTAGATTAAATAAAGGTGGTTCCAACCACCTAGAATGAGAAGTCGGCCCTGCCAGTGAAAAGACACTTCTGTTCACACTTGCTAGATTATATAAATAAGAGAGGCTAGCGCCTCATTTAGACACACACTCAACTCACTCATATAGTGCACAAGTATTGAAGGAAGCTGCAATTACCAGTTTCCAGAAGAAGGAAGAGAGAGAGAGGCACATCCTTGGGAGATGAATTTCCGTGTTGTTTGGTTCATTGTCTTGGCATTGTATTAGCTATCTATATTAAGGAAGTTTTGCTGGGTTTTCTTCCCCATGAGGGTTTCCTAGGATAAAAGTTGTGTATGCTTGTGATTGTGTTTCTCTCAGTGATCCTATATATGCTATTGTTATCTAGTAAATTGAAAGTAACCTAATAATAGCAGAAACTTTAACATGGTATCAGAGATAAGTTGAAGAGAGCATATTTCACAAGAAAAAGAAAAACGTCACTGTTGCCATACATGCAAATTAGGGATTTTTATTGGAGAAGAATTTCAACCCCAAATCCATCTAGAAAGGTGCACCTTACTTGAAGAAACATTTTGGCATCCTCAGCACAAATTTTCAGTGGCTAGATCTCTCGGAAAGTGAAACCCTAGTTTTCACAAAGTACCAGAAGTACCAGAAAACCAGAGTAGCAGAAGTACTAGAAGTACCAAAGTACCAAACAAGGTAATTAAATAGAGAGATATATTATATCCCTAAGTAACCTTTAGGGTGTTCATCAAAGTATGCAATTGGGATAGTTCCTGCTTGCAGGCCTCTTTTGTAATAATCTATGGGAGTTTGTCTAGAACATAATCATCCATTCCTCAACAAGAGAACATTTCATTAGTGTTTGTAAGGTTGGGCTTGTTTAATAGATTACTAGAGTGATTACATTAGAGGAAACACATAAGTACTATCATTACTGAGGGAGCCCATCTTTTTTCTCGAACATAATCATCCATATCTTGATGAGGGAACATATTGTTGTTGTCTTCAAAATCGATTGAAGTTGTATCTATTTCTATTTCAAGAACAAAATCAATCATACATGAACAAGGGAACACATCATTGTAACATCCCCTCTTATATATCAACAAGAGTAGTAATACAAGAATGTAAGCATTTATTAGGGTGCTTGTAGGCTAACTTAAAATTTTAACATCTTTAATCATCCAAAATCTCATACAATACTTATGAAAAATATAATTTAATCAAAATAAATTTTAAAAACACATCACGCCAATTCCAATGAATTCTATCTAATGATGTGGAATAAGAAAAAAATTAAGCATCTTCCTAGAAATGTAAACATCTTTAGTAAAATCACAAATTTGGGTAACACTTTTGTGAGAATCGGGTCACGAAAATTTGTAATGGCATGTTTTCGATCGAACTCTTGAATTCGAAATACTTTTCGGTCGAACTTTTTTTTTTTTTGATCGAAAGTTAGATATAACGACACCATTGAAAAATGTGACTCAAATTTTAAATCTAACAACAATTTTCCATTAAAACTAAATTTCGGCTGAAAAATACTAACTTTCGGCTAAACTAATAGTGCGACCGAAAACCTATAACTATGACACTTTTTAGAAACATATGTGTTCACTTCGGCTTACTCCAAATTGGGGAGGAGCAGACTCCTTAAAATACTATGAGTTTGGTTTCAGAAATAGTACCAACATTTTCATAATTGAATCTACTTTCTTTTGAAACAATTTGTATTCAATTTAATTGTTTTTTATTAATTTTAGTTAATTTTATTAAAAAAATGTCTTCATATTATTTTTAGATGACATAATGATTCAATACAATGAAAAAACAATATTTACAATAATATATAGTAAACAATTATGAAAAATTTATATCTTGGAGCTTTTGACCGTCCTCTTCAAAAGGGTACTTTTAGATTAAAATTAGGGTAGATACATGGTGCCAATCTAATTTTGTTTAAAATCTACAACTTTTTCAGATTGGTCAAATTCCAAAAATTATAGTAATTATAATATTCATCCATTGTATTCAAAACTATCGCCATATTTTAATATAGTATGTTCAGATTGTTGCAACATATTTCATTTTTCATAATCAAAAGTTTAATAATGAGTAAATTTGTTTCAACAAACATATCTCATTATCAATGCCTTCATTTTTAAGGAACATAATGTCAAACAATCACTAAAATGATAGATCAAATGTCAATAATAAAATTTCAAAAAAAATCAATAGAAAGCTAACAAAATTCATGACAAGTTTTGTTTTTACTATAAAATGAAATTATAAATAAGAAAAATACTTTTGTGTACTGGAAGTTGAAAAACGTCTAAAAATATATTTTATTTTCTAAAAAAACAAGAATTATAAATAAGAAAAATACTTTTGTTTACAGGAAGTTGAAAAACTTCTGAAAATATATTTTATTTTCTAAAAAAACAAGGAAAATAGACACCAAGATTCATGATTTTACCCAACAATAATTGTATTTTTGGATTTTCAATGGAACTAATGTAAATGTGTTACTTAATTTGACATTTCTTTTATAAAATGGTTGGTTTCATGTTACAATCATTACATCGAAGATGGGGACTAATATCTCTATAACTTATACACATGGACTTTTGTTTATTTTATGTGTTTAATATTTTATATATTTTTAAATATTAATATAAAATTAATTTAATAAATAATATTATTTTAACATGAATAAATAAATTAATTTATTCACTAACAAAATCAAATACTTACATTTCCTTATGAGGAGATTCACAATTAGAAAAATCGATAATAACAACTATATTTCACTTGGGGTCCAAATATCCCATTTAGATGGGTCATGTGGTGGTTTTATATCCTTGTTCATTTCCCATGAGCCATAGAAGCTTCATTTAGAACCTAATTCCCTCATTTTCCTTCTCCTACAATGGCCGATTCCCTGAGACCCACCCCTCATTTGAAAAACCTCCTAAGAGTGCCTAAGAGATTCATTTAGGGTCCCAAGTCCTTGAATTCCTATCCATACTATGATAAAGTCTCCCAAATCATCCCTTGAGTGAAACAATTCTAATGGCATTCGTCTCCCACCTGGAGGCCCAATATCCTATTTATAGCACTTAAGTGGTGGTTCAAGGCCTTATGTGTAGCCCATAAGAATTTGAAGGTTCACATAGGTCATAATCTCTTTGTTTTCCTCCCTATACTATGGTTAAGGGCTCGAGATCCATACATGATGCACAAAACCTCCATGATGGCACTATTATCCTACTCAAAGACCATATATTTCCTCTATAGGGAATATATGGAAGTTCAAGTTTTGATTAGGGAGTAAAAAGTTCATAGAGAAGCATTTTTAAGAGAGTAATCCCATTATTAAATGTGGCATTTAATTTAAAATGGTTGCATAACATAGTACAAACTTCAAAAGTGTATCATATTTGTCAAAAGATTATTTTTTTATTCTTTTAAAAAACAAAAGAACATCTATATAGACACAAAAAAAAAGTATAACAACAAAGTTGTATATCACATCAAGATATTTGCAATTATTTAAAGAACAACACAAATGGATGTTGGGAAAAACAATTGTGAGAAAATTTCAAATATTCTTTTTCCTCTCAAGAGATTTATTTTTATATTATTTTGAAAATGATAAAATACATATCAACAAAACATAGAAACTTAATAACAAAAAAGTTGTATATGTCTTCAAGATCTTTCCAAGTATGTAAATAATGCAAAAAAATGGATGTTGGGATAAAATATTATAGAAAAATTACTAAATTACTCTTGATACATTTTAGGAGTGGAATTTTCTTATATAATTTATATATATTTTTGTTAAAAATAATGTGTTCCCATTATATATGCATGCACGTTTATAAAGTGCATGAATGCTTATTTTTAATTCTCATTTGGAAAACTTCACTGTAGTCTGCATGGTAGTTCAAAAGGAATTAAGGGTATTTTAAAAGGAACATGTGTACATTTTGAATAACATGTACATTTTCATGCGAGAACATGTTCCCAAATTCTCTTTCCAATTTTTTAACCATCAACTTCATGCAATATCCCTTTTATTTGTTCCATAAACCACTTCTTAATGTTTTCATATGCGATGCTATAATTTTTTCTCTCCATAGAAGGGTATTAAGGACTCCAGACACAACATGAGGAGGAACACAAATATAGGGCCTAAAATATGATTTAATGTCTCATGGGCCCTCGATATGGTACTAAACCCACATAGGCCCTATAAAGGGAACATTTATGCCATGGATATGATATGTGCACCATTATGAGTTTTTCCACACCAATAATGATTTTGAAGGCCCTAGTCATTGTTGGAGGATGAAAACAAATGTCTTAGGGAATGAAGCAGGATTTTAGAATTCATGGGCCATCATGCATCGGGTTTGAAACCATCAGATAGAACATTTATAATGCATCTTAGTCATTATAATCCTAGCACACTAGGGATTGTATTAGGGCCTAAAATGTCCCACATGTGAAACACAATGTATTTTTCCTTAAATTTGATGCTTTATGAATTATTCATGATGCAAATGGACCTATAATATCAAATAGGCTCATAAAGGGAATATGGAAAACATCACTTAGTTAAGGATCTCTTAGGATTAATTGTGGATGATAAATGATAGTTGTATATTAGTTATTTGATAAGACATATGTGTTAATACAATGATTTTGATTACATGATTACAAAAAATATGAGGATGAATATTAGACATTGTAAAATTTACATAGAACACTAATATCATAGGATGCATACACATTATGTAAAATAAAAACTTTTAGGAGGGAAAGTATCATATGTCCATGTTATCTAATGACCTTATGTTAATTTTTTTTTTTGTTACACTTGAAATTTGCACACCTAGGTACCTTGCCCTAAGTGTCGTAAGTGTTATACAAGTGTCTCATACACCTTGACACCATGGAATAACTTATGTCACAATCCCTAGTCGATGTGGAGGAGGGATATATTACATGAAGGCCAAAATACTAAGTGCACATTAATTATTATTAATATTCATGAAAAATAAATTAATTAAGTGTGAGAATCAAGTGCACATGAATTACTATTAATATTCATGAAAAAGAAATTAAATTAATATATGCTTGGCCTATTTCCTTATAATCTGTGTATCTTCATGTATGTTGTCTATTATAGATGGATTTGATTAGACTAATCTTATAGATTAGAGTAGGAGTTCTTTGTCTTCTTGGTGTCCATTTCATTGTAGGTGTCGAACAGTGCCAAGGAGCTCGGGGATCAAGCTCAAATTGGAGCAACGAGGACAAACACCGGAATAAGGTGCATCCCACTTTCTTCCTTCTCCTTCTCTTTATTATTAGGTAATTAGATTCAAAGGGATATTAGTGTCAAATGTTAGCATCTTTCTGTCTTGGTATAGGGGTCTAGAATCCAAGAGGAGATTCACCTGTCCGTAGGGGAATTTTCCTACAACAATTTTTTCCTAAAAAACATGGTGGTGGTTGGAACCACATAAACCTATTAATTAAACTCATAATTTCCAAATCATTTGTCATTGTGTTTCATTTTGACAATATTTTTAAATAGTTTACACAAAATCATCTTTGATGGAATTGCATGCATTTATAGATCTATTTCTATGGATTCAATATATATATTTTTATATAAAAGTAAT
>JZKD02S0791471.1:90152-189378 GCA_000966675.3 Picea glauca | reverse complement strand
TGATTTGCGATGCCATTTAACATATGAAGTGTGTAACATAGGACAATTGGCTCTACGTAACGCACTACTTTAGTAGAATTTGTTAATGTTAAACAATTTGGTGTACTTGGTTATATTAAACGCACCAAATATTTGTGTTAGTTCGAGCATGAGATGATTTTAGCTCGTGCGTTGTCTTTTCTTGATGCATCATTAATGAGTCTGTTTTAAAATATGCACCAGAATGATAATTTTTAAACTATTTTTCCTGGTGCAACTCAACCACATCAGTGTGTTTCATTCAACATAATGTACTGATGCTCTATTTTATCTTTGTATGTGTTGATACCAATGCATTTGTGTTATAATGCACTGGTAATAGGGCATCCCATAAAACAAATCAATATGGTAAATTATTATGTATTTTTCTCATTGTGCTATAGTACACATCACTGCTGCATTTTAGTTATTTGACGCAACGCGAAGGTTTTTTTTTTTTTTCAATAACTTGGTGTTGTGTTCAATTAATAGAACGCACTGGTGAATTTATCTCAATTGGTGCACTTCCTAGCATATTAGTGATGCTTACCATAAGATGTGTTGTGTTGATAATTTGTGAAAAATAGGCCTGGTGTTGTGCTTTTTACATTAATGGTGCATTGTTTGGATCTTGGCACACCAATAGGTTAAATTTTTTTATATCAAATTACACGGTGTCACGTGTTAATATAAACACACTAGTGATACCATGTTATCGAAGAACTAATGTTTTGTTTAACGATGCATTCTATCGTCGATAGCACTGATTACCAAGTGTCCACCAAAATGATAGAGTGCAACAATGCATTTGGTTAACATAAATGCACCTCCGACCCATTTTTTCACGAAATGTGTTCACGGTGGTGCGATTTCACTAACTGAAAATACCCATGCACTATAGTTTCAATATGGGCACCACTCTTTTATATTGATTATTTCAAATTAAGCGGTGCGATTTGTTACTAGGAATGCACTGGTGCGACTGTGTTATTGAAGAACCTTAATTTTATTTAACGAGGTGTTGTGAATAGTAGAGAACTAGACACGAGACATCTAAGAAAATGCTCCACAATGCCAAATCGGTTAATATATGTTCCACTGTGAATCTATTAATTATACTGACACATTTGTTTAAATTGGTTACACCTTTTGGTTATACTTCATGTGTCATTTTTTAACAGTGTGCTTGGTTAAATGGAACATTGATCCAAAAATCCTTAGACACAAATTTTAATATTTAAAAACCCATTTTATAATCTAACTTGATTCAAAATAATTCTTGATTGTATTGAGGTGATTTGCATAAAAATGATGATGTGCTTATTATCCAAAATCTCATAAAATCATTATTAACTTGAAGAATTATGAGATAACACAACATAAAACAAAATAACTCAAATTACACAATATTGATGATAGAGTTTACTACATCTCCGAGTTTCCTTTAAACCAATAAGACTACTCCTCATAATCTCAAAATGTCGAATTACATTACAATATGGACTTACAAAGCCAATTTGAAGGACTATCTTCATCTCCACTTCTCAAACTCAAATATAGAGTTTACTATTGAATTCCTTGTGAAATTATGAGAAAAATGAGTATAAAGTCGACCATATGATGAAATGGCTCAATTTTACCCTCTTTACATGCCAAACGATGCACTACAACACTCATTAATGAAAATATGTACTAAGACTTTCATAAAAACCATATTAGCACAAAAATAACATCACCATATTACTTCTCTCAAGAAAACGAGAAAAATGAGTATAACAATTCTTATATGTAGACAAAATACCTCATGGCACACAAATCTATGCAACACAAACTAATATTCTCTTTATACACAATATTATGCATATGTACCTCGTACTTCTGTCTCGATATCTGTGAAACCTATAAATTAGTGTCTATCTCAAAATGTGTGTAAATCACAGTCCGTGCACCCATTAAATTGACCGTGGTCCCTAACCTAAATTAGGAGTCACCACAATTTCGATCGGAGAATCCCATAACATAAGGAGTCTCCCTAACCTCCGATCGAAATTTCAATAAGGAGAATCCCATAACATAAGGAGTCTCCCTAACCTCCTTATCGAAATTGTGGTGACTCCTTATGTTATGGGATTAAATTGACCGTGGTCTGTAGACCTCTACCAAGAGGGCATTGAGTGAGTGCATAGAGTGCACCAGGGAACTTTATTTTGAGTTCTAAGGAAAGGGAAGTTTCAAGGAGAAGGCATTTGCAGGGTTACTGAACACCTTGCAGGTTCAACAAGGAGTATTTGAGTATAAGTTTCTAGAGGGCACTTATATCCCTTCAAGGAGAGAAAGGGACAGAGACACTTTGAGGTCAGAGCCATAGATAAGCTCAGGATGGATAACACAGTTGTGTGTAGAGGCTCTGCAAGGTGTGCATCGAGCAGAAGAACGCCAGGAGGGTGTGAAGCATTTATTTGCAAGAAATAATTCGAATTGAGTTATTTGAAAAACTCAACAGCACAAGGAGTGTGTGAATAAGAACTTGTCTAAAGTTCTTAAGCTCAGAAGGAATAGCGCAAGAAGTGCGCTCAGAGTGAACTTGTCTCAAGTTCAGAAGCTCAGGAGGAAAAATGCCTTTGCGCACAGAGCCATAGCTGCAAGGAATCACAGAAGTCAAGAAACCCTTTGGTGAGTTATAGTTTGAAAAGATCAGGAGGGACAATGTCTTTAGAACGTAGGTGGGATCCGAGGATATAGGCTTCAAAATAGGAGCAAAGGATGAGACCTTTGAAGCATTTGAAGTCTTCCAAGTTCAGGAAGAAATCCAAGCTCAGGAGGGAGCACAATTATCGTTAGATCAGCTAGAGAGGACAAGAATCTGGAATGTTGAATCTACGTCCAGGAAAGAAGGAGGAGAGTGCATAGGAGAAAGAGATCTAGGTCGTTATATCTGGGTGCCTCGACCGATAGCCATCGGATCCAGGAGAAGCTGCACAAGGTTTAACCCTCGTATGTGAATAAGGGAACGAAAGTCCTATTTCGGCATTTCAGCTACTAGGAGATACAAAGGGCAAGAGTTGAGACTCTTGACCCATGAAATCCTGAAAGGATCGTGACCGTCGAATAGGAGGACATGTGGCGAGCGGTCAAGGTCTCGGGGAAATTCCTGAAAGGAGGATTTTGGCATTTCAACTACTGGGAATGCAAAGGGTAAGAGTTTGGACCTCTTGACCTGTGAAATCCAGAAAAGACACAAGCCATCGGATCAGGAGAGGCTATGAGATGTTGATCCCAGTTTGGAGCGGAAGACCGACATTTCAGACTTCGATATTTCGGCATTTCGGATACCGGGAGCTCGAAGGGGCAAAGAGTTGTTGCAGTCGGGATTGCGAAGTCTTGAAATGTGAAAACCCGAAAGCAGATGGAGGAGTAGCGTGGTCATAGAACAGGGTCACATATTTCAGTATTTAGGGATTCGGCTTTTCGAAAATCCCGAGGACAAGAGGTTGGGGTGCTTTGCGTTGGAAATCCCTGAAGTCGTGAAACACAACATATCTTTGGAGTCGGACTGCGGTCATGCATTTTGGCAGTTCGGGATTTGGCATTTCGACAATCCTGGGGATAAGAAGTCAGGCACTTGACATTGAAAGTCCCAAAGTCGTGAAATGCGACATACCTTCGGATTTGGGCTGTGGTCATGGAGGACGCAATCGCATAGACCGAAATTTCGGCATTTAGGCATTTCGACATTCAGGGGATCGAGGAGATAGATGAACTCGATGCCAGGGTTCGTGAGATCGCGAAACCCAAAAATTTCCTTTTCGAAAAAGGTCGTGGTCATGTCTGGTGGCTGTGTGGAGGTGAAGACTCACACCTAGTGCATTGCTTGTGCCAATGACATTTTCGTAAAGGACCCGTGGATCTTATTCGTTGAGGGTTCCAACATGGAACTAAAGGAGCTGCTTTGGCTCGAGGAGAAATAAGAACGATTCTAAGACGAGGAGGTTGAGAAGAACCTGCTGAGGCAGGGGGGACTGCGTCAGTGTGGTATCAGAGCCTGATTCTCTGTTTGTATATTGCGGGCAGAGGGAGGCAAAGTAGATAAAGAAAATACTCTGATACACGTAAAAGTGGTATCAGAGCCTGATTCTCTGTCTGTATACTACGGGCAGAGGGAGGCATAGTAGATAAAGAAAATACTCTGATACACGTAAAAGTAGTATCAGAGCAGGACCTCACTTATATATTTCAGATGAAGAAGAGCTCGTAGGAGACAGGTAAAAGGTGAAGGTTGTTTGCAGGATGCAACAACAAATAGACAGTCATGTCGACTGTAAGGGAAGGCTAGAAGTGCTCTCAGTTGCAGAGTGACAACAACAGACTTCCCAGGAGGGTAGGTAGAAGGTAGGAAGATGGCTACTGAAGGCCATGGATGTAGTGGAAAGAAGAACCACGAGCAACAGAGAAAAGATGAGATGGACAAAGAACTCACTGAGATAAGGGCGAGGATGGAAGATCTTGCATTTCAGTTGCAACAGGATGCAAAATCGCGATGGGTATATGAATGGCCCATGAAAACAAAAGTGAAATGGCCAGCCAAGGAGTTATTGGCCCGAAGGCTATTGAAGGAATGGCTGAGGTATGTGGAAGACCTCAGGGTTGAAGAAGAAGTGGTTCATGTGTGTGAACTAGAAGTTGGGAGAAATCTCAATGATGATGAGGAGAAAAGATCATTGGAAGATCTCAGAGACTGCCAGGCGGGTAGTGAGGAATTTTCAATTTTCCAAGAGGGAAATAAGAAGAGGTCACAGGATGATCTCAAAGACTGCCAGGAGGGCAGAACAAAAAATTCATGTTTCTAGGAGGGCAATGAGATGAGATCGTGGGAGGATCCCATAGACTACTAGGAGGGTAGAGGAGAAATCCCATGTTGCCAGGTGGGCAAGGGAGAGCAGATGGGACTGTATGATAGTCTCATGAACTCAGAGGTGATTTCGAAGTAGCGAGAGGAGCTGACAGAGAAGATGAGCTCAAAGGTGAGTTCATATCAGCAAGGACAACTGATAGAGAAGGCAAATCAGAAGAGAATTTTGATGATTGGAGGGATAAAGATATTCCTACCAAGCAGCCAAGACGAGGTCAGGGAATATGTTGCAGGTGAAGCAACAGTGGAAGGACAACCAGCTGTGACTGTCAAAGAGATGGAGTAGATATCAGAATCCGCCCAAGAAAAATAAGAAGAGCATGCAGATAAGATGCTCACTCCATGGGAGAAGGAGTTGGATATGCTGGAGGATTGGTTGAACCATCCAAAGCCAATAGGTGACTGCCATGAGTATACATTCATGCAGATGTTAGCAGAGGACCATTCCAAGGAATCACTTAGAAATTTTAGCTAGGTAGTTGAACAGATGATAACTGTGGTGCAGAGGCATGTAGCGACAGATGAAGGAGAATTCCAGTATCAGGAGCAACTGGAGGAAGCTAGAGATATACCAGTAGGAGAGCTGACAATCAAGCTGCTAGAAGAGGAAGCTGAGAAGAGAGTCAGTGATGAAATTGTAGAAGAAGAGTTTGCAGTAGAGTGGCAACTCAATACCATAAAAGAGAAAGAATATGGCATGGGAGATCTAGTTGATCTACCCATTTGCAGGGAAGAAGTGTAGCGAAGCAGGCTACAAAAGGAAAGCCAGCCATGGGAGCACCTGAACATGATAATTGAGGAAATCAGAAGGCTGATGTTGAAGTCAACACAGGAAGCACTTAGCAATGAGAAGTTGAACAACAAGGAACCTGCCATAGCAATAGGGCAGTAGCAACAACAGAGGCAGTAGCAGTAGTGAAGCGATGGAGAAGATGGACAACTCCAAAGAACTGTTTGGGATCCATGTGGATTTCAACAACGATGCTGGGAAGTTCATGAGCAGAAGCTCATGAATGTTTCACAGCAGAGGAGTATGATGTAGGAGCATCGCTCCAAGCCAACAGTGCGCCAGCGAACCAACACATCAAAGCATGCATTCAATGGAAAGGAGAGAGGCGTAGCCCTCTGAATTTTGAAATTTGAAATTTCAATAAATTATTGTAAGGCTGGTAGAGCCAAAAGCCATACATGTGCGCAGGCTTAGATAAAGGTTTCCTTAAATAGGTTGTAAGGCTGATATCTAGACCTGATTCGGACTAGACATCCATTCAATATAACTGAATGTAAATTAATGAGAGTAGGTAGCTTGGAGGGAAGATCTCAAGGAGCCCCTCTTTGTAAAAATATTTTCTTTTGTATCTAGGAATTAAGTTTTTAGAAGGGAAGAAGAGAGCCGAGACTCTATTGTAGTCCGAGCTCGAACGCATTGTAATCAAGCATTCTTGATTAATACAAACATAGCAGTTTTTACTGCATGTTGTTGTCCACATGTTTATGAGTTAATGAATGAATGTCTTTATGTGTTGATGATATGCTGTAGATGTATGTTAGGTATGAATTTGTAGGGATAGACAGAATTTACTATTTGTGAGTTCTTTGATCCCAGTTTTGGTTCTTTGAGGCTTCATGCAAGAGTGCATGATAGAACACTATGGGTTCTGTAAGCTAGTGCATCGAGTGCACTTCTGAGTTATACGGAATTTCAGACAGAGACATGCCAGGAGGGCACACCAGAGGAAGTCATTGACTCAAAGAAGAAGACTCAAGGTTGCAGAACACCTTGAAGGAGAGAATATGCAGAGGAAGACACGGAGAAGATAGAACGTTTGTAGGTTCTGTAGAAGCTCTGCCATGAGGGCATTGAGCACGTGCATAGAGTACATAGGAGGAACTCTATTTCGAGTTCAAGGAAGACAGAACTACGGAAAGTTCTGTAGAGCTCTTCCAAGAGGGCATTGAGTGAGTGCATAGAGTGCACCGGGGAACTCTATTTTGAGTTCTAAGGAAAGGGAAGTGTCAAGGAGAAGGCATTTGCAGGGTTACTGAACACCCTGTAGGCTCAACAAGGAGTATTTGAGCATAAGTTGCCAGAGGGCGCTTATATCCCTTCAAGGAGAGAAAGGGACAGAGACACTTTAAGGTCAGAGCCACAAATAAGTTCAGGACGGATAGCACAGTTGTGTGTAGAGGCTTTGCAAGGTGTGCATCGAGCAGAAGAACGCCAGGAGGGTGTGAAACATTTCATTGCAAGAAATACTTCGAATTGAGTTATCCGAAAAAATCAGCAGCACAAGGAGTGTGCGAATAAGAACTTTTCTGAAGTTCTTAAGCTCATAAGGAATAGTGCAAGAAGTGAGCTCATAGTGAGCTTTTCTCAAGTTTAGAAGCTCAGGAGGAACAATGCCTTTGCGCACAGAGCCATAGCTGTAAGGAATCGCAGAATTCAAGACACCCTTTGGTGAGTAAGAGTTTGAAAATATCAGGAGGGACAATGTCTTTAAAACGTAGGCAGGAGCCGAGGATAGAGGCTTCACAACAGGAGAAAAGGCTGAGACCTTTGAAGCGTTTGAAGTATTCCAAGTTCAGGAAGAAACATAAGCTCAGGAGGGAGCACAACTGCCATTAGATCAACTAGAGAGGACAAGAATCTGGACTGTTGAATCTACATCCAGGAAAGCAGGAGGAGAGTGCACAGGAGAAAGAGATCTAGGCCGTCAGATCTGGGTGCATGGAACGATAGCCATCGGATCCAGGAGAAGCTGCACGAGGTTTAACCCTTGTATGTGAAGAAGAGAACGAAAGGCCTATTTCGGCATTTCACCTACCTGGAGATACAAAGGGCAAGAGTTGGGACTCTTGACCCATGAAATCCTGAAAGGATCGTGACCATCGAATAGGAGGACACGTGGTGAGCGGTTGAGGTCTTAGGGAAATTCACGAAAGGAGGATTTCGACATTTTTGTTACCAAGAATGCAAAGGGTAAGAGTTCGGAACTCTTGACCCATGAAATCCCAAAAAGACACAAGCCATTGGATCAGGAGAGGCTATGAGCTGTTGATCCCATTTTGAAGTGGAAGACCGACATTTCAGACTTCAGTATTTTGGCATTTCGGATACCGAGAGCTCGAAGGGGCAAGGAGTTGTTGCAGCCGGGATTGCAAAGTCTCAAAACATGAAAACCCGAAAGCAGATGGAGGAGTAGCGTGGTCATGGAACAGGGTCACATGTTTCAGTATTTCAGGATTCATCTTTTCGGCAATCCCGAGGACAAGAGGTCGGGGCGCTTTGCACTAAAAATCCCTGAAGTCATGAAACATAACATATCTTTGGAGTGGGACTGCGGTCATACATTTTGGCAGTTCGGGATTCGACATTTCGGCAGTCCCGGGGATAAGAAGTCAGGCACTTGACATTGAAAGTCTCGAAGTTACGAAACGCGACATACCTTCGGAGTTGGGCTGTGGTCATGGAGGACGCAATCACATAGATCGGAATTTTGGCATTTTGGCATTTAGGGGATCGAGGAGCTAGAGGAAATCGACGCGAGGGTTTGTGAAATCACGAAACCCGAATTTCCTTTTTCGGAAAAGGTCATGGTCATGTCTAGTGGCCGTATGGAGGTGAAGACTCACGCTTGGTGCATTGCTTGTGCCAGTGGGGTTTTCGTAAAGGACCTATGGATCTAATTCATTGAAGGTTCTAGCAGGGAACTAAAGGAGCCACTTCGGATTGAGGATAAATCAGAATGATCCTAAGACTGGGAGGTCGAGAAGAACCCGCTGAGGCAGGGGGGATTACATCATCATAGTTTCAATACCCCGTGATCCTGTCCTTTGTTGGTGCTTTGTTTTAATCCATACATTAAATAGTATGTTAGTTGATATGTTATCTGTGGCATATAGTTTAAATACCCCTACAAGATATTGCACATGGTTACATTGTAGTGCATATGAAATGAATTGAGGGCTTATCCCTCGACCCTTTTTTCTCCTGGTACACCTATTATACAACTTTAAATATAATTTGTGCCCCATATGATTAAGAACCAATGTGTTGGCATAATGGAAAAGGTTCTTTGGTATGGTTATGGGAGGTCACAGGTTCGACCCCCATTGATCCCTATATTTTTGATAAACATTAACCATACAAGGCCAATGGGATACTTCCGTGTGGCAGTGTCTTATTGGTCTACATGTGCCATGTCTCAATATATAATTGGTGCTAATTCATCTGTATGATATACTTTGTCACCTTCCCAGTCAGTCGTATGGTGTGCCATGTGGCACTCCATGGTTTTTCCACATAATAACTATACAGATGTATGGTCATGCCATGTGTCACCTTGTCTTTTTGACTTTGACTTGAATTTTGACTGTTCATAACTTTTTCATACGAACTCCATTTGAGGCAATTTTTGTGTCGTTGGAAAGCTATCATTGCGATATATGGAATGAAGTAGTTTTATAGAGCATTTGAGAAGGTCAAATTTTGAGCTTTTATGGATCCTCCTGGACTTCTATGAATGTTATGGATATTCTTAGACCTCTGTGAGCATTCCTAGATCCTCCTAGATCACACCTTCCCACTAAAGAACTTTTGGTCCTCCAAAAGTACAAATATTACAACAACTTAGTGACGATAACTATTACTCACTCTTCCACCTTATTGAAATGCTTTTATCTAGTAACTTAGTGATGATGAAGCTTCTTCAATCTTCCACATTGTCGAATATTCTGGGACTAAATTTTTATCTTGGATCTTGGATACTAGATTAGTGTAATTCTATCTACTTATTTGTAATATGGCTCTAAATCTGGCTTTTTGGCATTTGATACTAGTTCAAATCTAGTTGTGGTTCTAGCTCATAGATTCCTTCACAACAAAATCTTCTCGATCGATATGTATAATATACAAATCTGAATCATGTACTCAACATCCACTCCCATCTACTTCTCTATTGAAGATATTCTATATTGTCTAATCAGGAAGCCGATTCGAATGTTGATCTATGTTTTTTTTTTCATGTACTATTGATGTATCCATAGGATTCTTTGAATGAATTCCATGTCCATTTCCTCTCTCCTTCCCTGAAATAAACTCAAAATTTATTCTCCGTATACATTTGTACTATTTAACTTGCTTCGACTCAAGGTATACATCTACACAAACATGACATAATATATTGGAGTTGCTTATATCATGCATATTTATAGGTATATATCTCTTATTTCTTTACAAAAAGAAAATTGTTTTTACTTTACTAGCTCTAGGAAGATTTTCATTACTTCGATACTCTTCTCGCTTTCTATCTACATGCTCTAACTTCCTGCATCCTTTTATTCTTTTGCCTTCGGTTCTTTAGAATAAGAATGTTAATTTAGACAATTTGATCCATATATAGTCCTTAGTTGATAACAATACAATACAATTGTCTACACTATTGTCAAAAGGCTAAAAAATCTTTATAATATCCCTCTCACTCATATAACAAAGTGGCTATATAGAAACCCTTTAGAAGATTCCTTTCAATTTAAACAATATATAAGGTGACTATATACAAATCATTTACAAATTTCCTCTCACTCTTAAAAATATATAAGGTGGCTATATATAAATTTTACAGAATTCCTCTCACTCTTAACATCTACCATGAGTGGCTTTGAAGCATTCTAATACAACAATAGAAATAGACTTAGAAGGTATCTACATATGCATATAATCTTGTATTTTACAAATATACATATTTACAATGAAATATTTTCTGATTGATAGTTTATTCATGGAATCATCCTTCCCTTATTACTGGAGGGAGTCTCACATCTTCATATGTTTGGCAATGCCTCTGACGCTGATGTTGAATATGACATTGAATCTGTTGTAGAATACAATGTTGAATCCAAGAAATCATTAGACCGAATTATAGTTCTTCCTATTAACCTATACAATCTCTCCTTGCAAACACCAAGCACTATTTCTATATTTTATTCCCATAAATACTCCCGACTCGAGCTGAAATATTACATATCCATACCCTTTTATTCCTTTTCTAGTGTTAGTTCCAGATCCTACATAGAAATCTGTGTCGATTTCAGAGAAAGTTAGGAATATTGATCTCATCTTATTCATGTGGCGAGATGATCCACTTTCCATGAACCATTCCTCAGTGTCTTCATATGTCACTTTGTTAATACCAACCATTAGAAGGTATTCTTTCTCTAATCTTTCAATAAGATTATTAACTTCACCCGGGGCGAATCCTTGTCTTATTTCAAGTGTCTTTAAATATTTCTGGTGTTGCTTCGGAAATAAGTGTGGATAAAGAGTCCAACACTTTTTGATATGATTTCAACTCTTACCACAATATGAGAAGATTGTCTTGTTCCTATCTTGGAACCACGATACCTTCTTGTCATTCCCCCTTTTCCTTTTCTTTGAGAAATGACCTTTACCTTTAGCCTCATTCATGGATGGATTTTCTTGCATGGAATGTCTTTTTCAACATTTCTCCATATTGTGATTACTAGTTCCATAGGAAACACATGGATACTTATACCATATATTCTTATCAATTTTACCAGTGGGAAATGTCTTCATTCCCTCTATAGAATGCACATCTTTTTATGGAGACTTCTTACATCTGTTACCCTTCCCTGGGATGGAAGGTAAGAATAACTATTTATGAAGAACCTCTTCATATGAAGTTATCCTTATTTCATTTTTCCTTGATCATTCTCCATATTGACGGGAAAAATAATAATACGAAGAATCATCTTTCTCGATCATGCCTATTGAAGGAGATAATTTAACTTGCATTGAAGTCTTTAGGTTATCTATTTGCCAATCTTAATTGAATGATGTTGATGGTGCCAATACCCGATCCTTGATCTACAACTTCATTTCCAATTCATGAAAAATACTTCTATTGAATTCCTCATGACATATCAGTCGGTCTTGTAGCTTCTGCTTCTCCTCCTCGAGAGCTTGCAGTTGCATCCTTAATTCAAAATTCTCCTTCTGAATCTATCAATTAATGTTCTTCTATACCCTTAACTTCATGAGAGATTTACTCCTTTTTGCCTCTTAACAAGAGTCTTCAAAAACCTTCACCAACTTAAGTATTGGACCTCGTCACATAAAATTGCCAATACAAATTAAAACTATCTCTGATACCACTTGATATGAAAATCCTTAGATACCAGTTTTAATCTTTAAAAACCCATTAAAATACATCTTTAAATATAATTAGTGCCCCATATGGTTAAGAATCAATGAGATCACATAATGGAAAAGGTTGTTTGGTAAGGTTATGGGAGGTGACAGGTTCGAACCCCATCGACCCCTATATTTTTTATAAACATTAACCATACAAGGACAATAAGAGACTACCATGTGGAAGTCTCTTATTTCTCTACATGTGCCACATGTCAATATATAATTGGTTCCAATTCATCTGTATGATATGCTTTGTCACCTATCTAGTTAGTCGTACGATGTGCCATGTGGTGATCCATGGTGTTTCCAGGTCAGCACTGCACATATGTACGATCATGCCACATGTCACCTTTACTTTTTGATTTTGAATTTTTCCTTGTTTGAATTGAACTTCGACTGATCATAACTTTTGCATACGAACTTTGTTTGAGGATATTTTTTTGTCGTTGGAAAGTTATCACTGAGAAGTACGCAATGAATTAGGATCCCACATGATGGCCATCCCACTTTATGCACCCACTGCTTCAACCACTTCTACCTTACATCCTTTCTAGATATTTTTTGCAATTATTTTTAGAGTATGTAACATCCACACTATAATCCTCATTTTAATTAATGTTTAATGTAGATATGATGTGTTCCTACACCCAAAGTGATCTGCAAATGGGTGAGTACTTACTCTACACAAGTTTTCAATCGAGAATCA
This sequence comes from Picea glauca, assembly GCA_000966675.3. Lineage (NCBI taxonomy): Eukaryota > Viridiplantae > Streptophyta > Pinopsida > Pinales > Pinaceae > Picea > Picea glauca. Next base: position 176,532 of record JZKD02S0791471.1, on the reverse strand, counting down.
TTTTCTCACGAATTATTTGCATAAGGATTAAAGGGCATATGAGTCCATTATTAACCATGTTCTTAATACATAACACACATGAATTCAAAATGGAATAAAGCACATGAAAAGATAAGAGAGAGACAATTGATGTTGATAACGAAGTTCTCCCCTCCTAGATACGTCTCTAGACCTGCTTCAATTGGAATATGTATCACTTTCATTCTTTCTTTAAAATATGTTGGGACCTTCTCATAAGTGATTACATAAGAAATGCCTTCTCCTTCAACGAGGATTCAAGAAGATTGCTCACACTCATATCTCTCCATACATCAAGAAGGATAATTCCTTACATGAATAAGTCTCTCAATACTTAGGAGTAGCATCACTATGGATCTCTAACCCCACTCATTAATTCTCCATTACTCTCCCTCTCCCTACATAGGGCTCACATAAGGAATTACATAGTTTTTCCTCACTCTCTCTTAAAAAACAACATTAATTCCTAGATCCACAATAATATGATCTAATTAAAAAAGAGGAAAAACAAGATCCATGAAAGTAGGATCTCAAACCATCTTCAAGAACATAATGAGAAGAGTCTTAAAACCACCCAAAGACTCTTCATCCATGTCCTTGATTCTCTCAACCTACTAGTGAGAAAATTGGAAAATTGGTGTGAGGTGGTTTCTCACATAAAAAACAATTTCCATAATTACAAATTTAATGAATAATACATGAGTCACACATTCCCTCACAAGCATTAATAATTATACACAAATGAATTAAGTGCATGAGTTTCTCAAAAGCTCATTTAAATTATAATAAAATGCATGAGCATCTCACAAAACATAAATCAAATAGAATGATAAATGTATGAGACTTATCTCACAAAGCATTAATAAAAATGTGTGAGATCATAAAACTCATAAAATCATAAATTCACCACTTTCACCACTTTGTCGCCAACTTCAAATCAACTTGGTGAATAAAGTAAAGTCCCTTCCATGTGTGGAGATTCGCTTGGATCAAACCTCCCCACAAAAGAACCTTTTGATGTCCAAAAGTATCAACTGTATCTTTATGCAAATGTCAAAAGGAAAATTCCTTCAAGACTCCTTCACCCACGCACTTTAGAATCAAAATGCAAGCCAACACCTGCAACTGCTACAAATCAAATGTTTGGAAAAAAAAGGCACACCCCTGTCTCCTTCACCTATGTTCTTCGGAGCTGAAATGTCGAATCCACATCTGCATAACTTGCAACCTATAATGAATGATACATGTATTACATCTTTGGAGTGTCTTACTTTCCAAGAGGTTATAATCATACTCATTGGTCAAGTTTACAATGAATTCCAAAATAGGCCTAGGAAAAATTGCCTCAATCAATCAATGATTACAATGAAGCGATTCAAGACGTTAGGTGTAAAAACAAACACCTCTCACTCTCTTTGACTCTTAAGGAGTGGCTAAAATCTATTTTTACAATGCTTCATAATCACATTTACATCAAATTACAAGGACTTTATATGGAAATTACATCAATTTACAGGTCAATTTTTCATACCAAACATGTGCACAAAAATGGGAATGATACAAGGTTTTCTAACCCTTCGTGTGCATCATAGCTAAAAATGTGCACTAGTTGTGGGAAATCCCCAAAACCCACTTTACTATATGTGCACCAAATATTATAAAAAAGGCTTAAACTTTCTCATTGCCATCTCACCAATTCTATGGCATAGAGAAAATTGATTTTACCACAATAGGCATATGACAAATTTCCATTATTTTGAGAATGATGTATTTGATCCAACATATGACAAAATTTTCACAAAATGCCCCCCTTACATCTTGGCCTTTTTGGAACTCCTAGATTATACATGGAATTATATTAAAGTCCAAACTCTTATATGGTTTAAATTCCATGTAATATTTGAACCCTGTGCATTATAAGTCCAAATATTATAAGAAAACTTTGGAAGAAAAATATTATAAGAAAAATCGTCATTTTCTGACAGCACCAGAACCCAACCAATAAAACATGGTGGCGATAGTATTGAAGGCCATAATAAGAGAGCGATCAAAATTGGAGCCGCGGTTCTGCCAGCGCCCAAGATATGATGGGAGAAAGTGCCCAGACGCTCCGTTTGGATTTGGTATGACTATGGAGAGGCCGCCATCGATACAACAAAATACCGCCATGACGACCCACTCAATCATTGAGCAACACGATTCCCATGGGAATGTACATGATGACCTTTTCGTTGAGAAGCAAAACCATCGTGAATGTTGTGGAACATTCTCCAACAATAAAATTACCTCCCTGAGATTCCTCAGTCCACGTGGATCTGTGACAAGTTTGGTGAACTTAGATCGAACTACAGACTGGTGTAACGATTCCATTGAATCCCGGGTCATTTTTTGTTGTATCTTCCTGTGCAATTCGAGAATGGTCATTGCAATGCATGAGAATGACTTTGGACATCATTAAATCGTGCAACAATTCTATAGGGAACCTGCTCCTCTTTCATTTTACATAAATAATTTTAATTCTGCATAAATGATAACCATTTATTACCCAACCAATCGAAGGTGCCTTCTTTATCTGACTGATTTCCTTGAGGGACCAGTTCACGAACATTGACCACATGTTCCATCACCCTTTGTGCAACCTCTCTCTTGGTGGATACTTCCCATGTGACAAGCTCGGGATGAAGCTTCCAACACTTCTTCTCTCAATGACCACTTAGATTACAATGGATGTGATAATTTATTCATTTTCCGTTTAATAGAATTTCCTTATCACAAGGTGAAAGAGTTTCCTCTTGCTTTGTCTCACTTCTAGTGGATGTGCTCGTCTTCTTTACCTAAGTTTTCTTCTTATGATTTTTGGCTATATCATGGTTAGAATATCGAGTACAAGAATGCATTTTTCAAGAATCATATCGAGTACAAGAATGCATTTTTCAAGAATCGTGCTTCTTAAAATCAAAGAAAGAATTCAACTGAACATGACCCTTATACCTTCCAAACTTATCCTTGTAGAAGATCTTACAAGGACATGGTTTGACTCCGCTCTTGGAATTAAATGATGTAGAAATGGTTTTTGAAGTGGCTCTTGCTTCAACGGACTTTGAGCACTCTCCAATATCCTCTTGACCGTATCCCAAAACTGCAAATCGTGGTCTTTGTACCACCTCTGATGGCTGAGTGACTCCTTGGCCACGAGTGCCAAGTCCACCTCCTATGTATCCCATCTTCGCGAGGATCTTCATGCCCACATTAGTTTCATATTGGGAAGAAATCGAACACAAAGGAACATCATATACCTCGGTTTGATTTTTGCATCCATGATAGAAGGCTCTTTGTCTCCCATTCATTCACAATGAAGCAAATTAGCCAAGATATCATCTTTGGTTTGCAATTCGAGCTGCAATTCTTCAATAATTCTGTTAAGGACTTATCCATGAAGCTGAGACCTCTCTTGAAGCTCTTTCTTTTCTTCTTCTGCAACGTGCAAAAGTCTCCTCAACTCTGCGTTTTCATCTTGAATGTTGCGATTTGTCTCTTCTAATTCTTTAATTCTTTCTACTCGCTTCACCCCTTTGCCCATTCTGCAAAGTAGTCATCCTGCTCTGATACCACTTGATCTGAAAATGGGTGAGTACTTACTCTACACAAGTTTTCAATCGAGAATCATTTTCCGACGAATTATTTTCATAAGGATTAAATGGAATACGAGTCCATTATTAACCATGTTCTTAATACATAACACACATGAATTCAAAATGGAATAAAGCACATGAAAATACAAGAAAGAGACAACCGATGTTGATAACGGAGTTCACCCCTCCTGGGCTACGTCTTCGGAACCGCTTCAATTGGAATACAAATCACTTTCATTCCTTCTTCAAAATATGTTGGGACCTTCTCATAAGTGATTACATAAGAGATGCCTTCTCCTTCAATGAGGATTCAAGAATATTGCTCACACTCATATATCTCCATACATCAAGAAGGATAATTCCTTAAATGAATAAGTCTTTCAATACTTAGGAGTAGTAGCAATATGGCTCTCTAAATCCACTCATTAATTATCCATTACTCTCCCTCTCCCTACATAGGGCTCACATAAGGCATTATATAGTTTTTCCTCACTCTCTCTTAAAAAAGAACATTAATTCCTAGATCCACAATAATAAGATCTAATTACAAAATAGGAAAAACAAGATCCATGAAAGTAGGATCTCAAACTATCTTCAAGTACATAATGGAAAAAGTCTCAAAACCACCCAAAGACTCTTCATCCATGTCCTTGATTCTCTCAACCTACTATTGAGAAAATTGAAAAATTGGTGTGAGGTGGTTTCTCACATAAAAAAACCAATTTCCATAATTACAAATTTAATGAATAATACACGAGTCACACTTTCCCTCACAAGTATTAATCATTATACAAAAATGAATTAAGTGCATGAGTTTCTCAAAAGCTCATTTAAAGAATAATAAAATGTATGAGTATCTCACAAAGCATAAATCAATTAAAATGATAAATGTATGAGACTTATCTCACAAAGCATTAATAAAAATGTGTGAGATCATAAAACCTATAAAAGCATAAATTCACCACTTTTGCCACTTTGTCGCCGACTTCAAATCAACTTGGTGAACAAGGTAAAGTCCCTTCCATGTGTGAATATCCGCCCGGATCACACAGTGATATATATGTGAAATGCATTTCTAAGTTTTAATAATAAAAATGTGATTTCAAATGTTAAGGGGACATCAACAAAGATGGGGGATGAATTGATCCATAATAAAAGGGAGGGTCTAGAAAAATCTTTAAGAGAGGGGTCCAAGGGGGAATTACCCACATCCATTAATTCCACCCACATTTATGAATTTTGTTATCATTATGTATTTAACGAGCTATTTTCTGATTGAGTGTCCCCAAAGACAATCACTGAATGCATGTAAGAGGGTGAGTGTGATAAGTCACATCCCATTGTTATTGGGAGCATGGGGGATGTGTAAAATCAGCTTGGGGAAGTGTGTGAGTCAAGAAAGTAAGCCAGATGAGAGAAATTTATATGGGAAGCTACAACATTTTTTGCAAATTCAATTTTGTGCATGGACAATAAGTAGAGCGGGAAATAGAGTTTGGAGCTAGAAAAACCATGGATGAAGAATTCTAGAGCATGTTGGATCATTTTTCGTGCATTTTGGAGCTAAAGACCGAAGGTATAGGATTTCGAGCCTGAAGAGTGAGCTCTTGTGCGATTTTTATTGTGACAACAAGTGTTTTCTATTGTTTTTGTTGGTATTTTTCCTAGCAATGAGTTCTCTTGATTTCCTAGTAGAGAGATTCCTAGTTACATGTGTCAGAGAGGCCCTGATAAATGAATGGGACGCTCGAGGGACTACGATAACTGAAGGGGTAAATTCCTTGGGTTGCATAGGTCGAGAGGAAGGGAGATGGTGGAAAATTATGATAGTTGGTTGTGAGTGGACAGTGAGAGACCAACATCCTTTATGGATTACTACCCTCATCTCAGGGGTGACTTGCTATTGAGATTTATAATAACAAGATTTTGGTTGCGAGGAACATTCGTCGCAAGAAATTAGTTGCACAACTATTTTGAAAGATAAGTGTTTTATCTTGTTGGTTTGTTATATTTTAAGTTAAATTCATGTGCATGAACTCTATATCTATAAAATGATTACATGATGACATATTTGATTTTATTTGTTGCATTTCATATTTACTTTAGAATGTTGTAGATGCATCCAAATAATGTTACCAAAAAATAGCTAAATATGTATGTAATTTTTAGTTGATAAGAGACAAGAAATTAAATATCTTTAAAAATCACATTTTTATGATTATTCCGCAGATAATGGACCTCAGTCGGTATGTGGGGCATTAAATTATGGTATCAGAGCCTCTGGTTCAAACAATGGGATTGTGTGGTCTAGAAATAATGTGAATTTGGGTAACTTCTTGTTGCATACTTCGGTCTGTGAGAATTTAGGGAAAAATAGAGAAGTTAGAGCGAAATCCTCAAATTTGTGAGAAATTTTCGAGTTTCAAAACCTCAGAGTAGTTAAAGAGATGATATGGGATGTGAATCTGTGGGTTGCAGAGCTAAATTCAACTTGGAATGGTTGAATTTCATGTTTTAATGGTTATTGTAGAGTTGGAGGGATTTTGGTTAATCGATGGATGAGATCATGTTTGACCTCACAATCAATGACCCAAATTCATTTTGATAAATTTAAAAATATATAAGGTTTTGGTCGTTTGGAAGGTTGCATAGATCATCGGTTGAAATTTATTTTCAGCATTTGCGTAAATGAAACAAATGCATGGTTTGGATTCATTTCGATTGTTGGAAGGTTAGATCTGATCGACGATCAAGATAATCTTGGCTTAAAGATCAATGGTCGATGGCCAGGTCAGTGATTTTGGTGAAGATTTTTGATTGAACAAAATAAATATCCGATGGTCTATGGTCGATGTTATGATGTCGATAGAGTTGGACGCAGTTTGATAGATCCATGGTGAGATGATTTTCAATGATTTATTGACGACCTAGATTCATCCAAGTTTTGGTAAAAAATTTCTAAGTGTTGTGGTTGGCTAAGAGAATTTGTCAATGGATGATGGTCAGGTCAGCCAAATTGGAAAAGTGTTTTAGTCACTGATATAAATCATTGAAAATTGATGGTTAGATGTCGGCCGATTCAATGAAGTGTTTGATCGATCAAGAGAAATCATCAATCCTCAATATTTTATGGTTGAGTGTCAGTCGATCTAGCGAGGTGTTCGAGTCATCCAATAAAAATGGTTGATCATCGATGAAAGGAAAAAGGTGATGATGTGTCATGCCACATCAACATCCATGTGTCATGCCACATCAACCAATTTGACACTTTTGGATGACATGTCATTCCATGTTAGTAGTTTCCACGTCAGCCAAAAAATGGTCGATGGTCAACGGTTAGGTCAGTTGAATTGGAGAAGTGTTTTCGTCAGTCAATAGGGATGGATGATGGCCGATGGTCAGGTTGGATAAATTGAAAGAGTGCTTCATACACCAATGAAAATCGTCGACGGCCAGTTCAGTTGGTTCAGAGATGTGTTACAAGTTTGATTTTCCAAAGAGTATCGTTGATCGATCAATCACTGATAAAGATCAAATCAATGGTCCATATTGCTTCGAGTTGGCGATCGATGGTGATATTCAACCATGAGCCCGTGGAAGGATTGGTGGATCAATTGTTTATTTTTATCCCAATTTGAGATCAACGATTCATATTTAAAGGTTTTTACAACAATAAAAAAATCAAATTTCTATCAATTGTTTCAGGATTTTGAAGATCATAAACTTGCGGGGTGATTTTGAGGCCTTAAATGATGTTTTTAGGTGATCAAAACCAATGAGAATAGAGTGTACACGTGTACCAAGGTACACTTTTCCTCTTCATTTGAAATAAAATAAATTAGAGAGATCTATCAATGAGCTACTTTGGAGACAAAACAAATCTCATATGAGAAAGTTACAACTAAAACAATAAGGGTAAAATTTCAGGAAACAACTCACCTCTAGAGGGAATAAATCCTTTCTTAGAATTTTGTTTGAGGCACATGAATAGCCTATGGAAATATTGTGAAGAATAAAATACATAAATGGATCCATACTTAGGATACAGGTACCTGAAAATGTACAGGAAGAGAAAGAGGACACTTGCAACGTACAAGGATAAAATGAGAAAAATCTCATAAACTTCTTCGAGGCATAACTTTCATCTTAGAGATAGGATTTGAGAAAATAAATAGTCATTGGAAAGGCATTGATTAGGAGAATACATATATCCACCCAAAAAATTGAAGTGGGAACTAAAATTTCCAAGAAATTAATAAATATATTTCCATAGTAGTAAATGAGTTGAGAATTGCATCATGTGGATGATGTAACTTTCACTTGGAACTCATAATGAGGTGTGAGTTAAACCAATGGATATATTTTTTAGATAGGAATTCATATAAGGAGTCATATGTTGAATTGTTTCATTGTGTTCTTCATTAATTGATGAGAAAGAGAGCCTATATTCTAATTGATGAAATGTGTTATGTTATGCATGTGTTAACATTAATTATTACATGCAAATTTCTTGAAAAATTAGAGGTACATGAAATAAAATTTGGATTTTATATCAGGAATGGAGTTATGGAAGATGCTCAAGGATATTACAGCCATGAGGACGAAATCATTGGTATGCATGTTAGCATGGGTAATGTTGAGACATACTCTAATAGAAAGAAAGACATGAAGGAGCCTGTAACTATGAGGAGCCTGCATAGAGAAGTGCAGTGCTATAGGGAAGATAATGAAAGGATTATGAAAGATTTATAAGATATAGTTCAAAGTTTGAATATGTTTCATGAATAATTTAACAAAGACTTTGGAACCAAGAAAGAAACTAGTTCTAGATACATGATCCATATCCCATAGAAAAATGGATTATCATGGGAATGATAGGAAGTCAATAAGCATGAGCAAGCACCATCATTCTCCAAATCAATCCACCAGAATAACTCATGCAAATGCAGGACCAGGGAGAAACCCAAGTGTATCTCCCATCTAGAGGTAATGAAGAGGGACTAAACAAGACATCTTGCAAGGTGCATTTAGAAAAATTAAGCCACCAGCATTCAATGGCGAGTGCAAGAAAGGAGAAGAAGTAAAGGCCTGGATGTTGGAAATGAAGAAATATTTACAACCACATGATTACCCCTCCTGGGTATAAGCTAGAATTTCCACTGATCACTTACAAGGAAAGGAAACCACGTGGTGGGATCAACTTAAGAAAACCAAGAACCTTGATGAGAAAAGGATCTCATGGAGACAGATCAAAGGATAATTCCAAGAGAAATATTTTTTTGAGCATTATTATGAAAGGAATATGAAAGAGTTCTTTGAACTCAAGTTGGAAAGATTGATAATGGATGAATATGAGAAGAGGTTCTTTGAATTGTTGAAGTATGTCAACTTCATAAAGGATGAAAAAGTCATAATCCAAAGGTTTCTAATTGGGTTTTCCTCCTTCTGCAGTGACAATATTCAATATGATAACCCAAAAACTTTAGATGAAACCATACGAAGAGAAAAACATCTTTATGTGAAGAGTAGAGGGAGGCCAATATTTCAAAATACTTGGAATGACAAGATGAAATGAAGGAAATAACAAAGGAATAAATGTTTTAAGACACTTTTTTTTTCAAGAACAACTCTCAAGAAAATAAACAAGGTCATTCAACTCAAAATTAGCACAAGATGACATATTCGTTTGGAAAGAGACCTAGGAATCAATATGTACAGTGTTGGGGATGTGAGGGGAATCACTTATATAGGGATTTCACTAATAAAGGAGAAATAATAAGTGTTATCCATAACATTTAGGAGGTTGAAATAGTTGAATACATGAGAGGAAACATGCCAAGGATTTATGCAACATTGGACAACAAGCGAGCAGAATATCAATCCCCCATTATTGAAGTGGAAGGTAAGATTGATAAACATCCCATAGAAATTTTAATTGATTATGGAGCTATACATAGTTACATAAAATCTAACATTTTTGAAATATTTCACTTGTAAAGGAGTAAGAATAATAAATCATGGTTAGTTCAATTACCCATAGGGGCTGAAAGAAAAATCAATGACCTAGTTAAATATTGTCCAATAGACATGAACAAACTCAACACAAAGGTAGATGTGAACATCATACCATTGGGTTCATATGATTTTCTAATTGGCATGGACTGGTTTGAAAAACAACATGCTATCCTAGATTGTTACAACAATACAATCACTTGTCTTGATGAAGAATGGAAATGAAAGGTTCAAGGAATTCCAAGGGTTGTAGCTGTCAGAGAAATTTTAGCTATGTAATTGAAAAATATTTTTAGGAAGGGATGTTAGATTTGTGTATCCCATATGGAAGATGAAACCAACGATAAAGTGGTAAACATTCAAGACCATTTGGTCTTGAGGGATTTTGAATATGTTCTTGGGAAAATCCCATGATTTCCACCTTGAAGAGAGACATTGATTTCTCTATTTGTTTGGTTCCAGGAGATACCTCGATGTCTAATACACCTTACATGATGGGAACGATGGAATCGAAAGAGTTGCATATGCAACTTGAAAAACTATTAAAGAAGGGGTATATAATCTTGAGTGTGTCACCTTAGGGATCCCTAGTGCAATTTATAATGAAGAAAGATGGAACCTTAAGGATGTGTACTGATTTCAGACAGCTGAATAAAGTCACCATAAATAAAAAATATCCTTTGCTAAGGATTGATGATTTATTTGATCAGATGAAAGGTCCAAGAATATTTTCGAAGATTGACTTGAGATAATGTTATCATCAAGTGAGGATAAAGGAACAACACATAAAAAATACCGCATTTAGGATAAGATATGGGCATTATGAATTCATGGTAGTACCATTTGGACTATCAAATTCCCCATTTGTTCTTATGATCTCGATGAATGGATTGTTCAGGGAATACCTAGACAAGTTTGTAATTGTGTTCCTAGATGATATAATCATCTACTCTAAGTTAGAAGAGAAACATGACCAACATTTGAGAATGGTGCTAAATGTTTTAAGGGAGCATAAATTGTATTCTAAGATAAGTAAGTGCATCTTTTATCTAAATAAGATTCATTGATTGGGGTATATAATTTTAGTATAAGGGATAACAGTTGATCCCGAGAAGATAGAGGCCATTATAGGATGGACAATGCCAAGAAATATCATTGAGGTAAAATCATTTATGGGTATTATCAGTTATTACCGAATATTTATTAGATGTTTCTCAAATATTGCAAGCTCAATCACTTCTTTGAAAAATAAGGGAGTGAAGTTTGAATAGACTCATGTGTGTGAAGAGATATTTTAGTAGTCGAAAGATATTTTAACAAGTGCGCCGATATTGAATATTAAAATTTTGGATGAATATTTTGTGGTGTGCACTGATGCATGCAAGGAAGGGCTCAGTGGGGTCCTCACAAAAAAATATCACGTGGTATGATATGAGTGCAGAAAACTAAAAGAGCATGAAAGGAATTATGTTACCCATGATATGGAACTAAGCAACAATTATACATGCATTGAAAATGTCGAGACATTACCTCATTGGTAGGAAATTTGAGCTAAGGATAAACCACTCTGGTCTGAAACATTTGTCTGGAAAATCAACATTAAATGCCATAAAAAATAGATGGCTCAAATTTATGAGTGAATGTGACTTTGAAATTAAGAACATCAAGGGAAAATAAAATCAATTAGTTGATGCACTCAAAAAAATATATCATGAGAAGAATATTATAGCCATTAGTATGTATATGACTGATATGAAAGTTAAAATTATTACATCAGCAAATTCAGATCAGAAATATAAAAAATAAGAGAAACATTACAACAAGGTAATTTTCAGCATAAAATTAATCTTTATGAATTGAAAGAATATGGAATTTTCATGTTCAAATGCAAATTATATGTGTCGAATTCCAACGAGATGAAAAATGTGGTGCTAAAGGAAATGTAGAATGTTCCATATGCTGTACACCCATGATATCATAAGACAATTTCATATGTAAGAATCCAATACTTTTGGCCATGAATGAAGAAATAAGTGACTAATTATATAGCCACATGTCTAGAGTGCTAGAAAGTGAAGATTGACCATAGACACCTAACGTGGTTGCTACAACCATTAACTATTCTAGAATGGAAATGGGAAGTAGTCATAGTGGATTTTATTACTAACTTCCCAGAATAGTGAAGAAACATGATTCCATCATGGTGGTGGTGAATAAATTAACTAAGGCATCACATTTTATTCATGTGAAGACTACACACAAGACAATTAATATTGGAGAGATCTACATGAAATACGTTTTTAGGCTACATGGAACTCCTAAGGCAATAGTTTCAGACAAAGATCTAAAATTCACTTCCAATTTTTGGAAAGGTTTGTTCAAAGGCACAGGGACAAATCTAAATATTAGTATAGGGTATCACCCAGATTTGGGAAAACATAGGGGACTAAAAAAATAATTGAGGGAATGCTCATAATGTATGTGATGGATCAACCATCAATGTAGGAAGATGTTATTCATTTACTTGAATTTTCTTACAATAATGGTTGTCATACCTCATTAAAAATGAGCTCTTTTGAAGCATTATATGGAATAAAGTGTAACACACCAGTGAGTTTGGATAATCTAGTAGACAAAGCAGTTGTTGGGTCATATTTGTTGAAGGAAATGGAAGAGAAGATGGAAAAGATGAAGGAAAATTTAAAGGCTACCCAAGACAAACATAAAATTTATGTAGATAAAAACAAATTTTAAAATATTTTAAAGTGGGAGAACATGTGTTTTTAAAAGTGAAGGTGAAAAGAACTTTGCTAAGATTAGGAAGTTTCCAAAAGTTGATAGCAATATATTGTGTACCTTTTGAAATATTAGAAAAGATAGGGCCAATTGAATACATGATAGCATTGCTTTCATACATGATAATGCATAATGTATTTCATGTATCATTATTAAAGAAATATGTGTCTAGCCCTAACCAAATAATTGACTGGAATGTGATCCAGGTGGAGCACAAAGGGGATTTCCAGGTGGAACTAGTACGTATCCTAGACTAAAAATTCAAAGTCCTCAGGAATAAAGCCATAAGGATGGTAACGGTTTAATGGACTTGTTACAGTCCTGAAGATGTTACATGGGAGCATGAATAAAACATGTGGGAAGAATATCCACAATTGTTTTTCAATTTTGAAGAAAACAAAATATAAGAATGCAAGCCTCCATTTTGAACAACTAGAGTTCCTGAACCACATCTCAGAATCCTATCCAACCTGAGTTGATGGCCATGACAAAATAATAGCACATTCCTTGGGTTATCCCTAATAAAACAATGACACATTCCTTAATTTAGCTATGATAAATGAATGGTGTATTCCTTTGGTTAGCGAGTTGAATGGAATTTTGGTTGGAATTTCTATTGGAGTTGTAAAATTTCAGAATTTTACCTCTTTAAGCATTGTGATCTAAACTTATATATATATATATATATAGTGTGCACTGAGGACAACACACAATTCTAGAGGAGGGGGAATGTAACATCCCCTCTATAATCCTCATTTTAATTAATGTTTATTGTAGATATTATGTATGGCTACAAACAATGTGATGTATATGCGAAATGTATTTGTAAGTTTTAATAATAAAAATGTGATGTCACTTGCTAAGGTGTAACGAACCCTCTGTTAAGACATAATCATAAGGGATTACAGTAGTGGTAATTGTTTTTTAAACAACAGTTAAACAAGTGGTAAGAAACAATGACCTACATTAATATTTACACATTCAAATCTCATCACATCACTACACAACAAGGGTTGGAATACAACATATCTATTATTCATAGACCAATCGTATCATATAAGATAACAAAATGTCTCCCGCCCAACCTACCCTGCAAGGTTAGGAAATCCAAGACACATAATCAATGCTCAAGTCTAGGATTCATCCAATTGATTTTGACCATTTAAGGTCTCAGGACTAGCGACTATTATGAAGAAAAATGATATAGCTAGTTCCCTTAACCATAATCCTATTCCGAATTTCATGACTAAATCAACAACAATACTCATCATAAATTCTTTAAGAACAAAGTATAGTCTACTATGATTAAACAATCATTTAAGCAATATTCACGTGTATTGAGAAAGAACATATTATAACATTCATTATGAAGTATAACACACATTTCTACTTAATATGAAAACAAAGAATCAATTCATTAAGTCCTCTAGCCAGATAGTATTGAAGATCTTTACTAATCAATCCGTCATGATACTCCTCACATCAATCTTGATTAGTACTACTTCTTATGCATCATGATGCTTAAACAAATCTTTCATCCTATATTAAGTGCATACACATATTTACTTAGTAAGGCATTCAATAATAGAAGTTTTATTCTGACATAATAACAGGAGAGATGGAAATCCATATATCAATTGTCATAATGAAAAATTAGTGAGATGCTATTATTTTCATTCATAGATTCTAAGTTCTCCCAAAAGTTTAACTTCTCTTTGTTCTCAAAGATCTAGACATGGATATCATTAATCTAAAGGTTCTATGTAATCTATTGGTACAATGTCAAAACAACCATTTATTTTTAAGAATTAACTTAATCATTCACATTTAATTATGGCATAGACATAAAACTATGTTGATATGATCACTTAAGTGGTCGTCACTAAACTATTTAAATCTCTAGGTAACTAACACATTTTTCTTCTTAGTCAAGAGTTACAAGGGTGCAGAAAGTGGTGACGAGAATTAAGTTGAGTATCCTATTATCAATTTAATATGAAATTTAATGAGAACATCAAATGGAAAAAACACTAGCTAACACTTACCCTTAGTTCAATGATTCAAGCGTTATCTATTCTAAATCAAGGTAATAAGTAATAGAGGATTTTCCTTAACAAGAGTACATTAGTCATTAATAACATTTATTTATTTTAGAAATCTTGTGCTAACATATTAAATGTTGTGATGAATACAAAATTAACTTACATGAATTCTAAAATAGATTTCCTACCAAGGAAATGACAACAAGAATTCATAATTCCTAGGTTATATTTCCAGTTCTGCTTATTAATTTGACAGTGACCATACCAAACTCTAGTTTCCAAATGTGCATAACTAATTATGTAGCATCCATAATGAAGACTCAAACTAGAAACGAAATGTAATGCTACATCGTGTCTAAAAATTCTAATTCTTAGAATTGCAACTAAATATGCTGTAACTATAAAAAAAAATCAAACTTAGGGTTTGCAATAAATTTTCAGTGACTATACGAAATCTTAAATTTCAGATTTGTAAATTGATTTTTTAAATGGCCATACGAGATTTTAGTTCTCGATTCTCACTTAATTTGACAACGACCATCTATATATATATATATAATTTTTTTTTATGTGTGTAAGCTAAAAAAAAAAAACTATGATCATATCTAAATACAATTCTCCAAACTTTAATTTAATAACCTTACAATGACTAACAAAACCTAATTCTGGATGTCCAAATAAAAGACAACTACCATACAAATTCTAGTTCAGGGTAGGCAAATCTATTTACATTGACTCCATAAATTATAGCTCCCAACACTTGCAAACTAAAATGCAACCATCATAACAATTTCACTTGAGGAAGTACGATTAACACTATGACATCACTACAGATTTTTAAAGACTATATGGGCTCAAATTCACATTGCAAAATTATTTAACAACGGCATACAAATCCCAAATCATTCAATTTGCAAAAGAATCATTTACCAAGACCAGAAGGAATTCAGTTTTTCGAAATGCAAATTATATCAGAGAGATTATGATGGAATTCAAGCTCAGGAAATTCAAATAAAATATGGTAGTGACCCAATCAAAATCTAAATTGTTGGACTTGCCAATTAGTTTTGCAAGGAACAAACAAATTTTCAATTCGGATTTACAGATAGATTTTACTAAGACCAAACAAAATTCAAACTTAGAATTGCAAGTAAATAATGCAACGACCATACAAATTTAGTTTTAGAGATGCAAAATAATTTGCAGTGATAAAAAAAATTTCGAATTTA
Organism: Picea glauca; assembly: GCA_000966675.3. NCBI lineage: Eukaryota > Viridiplantae > Streptophyta > Pinopsida > Pinales > Pinaceae > Picea > Picea glauca. The sequence goes on along the minus strand of JZKD02S0791471.1, from coordinate 160,803 downwards.
GAATGCATATTAATCTACGAAAACCACAAGAATTCAAATTCAAGATCTACCAAATAATTTGGTAGCGACAATTAAATATCAGAAAATAGGGTCTCTAATTTACTTGGCAGCAGATAAGGAAATTCTAGATTCTAGATGGTGAAATAAATTGGGAAGGTGTAGGAATAGAGATAATGATGCTCTCGATCAACACAATTCTCAAGAACTATAAGTTCAATGCTACTAATTATAATGAATTTCAAGTGCACGCTACCAGGTAAAGTTTTGATGCATAAAAAATTTACAGTGACAAAGTTACAATTCCTAAAACCATGGGTTGTGATTTAATCGACAAAAATCAAGAAATTTAAGATTTGTTGGGTTGTACATTAATTTGACAGTGCTCTAATGAATGTACTGAATTTTTATTTTGTAAATAGAAGGGGCAGCGGGCAATTTAAATTCTAAATTTTTGGGTTGAAAAATGAAATGGCAGCGAACCATTTAAATTCAATTCTAGATCACACCATGACTCTTCATCGAACTTGTCAATTTTAATCTAGAATTACAACTATTCTACATTGATTTTTAACCATTTCTAATCTACAAAATCTACTCTTACTACAATAACAACTTCATAAATAAAATACCAGAACCAATGAATATGGGGAATGGAGGATGTCCTTCAACGAGGGCTTGGGCTCCTTCTTTATTTCCGCTTGCTAACGACAAAGACTTCACTGGTATCTCCCAACCAATTCTAGGGGTACTCTTCTTCTCCCTTAGCCCCCCAATCCACAAAGGAGCCACACACAAGAAACCAACAAACAATATCTCCAAGACTTGCTTAGCAAGGAAGAGCTTCCACTCTTTCCACAATCTTGGTATCCCAACTCTCACAAGTAAAACACAGTCTACAAAATTTTGGTAGCATAACATTACCAAGAAAAGTGAGAGATCCATTTCCCTTCTACCAAATTTGTTTTATACAAAAATACCTAATGGCACATCTTCTCATGCACAATTAATTATATTTTTAATTAATTTAATTAGGATTATTCACCCACACACTTGTCACACTCTCCCCAAGTTGCACTAGTAATTACCATATTTATTTTATTTAAAAATTGAATTTTCCTCACTGATCTAAATGGATTCAGGAAGGCCTAAAAATAAAATTTCCCGGAATCAAAAGAAACCAGTTCCATTGCATCAGTCTCATCGAGATGATTCTGGCCATATATTGTTTTTTTGAAAATGGACATTGTACGGGAAAGTTATCGTGTTCTGATCGATTTCCCAAACAAGAAAAAAAGTCAAAATAAACAGTCAAAAGGGCGTACTGCTGACATCAACAGTACGTCAAGTGACATCAACATGATGTCAGTAGGGACATGTGGCAGCACTAGGAGGTGACACGTGTCACTCATTTTTGGTGTTTTTAGGCTGAATTGGCACGGTACAGATTTTGGCATGTCGCATTGTACAAAAGTGACACATGGTTGTACGGATGTTGACATGGTGATAGGTGGAAGAATATGGGTATGACACATGGATGTACCGATGTGATGTGGCACCAATGTAATCCTGGCACATGGTATGTATGACAGTGATGTGGCACCAATGTAAGCCTGGCACATGGTATGTATGACAGTGATGTGGCATTGGTGACTGGGCTACTGACTGTGTTGGTGATTGGACTGTACGGTTCAATCAAAGGGTGACACGTGGCCCATTTAGAGGGAACCATGTGGCACCCCAGATTTGGCCAAGGTTGGCTGGTTCAAAAATTTGTTTTGAACTGCATAGGAATCAAACACTCGACCTCGTCCATAGCCCAATACTTCGGAACAACCACTAACCGCCCGAGCTACACATGTTTCTTATTAAACATATGGCATAAATTTTATTTAAAATAGATACGGGCGAAGGTTCGGGGATAAGTCCTGATCGGAGGAGAGCTAGCTCATCGACCAAGGGCCAAGGACCAAGAATTGGACAAGGTTTAGGGCGCGGTGTTTGGCCACATGGCCACACACACAGGACCAAGGGCCAAGGACCAAGGGATTTCACCGGGGCCAGAGGTTAAGCGAAAAACCCAAGGACATATGGTAGAAAACCATATGACCAAGAGTCCACCACAAAGGTAATAGCGTGCATATTTTCCATTTGTGGGTTTTTTACTTTGTTTTTTGGATTTTTTGCATTATTCGGCCTGATTTTATTGGATTTTGACCATTTTTAGGGGATCTATAGCCCTTTTTGAGACCATATATTGGGGGGAAGTTGGGATGAGACCCCCAACTCCAAATATATAAGAATCATAGGTTTTCAATAGTATGTGGAGGTTCAAAAACAACATAATGGTGAATATTTTGGAATCTTATGCCATTTTTATGGAGGAAAGCCATTGAGGAAGTGAACTTTGGAGGCCATTTCCGAGATCTATGCTCAACTTTTTCAGTGCAGTTGTGTTGGATTATTGAGGTCAAGAAGAACACAATGAGCCAATGTTGTAATCCATTTGAGATACTTCTGATGTGATTTTTCAGCATTTAATATTAATAAGAAAGCCTCTCCCAGTGATACAAAGCCTCGAAGACATACGCAACCTTGCTGAACTCCGTTGACAATATTGGTGTTATGGTTTGTTGTTTTTAATATTTAATTTATGTTTTGTATTCTTTATGATGGCTGCAATATTATTTCATTAATATCTCCTTCCTCATTTAAGTTTTTGAATGGAAATTTAACACATTTTTAAAACTCAAACAGGTCTTTAAAAGATCAATTTTAGATCAAGTGGTATTAGAGCAGGTTGATAGTTGGTTGTTTGAGTTTTCATGATTACCAGGGAAAATCTAGGTCATGGTCAAGGTGAGCTTGTAGATTCGGAGATCTTGATATTGGATTGAGAAAGAGGGCATATGGATCAAGAAAGAGGGCATATCAAAGTGAGAAGATGGCATCTGAAGAACTTGATGTAAGCTTGATATGCCATTACTTAAACTTGATGTAATTTGTTTTTCCTATGTATGATCACAAAGTTAATGCCGAGAAACTTGATAACCGGTTTAGACAGATGGAGGTATATTGTAATGTGGATAAAATGAAAGATGAGGCAACCAAAATCTTATTTGCATCGCTTCATCTTGGAGGCACATCTCTCATTTGGTGGCAAAGTAAGATGCAACATGGAACTCAACAAGTTGGTAATGTATTTCCATTATGGAAAGATTTTGTTTTTGCACTTAAAAAACAATTTTATCCTTTGGGTTATAAAGAAAATGTGTTAATTGAATGGAAATGTCTTAAACTAAGAAAAGGACAATCGGTGCAGGAATACACATATGAATTTCGTAAGATGGATTTGATGTTATATGTTCCATTAACTACATAAGAAACTCTTATGAAGTATATAGGAGGTTTTCCTTCTTATATTCGTAATACTGTATTCAAGTTTGGACCTACTAATCTTGATGAGGTTTTTGTCCAAGCAACATATATTGAAGTAGGGTAAACTGAAGTTAGTGTATCAGGGGAAACATCTTCAAAGAGAGATGGAAAAGGAAAAGGGAATGGGAAGAAATAAAATTCAATGACAGTGAAGGAAGAGAAGCTCTCTTACAAAGATTACAAGAAATAAGGGTATGATGATGACCATTGATGGCAATTGCACCCAGAGAATACACTGAAGTTGTTCAAAGAACAAAAAGGGAGGCAAATAGTAGCAACATCAACACAGACAACATACTTGGGGTATGATTAAAGTGATGAGTCTAAAATCACAACAATTGGTTTGTCAAGTAAAATTGGTGAAGGTTTTGATTCTAGAAGTAAATTGTTTCATATAAGGGTCATAATGAAACATACTAAGATTGACACATTGATAGATAGTGGATCTCAATCAAACTTAATTTCAGAAGAAGTGGTTAAGGAATTGGGATTAAACACTAATATTCATCACAAACCTTATTCACTAAATTGGATAAGAAAAGATCATAAATTTCCAATAACAAAGCAATGTATCATAAAATTTGCAATTACATCTAAGTATGTGGATGAAGTAACATGTGATGTGGTGCCACTAGAAACATGTGGAATGGTCTTAGGAAGCCCTTATTTATATGATTGCAAAAAAATATTCTACAGGGAACATAATCAATATCACTTAACTAAAGAAGTCAATGAATATGTTGTACATGCTCATCACATGAAAAAAAATCAATCTCTTATCACGATGGAATACTTAAAGAAGGAAACTTATGTAAGCAATACACCTATAAATGTGCCAAGTAAAGCAGTTGATCTTAAGTATGAGCATGATGTGGTTGTAGGAAGGGATTTTAATCATACTTTTCTTCAAGATAAGTTAATGTCATGCAAGGACATCAAACATGTTGGTTCAGTTTCGGTCATATTTATGATGTTATCGCTGCTAATTTTTTCTACATGGATGGTAGTGGATTCAGTAAGATGTGAACAAGTTCAAGTCTCTAACAATATTCTTTCAGTTGTCATGGTTATTATGCAATTGATTATGATTCGAAAGATGCACATGGCATAGTTTAAATACAAAGGACAAGTGGGGTTTCCTATCCTACATTTGATGACTAGTTAATATCCTTTTGGAGGACCAAAAGGTCTTATTGGGGAGGTGTGATCCAAATGGATCCAGGAAGGCCTAAAAATAAAATTTCTCTGAATCGAAAGAAACCATAACCATTTCTTTGGTCTCATATATTTGATTCCATCCATATATTGTTTTCAGAAAATGGAAACTGTATGGGAAAGTTATTGCATTCTGATTGATTTCCCAAACATGCAAAAAAGTAAAAAAAGTCAAAGTCAACAATCAACAAGCCGTACTGCTGACATCAATAGTATGTTATTAGTATGTTTGGTGATTTCAACATGATGTCATGATGATATCAACATGGACACATGGAAGCACTAGGAGGTGACATGTGTCACTCATTTTTGGCGTTTTCAGGCTGAGTTAGCATGGTACAGATTTTGACACATGGAACTATACGAAAGTGACACATGGATGTACGGAAACTGACATGGAGACAGGTGGAAGACTCTGATTACAAAACATGGTTGTACGTACATGACATGGTACCAATGGAAACATGACATGTGGTAGGTATGACAATGACATGGTAGTGTTGACTGGGCAGCTGACTGTGTTGGTGATTAGACTGTACGGTTCAATTATAGGGTGACGCGTGGCCCAATCAGAGGGCACCATGTGGCACCTCGGATTTGGCCAAGGTTGGCTAGGTTATAAATTTATTTTTCACTCCATAGGAATCAAACACTCGACCTCCTCCATAGCCCAAGAGTTCATAACAACCACCAACCGCCTGAGCTACACATGTTTCTTATTAAACATATCGCATAAATTTTATTTAAAATGGATACGGGAGAAGGTTCGGGGATAAGCCCTGATCAATGGGGATCTAGCTCATTGACCAAGGGATAAGGAATGAGAATTGGATGAGGTTTAGGGCGCGGGGTTTAGCCACATGGCCACGCACATAGGACTAAGGACTGAGGACCAAGGGCTTTGACCGAGGCCCGAGGTTAAGCATTGAACCCAAGGACATATGGCAACAAACCATACGACCAGGAGCCCAACGCAAAGGGGATAGTGCAGATATTTTCCATTTGTGGGATTTTTACTTTGATTTTTGGATTTTTTGCATTATTCAGCCTGATTTTATTGGATTTTGACCATTTTTGGGGGATCTGAAGCCTTTTTTTAGGCCATACCTTGGGGGAAAGTTGGGAGGAGAGCCCCAACTCCAAATATATAAGAATTAGAGGTTTTTGACAGTATGAGGAGGTTCATAAACAACATAATGTTGAATATTTTGGAATCTTATGTCATTTTTATGCAGGGAAGCCATTGAGGAAGCGAACTTTGGAGGCCATTTCCGAGAGATACGCTCAAAATTTTTGAGTGGCGTTAGTTATGTTGGATTCTTGAGGTCGAGAAGAAGACAACCAGACTAGTTTTTAATCCATTTGAGATTAAAATGTAATTTTGTAGCATTGAAGATTAATAAGAAATCCTCCCCCACTGAGACAAAGGCCCGAAGAAGTAGGAAACCTTGTCGAACTCCATTAAATATATTGGCATTATGGTTTTTTGTTTTTAATGTTTACTTTTCTTTATATATTATTTATGATGGCTGCAACATTATTTCATTAATATCTCCTTCCTCATTTAAGTTTTTGAATGGAAATTTAACACATGCTTAAAACTCTACCAAGTCTTTAAAAGACCATTTTTGGATCAAGTGTTATCAAAGCAGGTTGAGAGTTGGTTGTTTGAGTTTTCATGATTACCAGGGAAAAAAAAGTCATGGTGAAGGAGGGCTTGTAGAAGGATATCCTGATATTGGATCAAGAAAGAGGGAATATCAAAGTGAGAAGATGGCATTTGAAGAAGGAATGTCTCAGAATGAGATAGAGTTTCAAAAGACTTTATATGCCATGTCATAAATGGTAAAGGTCTTATATGATGACTAATTGGAACATGAGAGGAATTTTCAAGGGGAATCTTCAAAACAATACAAAAGCGAAGAAGGAGAGGACCCTCCTAAAAATCCTCCTTCACCTCCTTCACCTCCATCTTCTTATTCTTCTTCTTCAAGTACAAGTTTAAATTCTACTGCAAGAAAACATTCCCACAAACATAAGCATGATATTCCATTACTTAAATTTGATGTAAAATTTTCTTTGCCTATGTATGATGGTGAAGTTAATGTTGAGAAACTTAATAAATTGGTTAGATTGATGGAGGTATATTGTAATATGCAACAAATCAAAGATGGGGCAACCAAAATCAGATTGGCATCACTTTGTCTTGAAGACACAACTCTCATCTGGTGGAAAAGTAAGATGCAACATGGAACTCAACAAATTGGTAATGTATTTCCATCATGGAAATATTTTGTTTTTGCAATTGGAAAGAAGTTTTATCCTTTAGGTTATAAGGAAAATGATTTAATTGAATGGAAAAGTATTAAACTAAGAAAAGGAAAATCAGTGCAGGAATACATAGATGAACTTCGTAAGATGAATTTGATGTTAGATGTTCCATTAACTACAAAAGAAACTCTTATAAAGTATATGGGAGGTTTTCCTTCTTATATTCATAATACTATATTCATGTTTGGACCTACTAATCTTGATGAGGTTTCTTTCCACGCAATGCATATTGAAGCAGGGAAAACTTGAGTTAGTGTATTAGGGGAAACATCTTCAAAGAAACATGGCAAAGGAAAAGGGAATGCGAAGAAAGAAAATTCAACGAAAGTGAAGGAAGAGAAGCTCTCTTGCAAGAATTTCAAGAAAGAAGGGCATGTTGATGACCATTTATGGAAATTGCACCCAGAGAAGAGACTAGAGTGGTTCAAAGAAAGGAAAGGGAGGAAAATAGTTGCAACAAAAACATGTCCAACAAACTTGGGGTATGATTCAGGTGATGAGTCTAAAATCACAACAATTGGTTTGTCAGGTAAAATTAGTGAAGGTTTTTATTCTAGAAGTAAATTGTTTCATATAAGGGTCATAATAAAACACACTAATATCAACACATTGATAGATAATGAATCTCAATCTAACTTAATTTCAGAAGAAGTGGTTAAAAAATTGGGATTAAAAACTAAGATGCATCACAAACCTTATTCACTAAATTGGATAAGCAAAGACCATAAATTTCCCATAACAAATCAATGTATCATAAAATTTGCAATTACATCTAAGTATGTGGATGAAGTAAATTGTGATGTGGTTCTGCTAGAAACATGTGGAATGGTCTTAGGAAGCCCTTATTTATATGATCACAAAGAAATCTCCTACATGGAACAAAATTAATATCACTTAACTAAAGAAGGAAATGAATATGTTGTACATTCTCATCACATAAAAGAAAATAAATATCTTGCCACAATGGAACAATTAAAGAAGGCATCTTATGCAAGAAATACAAGTATAATTATGCTAACTAAAGCAAATGATCTTAAGAATGAACATGAGATGGTTATAGGATGGGATTTCAATCATACTTTGCTTCAAGATAAGTTAATTTCATGCAAGGAAATCAAACATATTGGTTAACTTTCAGTCATATTTCTGATGCTATTGCTGCTAATGTTTTCTACATGGATGGTAGTGGACTCAGTAAGATGTGAACGAGTTCAAGTGGGTTACAATGTGCTTTCATTTGCATGGTTATTATGCAATTGATTATGATGTGACAAATGCAGAGGACAAATTTTAAAGACAAAAGGACAAGTGGGGATTCCTATCCAACACTTGATGACTAGTTAATATCCTTTTGGAGGACCAAAAGGTCTTAGTGGGAAGGTGTGGTCCAAATGGATCCAAGAAGTCCTAAAAATAAAAGTTATCAAGATCATATGAAACTAGTTCCATTGTGTCGGGCTTGTCAAGCTGATTCTGTCCATATATTGTTTTTTGAAAATGGACACTGTATGTGAAAGTTATCATGTTCTGATCGATTTCCCAAACATGAAAAAAAGTAAAAAACATACGTCACCAGTACGTAAAAAATACGTCAGGTGATATCACCATGAAATCATGATGATTCCATGATGGACACATGGAAACACTAGGAGGTGACACATGTCACTCATTTTTTTCATTTTTAGGTTGAGTTGGCACGATAACGATTTTGACACGTGGTGCTGTACGAAAGTGAAACGTGGCTATACGGATGCTGAAGTGGTGACATGTGGAAGACTATGGGTACAAAACATGGATTTAAGGATGTGACATGGCACCAGTGGCAGCATGACATGTGGTAGGTACGACAATGACATGGTGATGTTGACTGGGGAGATGTCTATGTTTTGACTGGACTGTACAACTCAATCACAGGGTGACATGTGGCCCAATTAGAGCGTGCCACATGGAACCCCATATTTATCCAACATTGGCTGGGTCAAAAATTTATTTTTCACTCCACACGAATCGAACACTTGACCTCTTCCATATCCCAAGACTTCGTAACAACCGCCAACCGCTTCAACTACACATGTTTCTTATTAAACACATGACATAAATTTTATTTAAAATGGATACGGGTGAAGGTTCAGAGATAAGCCTTGGTTAGCAGGGAGCTAGCCTATCGACCAAGGGCCAAGCACCAAGAATTGGATGAGTTTTAGGGTGCAGGTTTTGGTCACATGGCCACACACACAGGCCGAAGGGTCGAGGACCAAGGGATTTGACCGGGGCCAGATATTAAGCATCGAACCCAAGTCCATATGGAAGAAACCCATATGAATAGGACCCCAACGTAAAGGGGATAGTGAACATATTTTCCATTTGTGGGTTGTTTACTTTCATTTTTGGGTTTTTTTCATTATTGAGCTTGATTTTATTGGACTTTGACAGTTTTTTAGGGATCTGGAGCCATTGTTTAGGCTAGATCATGGGGGAAATTTGGGAGGAGACCCCCGACTCCAAATATATAAGAATAAGAGGTTTTAGATAGTATGAGTAGGTTTAGAAACAATATAATGCTGAATATTTTGTAATCTTATGCCATTTTTATGTAGGGAAGCCATTGAGGAAGAAAACTTTGGAGGCCATTTTCGAGAGCTTTGTTCAACCGTTTTTAGTGCCGTCAGTTGTGTTGGATTCTTGAGGTTGATTAGAAAAAAATGATACCAGTTTGTAATCCATTTTAGATACTTATGATGTAATTTTTCAGCATTGAATATTAATAATAAAGCCTCCCCCACTGAGACAAAGGCCGAGAGACGTAGGCAACCTTGCTGAACTGCATTAAAAATATTGGCATTATGGTTTGATGCTTTTAATGTTTAGTTTTTTTTCTGTATTCTTTATGATGGATACAAAATTCTTTCATTAAGATCTCCTTCCTCATTTAAGGTTTTGAATGAAAATTTAACACATGCTTAAAATTGAACCAAGTCTTTAAAACATAATTTTTAGATCACTCACATTCCCCAATGTGTTCCTATTTTTTCTCTTACCTCTCAAACTAGGTAATGGTTAAAAAAAGTTCATTCCACAACGAGAGTGGTAGTACGTAGTGATAGGGACACTACCACACCTCTCCCTCAAATGTCTAGTTTCTATTCATGTCCCCTTTAAACCTTATGTGAGTTTGATTAACAAGCTTCGTCAAGCTTGGATCCACTAAAAAAAAAATGTCAATAATCCCTATACATAAATCATACTATAATCAATCATATGTCACATGTGCATAAAATGAAATACTTAAACAAATACAATCCACTTCCTGACTTAATCCAGAGTCCATGGAATTTCATTGATGCCATCAGCATCCATAACCTATCATGTGTCTTGCACACTCAAAAAAACTCGTCAATAGTATTTGCCAATACATATACATAAAAATAAAAATAAGTCACAACACATCATTATCATCATATATAACCCATAATCGAAATGAACCATAATGTACCATAAATGGATCACTTGTACCATAACTAGATCACTTGCATGCAAGTGTCCTCAAAGAATAAGTCAATTAAAGTTTGCTCAATAGAATGATATGTTATATACACCCCCTCTTATTTTAAACTTTGTCCCAAAGTTTGTACAATATAGAAATGAAAGTAAATAAATGTATCTGACATACATCTATATGTCCAATCTATCAAACAAGTAAGGAAATTGCTGACACATCTCATATGTGTCCTCCCTGGTAGTCGAGTGTGGACTATAGTTGTTCCACTGGACCTTGACCAGATCAACAATTTGACGTCAGAGTTGTCAAGTGCGATGGTCCAAAATACGGATTGGCTCCTCCATGAGATCACCCTCATCTGACACCTGCAAAGAACTCATGTCAATGGCATGCAAAAGATCACTAATATAATGTTTTAAAACATATACATGAAATACACTGTGCATATTCCTTAAAGAGTCAGGAAACGATATTCGATAAGCCACAGCTCCTTTCCTTTCCACAACCTCAAAAGGTCCCACAAAAATAGGAGATAATTTAGCATCCTTTCCAAACTTGATTCAAGTCTTATGTGGTTTAACCCGCAAGAAATCTTTGTCGCCAACCTCATAACTGTGGTCAAGGTGATGTGCATCAACATAACTCTTTTGTCGATCATGCGCTTATTTAATCCTTTGTCTTATTGATTTCATTTGTTCTTCCATTTCTTGGATCACTTCTGGTCCCACCATAAACCCATCCTTAAGTTGATCCCAACTCAACGACATCTAACACGGTCTCTTGTAAAGAAACTCAAACGACACCATATTAATTGTAATCTGGTAAATATTTTTGTATGCAAACTCTACCAATGGAAAGAAGTATTCCCAACATTTCTTTTGATCCATTACATACATACACAACATATCCTGCAAAATCTGGTTCATTTTTTCTGTTTGTCCATCTGTCTCTGGGTGATACGATGTACTAAAATTCAGTTGCATTCCCAAGGCCTCTTGGAAACTGGTCCAAAAATGTCCTGTAAACACCGATCCATGATCGAATATGATATTCCTTGGTACTCCATGTAAACTCACAATCTCGCTAACAAAAACTCTAGCTATATCCGACGCCTGATACATCATATGCACTGGAATAAAGTTTGCACTCTTCATCACAGTGTCAACGACCAAAAAAATGGAATCGTGTATCATTGCCATCAGTGGAAATACAACAATTAAATCCATCAAAATGACCTCCCATTTCGATTAAGTAATAGAGTTTGGCTATAACAATCCTATCAGGTGTCTATGTTCAACCTTCACGTGTTGACATTCTAGAAATATTTCCATGTAACTAACTATGCTTGCTTTCATTATTTTCCATAAGAATAAATGCTTTAGGTCTTCCTTCATCTTCGTGATTCCTGGATGAGCCATGTAAATTGCTCGATGAGATTATCTTAAGATCAAACTTGTTAAATCATTGTTAGGAGGTACATAAATTATTTCTTTATATCTCAAAAGTTCGTCGTTGTCCAAAGAATATTCTTCAAACTTTGGTACCATCATGGTATTTTGTCTAATATTATCCTTGAATTATTTGTACCAGTCATCGTCTATCTGTAAATTTAGAATATTTTCTCAAAGATTCATCTTAAGAGGTATTACCAAGAATATGCATGGTCTCTGACTCAATGAATCTGCCACTCTGTTCACCATTCCTTTAATGTAAGTAATGTCAAAGTCATATTCGCTAAGTAATTATGACCAACACCTCTATCATGCATTCAAGTCACTCTACATAAATATATGCTACAATCTATAATGATGTGTCTTTAATTTAAATTTTCATCCAATAAAATAATTCCTCCAAACTCTCAAGGCGTATACAATTCGTAATAACTCCAAGTCATGCATTGCGTAGTTTTCCTCATGCCTTCTCAATTTCCTTGAAATGTAAGCGATCACTCGACCATATTACATAAAAAATCCACCTAAACCTTCCTTGGATGAATTCGTGCATACCAAGAATTATTTTTCCATGTTGGGGACCTTTAGTATCAGAGTTGTCGTCAACAGCTCCTTGAGCTTTTGAAATGCTTCTGTGCATTTCTCATTCCATACAAACTTCTTGTTTTTCTTCTGGAATTTCGTGATTGGATTTTCTATATTTGAAAAACCTTTGATGAATCATCGGTAATATCCTACTAAACCCATAAATATACGTACTTATTGTATGCATGTCATTGCTGGCCATTCCATAATGGCTTCTAATTTCACTAGATACACAATGATACATTCACCAGATATGATACGTCCCGACTAAGGAATCTTTGATTGGTAAAAGTAACATTTCAATATCTTCCCGTACAATTTTTTTTCTCGTAGACACTGTAGGACCAGTATTAAGTGTTCATCATGCTCTTCTTTCATCTGAGAATAAATCAATATGTGATCAATAAATACTTGGAAAAATTTATCCAGGTATTCGCGGAACACCCCATTCATCAAACTCATGAATACCCCTAGGGAGTTCGTCAATCCGAACTGTAAAACTGTAAACTCATAGTGTTTGAATCATGGTATTAGGGATATATTCCCCCTTAACCAATAACTGGTGATATCCTGATCTCAATTCAATCTTCGAAAACAACGTTTCCCCCTTCATATGATCAACTAAATCATCTCTTTTTGGCAACATATACTGGTTCTTGATCATCACTTTGTTCAATTGACAATAGTCAATACAAGTCTCCACTATCCATCCTTATTTCTCATGAAAATAACTGGTGCACTCCACGACAATACCCTTGGATGTATAAGTCCCAAGTCCAACAATTCCTTCAATTGCATTTTCAACTCCTGTAATTCAGGCATTGACATCCGATATGGCATTATCGCTATCGATTTAGTTCCAGGTTTCAAGTCTATTGTAAACTCCAACTCTCTCTCGTGTAGTAAACATAGTAACTCTTCAGGAAATAAATCAACAAACAATTGTACTACAAGAAGGTTTTCTAATCCTTCTCCTCTCCCTTTTCGTTTAGCACTAAGATTGTATAAATCTTTCATCTCTTGTGCATAGTCTTCTGTAGATGTAGGGAAGAAATAAACCTCAAGGAAACTCCCCGATTTCTCCCTATAATCATTCTACTCTATCCAAAATCATCCATTAATATTAACCATTTAGTTTTATAGTTATGCATCCCATCATGTGATTCCAACCAGTCCATGCCAATCACTACATCATAATATCCTAAGATTGTTACATAAAGACTTACCTTCATTACCAAGTCATCCAAGTTAATGCTACAGTACATAACCTTAACTCCAACCTTATGTTTGGCACTAGATGCCATTTCTACGTATCTGAACTTGTCTTTCTAAACTACCTTTACCTTAATTCTCTTTAGCATTGCACTAGAAATAAATCTCTATGTAGCTCTTGGATATATAAAAATACTAAAAGTTTTATTAGTGATCATATCTGACATCTCAAGCACAATGGAATGGTGTTCAACCTAGTGGTTATTCATTGTTGCATGTATCCTATGGGCCTTGCCCAAATCTCCAACTGTAGTGGTTCTTGACGATCCAACCGCTTTTTCCTTCTCAATTAGACAATTTCATTGGTAATGTGGCTCTCCACATGTCTCCTGTCTAGTCTATCTAGAGGGAGTCCTACCCTAGAACCCATTGTTCAAATCTTCCTTAGCTATGAAGGTCTTCTGAAATACATCGTGCAATGTCTAAGGAATTAGGATCATCACCTTCACACATATGTTGAAGTTAAGGCCATGCTATCCCCTACTGATGTAGGAGCATCATTGGCAAGAACATGGAAAAGGACCACTCAACGTCTGGGAATCTTTTTGAATCTCATCGATGACATTCATGGTGAATATTTTGAATCATGCTTGAACCCAGCGCCGAAAAATATTTTGAAGCACGCTTGAACGATTGCGAGCGAAGTGGGAGTTTCCACTCCTACTCTGGAAAGTGACTGATCTAAGATAGTCATAGGTTAGGTTTTGGAGTAGAAAAGTAGTCAGGGGGAACCCTAAGAACCCTCTGAGATAAATAGAGGTTTTGTATGCCCAAATGAGGCTAGCTGCAAGTTAGTAGGAGATTTTCTGAATTTTAGTTGTTGTTTTGATTTCAGTTGTAGCCATTTTTGACTTTTGAATATAACAGAGGAATATTGACCCAATGCATAGTGTGGACATTGTTTTCAATTCTCTGTTATTGTGTTTCATGAATGAATGAATGAATTTCATTATGATTATATGCAACTGTGAATGCTAGGATAAATTTCAATTGTTTCTCTTCTGTTGAAGTGGTGCAAGGTGTGCACACAGAACACAAGGAGTGCGTTGATGGGATCTGTTTCAGTTATGAAGCTTAGAAGAGATATCATGAAACTTTTCCTTTGCATGGAGTGCAAATTGACTGCTACAAGGTGTGCACAGTCGTCTGCAGGAACTCAAACCTATGTAAGAATATATTGCAAAGTGTGCACAGAGCAAAAGGAGAATGCCAGGAGGGTGAGAGGAATTTATCTTCAAGAAATCCTTCATATATGAGTTATAGAAATCCATGAAATGAAAGGAGTGCATGGGGAGTCAAATTCTTCACAAGACCAAGATCAGGAGGAATAACACTTTTCAAAAGTGTAGTCGTGTCCCAAGAGTCGGACCCACATGAGGTGCAAAGGTTGAATCCTTTGAAGACTTAGAAAATTTTCTAAGTTATAAGGGATCAAAAGCTTAGGAGGAGGAGCGATGGGGGCTGTTGGATCACAGAGAAAAGGAAAAACAGTCATCATATTCAAGACAAAGTGCATGAGATTTAACGCTTCACACACATAGGAGGGAAAACCGATCATTGTTTGACACTTGAAACTTATGAAGTCTGGAGTTCCAAATTTCTGAAGTGAAATCCTAGTCATTCAATCATCCGAAGCTGACCTGAGCCGTCAGATTGTCCGAGGTGAACCTCAGGTGCCGGATCGATCAAGTGAACCTGAGCCTTTAGATATCATGAGCTCAGGAGGAAGCAAGTTTGAAACTTGAGATTCTTGAAGCGCGAAGTGTCAGAGAGATGAAGCTAATCCAGACCATTAGATCCAGAGGAGTATGTATCGACAAGTCATGAGATCTAGAGGAAGGAAAAGGTGAAGTGTTGAAACACCCGAAGCCCAAAGAACCAAAGAGCCAAGAGTCATCGATCTGTTGGAGGACACTTGTCAGTAGATCACAAGCTCTTGGAAAGTTGTCGTGGGATTTTCAGGTTGAGAACTAAAATCGCTCAATCCCAAAGACCCTAAGACCCAAAGTGAATATGGAGTGTTAGATCTAGAGGAGACGTGGCGCAAATCTATGGACTCCGGGTAAAGTACCGAAGTGGTTCATAGCCATCGGATTAAGAGGAGATGTGGCATGAATCTGTGGACTCTGAGTAAAGTCCTAGAGTGAATCTGAGCCATCATATCTGGAGGAGACGTGGTGAATATATGAGAACTCTAGGTAAAGACCCGAAGTGATTCTGGACCTTCAGATCAAGTGGACACATGGTAGGGTTTCGTGATTTTCGAGGGGAGAAAAGTTTGAGATATGAGAAACCTGAATTTCATAGACCCATAGAGATGACAACCATTGATTGAAGGGTACATGTGTCAGCAGATATTCCACTCTAGAATATTTCCCTGCAAAGTAAACCAATATTTGAGGTTTGAGATCTCCGAAGTCTGAAAACCCGAAGAACATCTCGATCGTTGATCAAGAGGAGGGCTACAAGACCGTTGATCTGAGTGGGAAGGTAAAACATCTTAAGTGAAGGTAGGACCATTGATCATGAGGACAGGTGTCTGTAGATATTCAACTCTAGAGGATTGGAGTACAAAAGAAGGCGAGGTTTGAGATTTCAAAACCTCGAAGTCCGAAATCGCGAAGAGATTCGAATCGTTGATTCCAAGGAAGATATCTCAGTCGTCTGGTTGAAAAAACCATCAAGATCGTGAGATCAAAGGTCATCTTGCATTTCGGGGACAAAAATTTCTCGACCTTTATGAGGTTGAGGCGGGCACAATCACGCGTAGGGGCCGAGATAAAAGGCTCTAATAAATGATATTCTGAGACTTTTGCAGAGCATGAAAGGTAAGACCGCGGGTGTCATGGAGCCTGCACAGGGAGTCGAGGGGTCCTATGTTTAACACAGAACAAGATCAATAAGGTTTTAGAGAGTCACTTGAATCTAGAATCGAAGATCCTAACTGGGAGGTTGCGCATCCCTTAGGAGAGAAGGGGGTGTGCACCAAGTGGTATCAAAGCTGAAGTCTTGCTTGCAGACAACAGGAAAAGGAGAAGAGACAAAAGAAATTGAAGTTGTACTCTGTGTGTGATAGAAAATCAACACAATGTCACTGAGAAGACAAGTAGAACCACCTTTATCCAATCGGGCTATAGAAAGGGAGATGTGAGAACTTTGTGCAAGATTAGAGGCGATGGAGGCAGCACAGATATGAGCACCTAACACTAGAGACATTAGTGATGCAGAGAGAAAATAATCTGTCGGTGAGAATGTTTCTGAAGAAGTTGCAGGAGAGGACATTGCTAAAGAACGCTTGCTAAGAGTATTTTCCATATTGGGAGCTAGAGCCAAGATAGAGGTCCCAATGTATGAAGGAAATTTAGATGCTGAAGAACTGTTGGATTGGGTAAGATCCATGGAAAAAAATTTTGACTATGAGGAGGTCGATGAAGAGAAAAAGGTGAGATAGGTCTTCACTAGGCTAAAAGGGCATGCAACGCTATGGTGGGATGAACTGCAGGCTGAGAGGAGAAGCAAGGGAAAATAGAAGATAAAGAATTGGGATAGAATGGTAGCCAAGCTGAAGGCTAAGTTCATTGCCAAATATTATCAAATCAATATGTTCAGGGAGATGCACAACCTGAGACAGAAGGGGATTATAGTTAAGGAGTACATAGAGGAGTTCTATAGGATGAACATTAGAACTGGACAAAGGGAGAGAGATGAAGAAAAAGTAGCCAGATATATAAATGACCTGAGATATGAAACCCAGGATGAGCTCACCATGATGATAGTAAGAACAGTGGAGGATGCTTATCAGTTTTCACTAAAGGCATAGGAGAAGTTGGATAGAAAGAAAAGACAACAAGGAAGAGGTAAAATCCAAGCCCCAAACAAAAGCAAGGGAGTTACCCATGACATAGCACATAAGTCTAAGGACGAGGCTGCAAAACCACACAGTCACTCAGAAAGAGGAAGACATGGTGGTGGAATAAGTTCTTCTAGAGGAAGAGGAAGAGGAGGAGGAGGAGAAGTAAGATGTTATGCCTATGGAAAGACAAGGCACATGTCGTGGGAATGTCCCGAGAAAAATAAATAAGGAGGAGGCGAATCTCACATTTAAGAAGCACAGAGGAGGAATATTGAAGGAGAAGGAGCAGAGGATGGAACATCCCTGATGTTGAGAAAGGTTCTCTTAAAAATAGAGGTAGAAGTTGAAAATCTAGTGTAGAGGAATAGTCTCTTCAGGACAGATTACAATACTAAAGACAAAGTATGTAATGTGATAATTGACAGTGGGAGCATTGATAACTTATTATCCACAGAAATGGTGGAAAAATTAGAGTTGGAGACAACTGCACATCCAAGGCCATACAAAGTCTCATGGTTCCAGAAAGGACACCAGGTAATGGTTACTAAAAAATGCTTGGTTGAATTTAAGATAGGAGGATATAGAGATGAAATTATATGTGATGTAATTCCCATGGATGTATGCCATTATTTTTTGCGAAGACCATGGCAGTTTGATAAGAATGTCATTCATGATGGAAGGAATAATACATACATCTTAGAGAATAATGGTAGAACACACATGTTGTTTCCAATAGAGGAGAAGAAAGTGAAAGAGAAAGCCAACACAAGCATACTTTTCATGAGAGGGAAGGAACTCCTAAAATAAGTCAAGAAAGAACACGAGATGCAGTTCGATGTGGTGAGGAAAAATAGAGTTATCCTTACAATAACTTCAATGGATGATTTTCCTGAAGAAGTTCAGGAATTGTTGGATAATTTTTCTCACATAGTGGTGGATGAGCCACCTAACTCATTGCCACCCATCAGAATTATTAGCCACCATATTGACTTGATACTAGGAGCAAGTCTACTAAACTAAGTAGCATACAAGTTGACACCTAGAGATAATGATGAAGTGAAGAACCAATTCCAGGAATTGTTAGACAAGGGTTTTGTCAGAGAGATCTTGAGTCCATGCAGAGTACCAATTGTTTCGAGTCCAAAGAAGGATGGAGGATGGAGAATGTGTATAGACTCAAGAGCCATTAACAAGATCAACATCAGGTATAGATTTCCTTTACCAAGAATGGATGATTTAATGGACTATCTAAGTGGATCAAATTTCTTTTCTAAAATAGATTTGAAAAGTGGATATCATCAGATTAGAATGAAAGAAGGTGATGAGTCGAAGACATCCTTTAAGACAAATTAAGGTTTGTATGAGTGGCTTGTTATGCCATTTGGCTTAACAAATTCCTTGAGTAATTTTATGAGGTTGATGAATGAAATACTGAAAGATTTCATTGACAAGTTTGTGGTTGTATATCTGGATGATATATTGATTTTTAGCAAGACTAAAGAGGATCATTTGAGGCACATGACACTAGTGATGAGGAGGCTACAACAAGAGAAGTTGTTGATAAATCTAAAGAAGTCCTCTTTTATAAAGACACAAATCATTTACTTGGGTTTTGTGATCTCTTCAAATGAACTGAAGATGGATTCAGAGAAGGTGAAAGAAATCAAATAATTGTTGTCACCAAAGAGTATGTTTGAGGTAAGGAGCTTCCATGGACTAGCAAGTTTCTATAGGAAGTTCATCAGAGACTTCAGTGGGATTTGTGCACCAATGATGGATACAGTGAAGAAGAAGAACAAGTATTTTAAATGGACAGAGGAGGCCGAGAGGAGATTCAATATAATGAAGGATAAAATAACAGAACGATCGATTATGGTCTTGCTAAATTTTGAAAAGACATTTCAGGTGAGATGTGATGCAAGTGGATTTGCAATAGGAGCAGTTTTGAGTCAGGAGACCTATTGCCTATTTCAGTGAGAAGCTGAATGAGACCAAGAGAAAATCCTCCATGTATGATAAGGAGTTTTATTCCATAATTCAAGCCTTGAAGAAGTGGAGACACTACCTTGTCTCACAATTCATAACCAGACATGAAAAATTGAATTAGAGGCATGCAAAATGGGTTGAGTTTATGCAGAATTTTACTTTTGTCATAAAACATATTGTTGGGAATGCTAACAAAGTTGCTGATGCATTAAGCAAGAGATGTTTGATTCTGTAGGAATTCTAGGTGGAGACCTTGGGGTTTGAACACCTTAAGGATATGCATTGTGATGATACATATTTCAAGGAAGCATATGAAGCATGTGAAAATCCTGTGCTGAGAGACAGAAGCCAATGGATAGAGTACATGATTCAAGAGGGATTGTTGTTCAAGGGAAATTAGTTGTGCATACCAAAATGCTCAATGAGGGATAAAATTTTGAAGGAAAAGCATAGTGGAGGGTTGGCTGGACATTTCGGCCATGATAAAATGTTTCCACAGTTGAGAAGTTCATACTATTGGCCAGGTATGAGAACATAAGTGATAAAGTTTGTGAACAGATGTAGAATCTGCCAACATGCAAAAGGAAAAAGACAGAACGTTGGATTGTATCAACCACTACCAATACCAAAAAGGCCTTGGGATGCAATAAGCGTGGATTTTGTGTTGGGACTGCCAAGAAGAAAAAGAGGATTTGATTCCATATTTGTGGTGGTGGATAGATGTTCAAAGATGGCACAATTTATCCCATGCCAGAAGACCAATGATGCAACACATGTTGCAAATCTATTTTTCAAGGAATTTGTGAGACTTCATGGCCTACCCAGAGGAATTGTCTTGGACATAGACAAAAAAATTGTTGGTCACTTTTGGAGAACACTGTGGAAGAAGTTGGGGACAATTTTTTCCTTCAGCTCATCTTATCACCCTCAGACATATGGGCAGACTGAGGTGGTAAACATAATTTTGTGAAACTTATTGAGGAGTTTGGTCACTGAGCACCATAATAAGTGGGATCAGATTCTTCCACAAGCAAAATTTGCATACAATGACTCACCAAAAAGGAGCATTGGAAAGAGCCCATTCCAAATATTATATGGAATGCAGCCCAACATGGTATTTGAGTTGAGAGACTTGGAACAGAGTGAGATCAGGAGCGTTGGAGCAAAAGATTTTGCTACAGAAATGAAAAAGCTCCATAGCTAGATCAGAGGAAAGTTGCAGATTTCTAACCAGGAGTACAAGCACATAGATGATCAACATCACAAAGAACTTCAATTTGAAGTAGGAGATCAAGTTCTGGCACATCTCAGGAAAGAAAGGTTCCCTAGGGTAACATATAACATGTTAAAAATGAAGAATATAGGACCATGTAATATCTTGAGGAAGTTTGATGCAAACGCCTATGAGATTGAGTTGTCTGATGATGTGGGCATATCACCCATATTCAATGTTTCAAACCTGTATCCTTATAGAAAGGATGACACATAGGGATCAGAAGATCAAGAGAAGATTCAGTGGGAGAAATAAATGCCTATAGTAGAAAAACTACATATGGAGAAGATCATTGATCAAAGGATTGGAAAAAATACCAGGAGGAAGAACTATTTTGAGTATTTGGTCAAGTGGATGGGACATCCAATTGAAGATGTTAGTTGGGAAACTGAAGCTGATATCCAGAAACATGGAAATTCTGTGTAGGATCTCATGGACATGAGTCCATGAATTTTTTTCATGGGGAGTATGATGAAGGAGAATCATTGGAAAGCACGTGGAGGAGGACTATTCAACGTATGAGAATCTTTTCGAATCTCATCACTGGCAGTCGCGGTGAATATTTTGAAGCATGCCTAAACCCAGCTCTGGAAAATATTTTGAAGCATGCTTGAACGATTGCGAACGAAGTGGGAGTTTCCACTCATTCTCTAGAAAGTGATTGATCTAAGATAGTCATTAGGTTAGGTTTTGGAGTAGACAAGTAGTCATGGGGAACCCTAAGAACCCTCTAAGATAAATAGAAGTTTTGTACGCCCAGATGAGGCTAGCTCCAAGTTAGTAGGATATTTTTTGAATTTTAGTTATTGTTTTGATTTCAGTTGTAGCCATTTTTCACTTTTGAATATAACGGAGGAAGATTGACCCAATTCATAGTGTGGACATTGTTTGCAATTCTCTGTTTTTTTTTTTAATGAATGAATGAATGGATTTAGTTATGACTAGATGGAACTGTGAATGTTAGGATAAATTTCAATTGTTTCTCTTCTGTTGAAGTGGTGCAAGGTGTGCACACAAAATGCAAGGAGTGCATTGATGGGATTTGTTTTGGTTCCGAAGCTCAGAAGAGATAGCACGAAACTTTCTCTTTGTAAGGAGTGCAAAGTGACTATTGCAAGGTGTTCATAGTCATTCACAGGAGCTCAAACCTGCATAAGAATCTGTTACAAAGTGTGCACAGAGAAAAAGGAGAATGCCAGGAGGGCGTGAGGAATTTCTCTTTGAGAAATCCTTCGTATATGAGTTATTGAAATCCCTAAAATGCAAGGAGTGCGTGGGAAGTCAAAGTAATCACAAGACGAAGCTCAAGAGGAATAACACTTTTTAGAAGTGTAGTTGATTCCCAAGAGTTGGACTTGCAGGAGGAACAAAGGTTGAGTCCTTTGAAGACTTAGAAAATTTTCTAATTTAGAAGGGATCATAAGCTCAGGAGGAGGAGCGACGAGGGTCGTTGGATCACAGTGCAAAAAAAAAACAACTGTCGGATTCAAGATAAAGTGCATGAGATTTAATGCTTCGCACACACAGGAGGGAGAACCCATTGATGCTTGACACTTGAAACTTCCGAAGTCAGGATTTCAGGATTTCTAAAGTGAAATCCCAATTGTTCGATCATCCAAAGCCAACTTGAGCTATCATATCATCCGAAGTGAACCTCAGGCATCGGATCGATCAAGTGAACCTGAGCCGTCAGATATCATGAGCTTAGGAGGGAGTGAGTTTGAAACTTGAGATTCCCGAAGCGTGAAGTGCCAGAGAGACAAAGCTAATCCATACCATTATATCTAGAGGGGTACGTGTCAATAGGCCATGATATCTAGAGGAAGGAAAAGGTGAATTGTTGAAACACCTGAAACCCGAAGAGCCGAAGAGCCGAGAGTCGTCGATCTATCAGAGGACACTTGTCAGCAGATTACGAGCTCCGAGAAAGTTGTCGTGGGATTTTTAGGTTGAGAACTGATATCACTGAATCCTAAAGACCCGAAGACCTGAAGTGAATCTGGAGTGTCGGATATAGAGGAGACATGGTGCGAATTCATGTAATCTGGGTAAAGTCTCGAAGTGGTTCGTAGTCATCAGATTCATAGGAGGCATGGCATGAATCTGTGGAATCTGGGTAAAGTCCCGAAGTGAATATGATCCATCAGATCTATAAGATACATGGCGAATATCTGAGAAGTCCAGGTAAAGACCCAAAGTGATTCTTTACCGTCATATCAAGTGTACACGTGGCAAGGTTCTGTGAGTTTTGACGGTAGAAAAGTTTGAGATATGAGAAACCTGAAGTCCAGAAACCCGCAGAGATCACAACCGTTGATTGAAGGGGATATGTGTCAGTATATCTTCCACTTCAGAAGATTTCCCTACAAAGGAAACTAATATTTGAGGTTTGATATCTCCTAAGTCTGAAAAATCGAAGAATATCTCAACCATTGATCGAGAGGAGGGCTACAGGATCGTTGATCTGAGTTGGAAGCTCAAACATATGAAGTGAAGGTAGGACTATTGATCGTGAGGATAGATGTTTGTAGAACATTAAATCCGGAGGATTGGATTACGAAAGAAGGAAAGGTTTGATATTTCAAAACCTCAAAGTCTGGAATCGCAAAGAGATCCGACCCGTTGATTCCAAGGAAGAGATCTCATCCCTCAGGTTGAAATCACCGTCAAGATCATGAGATCAACGATCATCTCGCATTTTAGGGACATAAAGTGCTTGACATTTAAGAGGTTGAGGTAGGTGCAATTGCGCATAGGCGTGAGGTCATTTCCCAAGGTCACATTCGAGGAGGGGCCAAGAGAAAAGGCATTAATGCCTGATATTTTGAGACTTTTGCAAAGTGCAAAAGGGAAGACCGCAGGTGTCATGGAGCTTGCACATGGATTCATGGGGGCCTATGTTTAACATAGAATGATATCAATAAGGTTTCAGAGAGTCACCTGACTCCAGAATCGAAGATCCTAACCGGGAGGTTA
The DNA here is from genome assembly GCA_000966675.3 of Picea glauca. Taxonomy (NCBI): domain Eukaryota; kingdom Viridiplantae; phylum Streptophyta; class Pinopsida; order Pinales; family Pinaceae; genus Picea; species Picea glauca. The sequence continues at coordinate 136,927 of JZKD02S0791471.1, read as the reverse complement.
CACAACGGTTAGGAGAGAAGGGGGTCTGCACCACCTACCCTAGGGATAACTAAGTAGATCATGTCTCGAGGCCCATAGAATCTAGACATAGAGTACCAAGAGCTGACCAAATTGAGCATGGCCCTGGAGGGCCCCTCTTTTCTTCAGTGCAAACCATTTATCAACAACAATAGTATCCATCCCTCCACCTCGTTCCCTAAGTAGCAGTAATTATTGATCCATGAGGTAATGAGTCCGGGTATCATGATACGTGTCACTCTGATTCTTGAAGCACTTGAATATGTTGCATTGAATTCTCCTTCATTTCATAATATTTTCTTGGAAATTATGCTCTTTGACTTGTTCATACCTGGAAGGGTTACATGATGCCCTAGTAATTTGATCTCCCTTTAGGATGGGTTGCCATTGGGTGGTTCTATGAAAGGTCATCATCCGTTCCCTAAATACTTACCACTTTCCATATTTTTTTCTCTCACCTTCCTTCAACTTTGTTCTGGCATTGGGATTGGCCACACTAGGAAGGTTTGTACCTTTCCTTGTGGAAAGAAGGGGCTAAAGGCCTAGAGGGAAAATTAGTGGGAAATAATTAAAATCCAATATTGAAACCTTTGAGATGCTTCTCCCAAGGATTTCTATGAAATAAGTAAAAATATTTTTAGTAAGAAAAGGGAAGCCATAATATACATAAACATTCAAGTTACTATTTTGTGGATAGGAGGTCTCATCATGAGCTGACCTATTATGACCATGGGAATGTAGAAGTATGACACTACCACCTATCTGGGCACCAAACCAGGGTAGTGGCTCTTGGTGGCATAGCCAAGAGAAATGGGGTCTCATAAGAAGCCAACCTTCTTATCTCCATGAAATGTTTGTGGATAATGGTGTCACTTCTGGTCATTAAGCCATGACAATGTCCCTCAACGTTTCCCTTGAAGCATAAAATAAAAAGATCAAAAGGACTAAAGCTAAGAATAAAAGAAAATGAATGTGCTAGGAAATAATAACATTTATGACAAGGTGCATCTCTCCCTCTCCAAATGAACCCACAGATAAGACCTACATTTCCCTATTAGTATTTCATCCCATGCTCAAACACTTACCCTATGTCACCTCATACACTTACATGACCTGTATTGGCTCCCACCTGGGAAGCACCCCAAAATTAAGGAATGTTAGCCCAATAGGAGACCCTGAGACCCTCTCCAAACCTAACTTGTCAAATTGCATAACGTCTTTGAGAATTTGTCTAAGTTAAGGGGGCTTTGGTGCACATGTTTGGGTAATTTAATTATTGTATGTGATTTACATGCTATGATCCTTGTGACTTATGAACCCTTGGAGGGAATGCTTATTGTTGTTGCATGACCTTGCCTAGTGTATAGGTACACATGAGGGAATTATTAGCTTGAACCTTCATGGGGGATTAAATCCCACAGATGGATGATGTAACCCCATCCATGGGCAAGAAGACCTCATAGATTTGCTCCAGAAAAAAATAAGGATGTTTCCTTTGGAGACACCCTGATAGACCTAGATGTTGTGGGGAAAATATCCCTACAGACTAGCAAATAGAGTTTAGACTTTGCATGCAGATATGACTGAAGAGAAACTACTTTCTACCTTCATCCCTAGATTTAAATCCCCTTTCCTTAGTAAATGCATGGAAAGATCAACCTACCTCGTTCCCAACATTTGATGTCGATCCTCCGTTGTACTTGATTACTTGTTCACAATACTCCTTCCAAAGCTGACCTGCATCCAAGACAAGCAACAACTATGCATGCATCCTACTTATATACTAATGGGTTAGAAATCCAAACACATATTAATCAAACTATAAAAGTTCATGAATTGGGACGGGAAAAGCATTTTCTTTATTACTTTGAATGAGTCAACTTACAAAAGTTGAGACCGACCACCACTCCTCAAACCTGATCCTGGGCTCCTCTTCTACTGTCCTCCAACTTCTTTTCTTTGAATCTCCTTTGGCACAAGGAAAGGCTAAAGGGTTGGGACAATGGAAATACATAAATGGGCAGAGTTTCTTTGCTATATTTTTCCTTCTCCAAATGGGACCCCTACCCATTCTTTTATAGGCTAGAAGGAGCTAGGTATTTGGATGAACCCTCGGCCATGCATGGCCATGAGTTTCAGTTAACTCACCCATAGATTTTGTGTTCCGTCGACAACTTTCCTTTTTTCATGATTTTTTCGGTCCACACGGGTTGTTTTGGGTCAGCCAGTGTGTACACGCGTACAGTAATGGAATAGGGCATGTGGGCCTTTATAAAAGAGGATTTTCAAAGAGTTGTTCAACAGTACTTTGGCAAAGAAAGGATATGAGATGGCATGATGCCAGGTAAGCATGTGTGGTGCAATTTAAGGTTATAATAGATTCCCCCTAATGTGTGAGGTTAGAAGAGCATCTGATGGCCGAAATACATTACCAATCTTTACTGATGTGTCGAACGATTGAGCCCAAGGATCAGGAACCGAGAGGTGCTATCTGCAAAATAAAAATGTCTCACCAAGGCGGGCATACCCATGCTCGGGATAAAATAGAATCATGGCTACCAATCAAATACATTGTAGATCCATGTCAAATAACTATAAAGAGTAGCCGCGAACAATACACAACAGAGCTACATCTCGAAATCAGAAAGATATACATATAGAGTATCCATCTTCCAGAAGCTAATTCGGCCTGATGGCAGGAGATGAGATCTTCAGAGCTCGAGCAACAACTTCAAAATCTTCAAAACTTGGGTAGGAGTGTAAAATGAGTGTACGACTACACTACTCAGAGCTCTTCGACAGCTCGTCGGTCATGGACTTGATAATCTTGATGATTAGACTGAAGGCTTCAATGATTTCGAGCAAGGAATTGATTGGATGTTCAGGATGGTCGGGTATGAGGACAAGAGACATATTGTAGAGGGGCCGAATCAGGCTTGGTGACAAACTTCCCTTGGATAATAGCATGACAAATGATGAGACTCAGGAAGCATGGCATTAATCATAAGTCTACGAAGAAGGAGGCAACACAAACTCTCCATATGTTTGGAAGGATAACCAAATGGTGGAGTACACAACTCTATATAGCGAGAAAAGCTTCCTAAGGTCATAATACATCCCATAATCTAATGAACAAATGGATATATGTGCTTTATCCAAGGGTGACTCATTATGCTACCAATAAAGAAAATACTTTTCCCTTCCTCTTTTTGGGGTATATTTTATTTTTTTGTTCTTTTAAATAATTGTGGAAAAAGAATAAAGGAATATTACGTTACAAAGGAGGAATGAGTGTTGCAAACATACAAGCTCAAGGCACAAGGACAAGATTCATGTTCTAGTAGAATGATTCTCGGGAAAAATCCTCCGGGGGCCAAAGGTGTTAAGACGCAGAAACAAACTGTTACAAGGCTGGCGTATAAGGTATGGAAACGCGGTTAACAAAACACACAATGGTAACATCCTTCAATGTAAGTTTAACGAGCCCAGAGAAGGTAAGCTCGGTGGTTTTTCATATTTAGAGAGTCTGAAAAAACATAAAAGGAGACTCCATTGGGGTACCTTTTTCGAAGATAGACTAGTCAGTTCGAAAAAGAGTAAACTAGCACCGATTAGACGTCGATTCAAAACCATTTTAATGAGTGTGACAAGGACAAGATCAATCGACTATTTTTTCATTTTAAAGGAGTCTGAAAAAATCTTAACTATGGACTCCGTCAGGAATGTTCTTCTGGACCAATTTAACGAGTGTGAAAGAATAAGGTCACTCAACAATCTTTTCAATTTTAGGGAGTCTGAAAAGAGCTTAACTATGGACTCCGCGGGGGTTCCTTTTTCGTAAGTTTAGTTCTTCAGGCCCAAAAAAGGGATAAAGTTATACTTGAGAGTACTCTTCTAAAGAACGAAAGTTCCATAGAGTATACCTTTGTTCGTACATTTGACCGTCCGAACAGAAAAAGGGGTAAACTACCACCAGACAGACGTGACTTCAAATTTTAATTTAACGAGCGTGAAAGGCCACAAGATCACTCAACTATCTTTTCATGTTTAGAGGGTCTGAAAAGAGCTTAAAAGGAGACCCGTTATTTTTTTGGAGTCATGAGGGTGAGATCAAGAGAGAAGAAGAATCATGCAAATGAGGCTCAAACTCATATTCAGGAAAGACTATAAGGACTCCCAAGCCTACACTGTTTTATAGATGACATGGACACCATAATGCAACCAGGACCTACCTAGGGAATCCATGTTTTGGTAAGCTCTCCCACCAAGTTGCGACATTTCTAAAGTATATATGATGGTTCCGTGTCACGACCTGATGGGATCGATCCTATGGAAGAGGAAAAATACAACGAGACACAAAAGTCGAGGTAGTAACCTAACCTATATGCTCAAGTTGATTCTTGGAAAAATTTTCATGGACCGTCAAAATTTCCTCAAAACTCAAAAAAAATGTCCCAATACCCGATCAAATCCCTCCCATATAAATCCTGAATCACTTTAAATGGTTTTTGGTATAAAGAAAATGATAAGGGAGGCCAAAAAAGTGACAAAAAGAGGCCAAAAAGTCTATAAATAGAAGCTGGCAACTCATTATCACCATTGCTGATTTGTAAATTGACTTTAGAGACAAAAGACCCCCTTTGATAAAAACGGTGATTCTGGGAGCTACAGTGGACAAAATGAACTTCCGTCTGGACCAAGTAAGTACAAACTCCCTTATCTAGATATTCAATTCTTTATTTTGGTGTTTTATTTCATGTTTTGGGTGGGCGTCGACCTTTAAAAGGTCGGCCCTAGGTCCACACGGCCTATCTCTGGACAGGATGCATGTACACTCGGGCAGAGTAAAACCTGCCCACGTGTACACGCGACTGTCACCTAGACAACACGCGTGGACCCCCCCTTTATAGACAAAAAGAAATAAAGAGCACTCACTCACCCTCCTGAACTTTGTTTTGTTGGCAGGATGTATGTCCACTAGAGAGAAAGGGAGCATGAAGAAGTTAGTGAGTTGGTTGCAGGAGATCCGAATGCCGTGGCCGCGTTGATGCAATGTGGTTTGCTAAAGTTCTTCCTATGTCCATTTATGCGAGCGCAACTGAGGCTACTGAATGCCTTGGTTGACTATTGGCACCCTGATGTAGAGGCCTTCATGCTAGAGGGGCAATCACTGGTGCCCACCACCAAGGATATCTACTTTTTGACTGGCCTCTCAAGGAGAGGGGAACCAGTCAATTTCAGGACGTTTCCATCGGGGCTGCTTAACATAGTGGAACCAATAGCCTTGCACTGTGAGGCTAGGAAAAACCGTTTGAGCTCCCAAGTGCCCATAAGTAAGATTACTAACCTATCGCTGCAAGAGATATTATTGCTCATTGGGTGGATTACCGGTTCAACAACCTTGCATTAGGCGTCCCGTGCACAGATGAACTGTGCTATCCAGTGCTTGAATGCACAAAATTTTGACTAGAGTACCACACTACTGGAGTGTATGAAGAGGAAATTGACAGATTGTCGTCAGCGGACACAGAGGAACTTCGGGTTTGGGACTATTTTGTGTTCATTCCTTTTCAAGAGAGTTCCGAGATTTAGTCCTTGGGAAGTGGTACGAGGACATTAGGCCTCTTTTCCTACTGTATGTAGATGGGCAATATTACTGCCGCAACAAGGTGGTGGAAGGACCAATGAGTCCTTCGATGATGACTTTTTTGCATGGCTGTCCCAACAGATCCTTGTGATCGAGGATTACCCATATGCAAGGATAGACTTTTCTAGAGATCCTGAGATACCCGTGCCTCCTGGTGAGGAGCGAGGGGAGATGGGTACGTCTCCACCTTTGTATTTTTTTTTTTTTTTTCGCATATGTAATTTTTTGTTATATATATCATTTTTTTATATGCTAGAGAATTTGACGGATATATGTTTCTTGCATGCAGATGTGGGACCCGTGCGACCTGCCGATTATGCACGGAACATGTGTCGTCCTCGGCCAGGAGCCATAGCTGCCACTGCCGGGGGACCAATAGTAGCAGGAGACCTCCTAGCCGAGGAGGCTAATAGAGTACTCAGATGAGTTGAGCGGAACTTTACTACACTCACTCGCACAGTCCCGATGGTGGAGATTGAGGACCTTCCACCATCCATGCAGCCTCATGTAGTGGGGGCACCTTGGATGTGGGTCTGATTGTTTAGGTGTTTAGCCCATGCTGTGGACTAGTATAACATGGCCCATAGGCCCTGAAACTATTTAGACTTTTTACATGCCACGAGCACTACTTGTATATATTTTTTGAGGGCATAATCCCCGTGACTCGTTATTGGTCCTATTTTTGAGGTGCTTGCGTCCATCTATGTACTCTAGTTACTTTATGATATCATATATGGTTTTCTGAACTTTTGTGTCTTATGGATCACGTGTGAAAATTTTTATTTACATGCTTATGTCAATGTTCTTTCATATGTGTGAAAGATGCCAATCTAAAATTTGATTAGCTAGAGTATCTGTAATTTGGTTTAATCCCCTAGGAACATGAAAATATGTAATATAATCAAAGTTTCATTCTAAGAGACATACCCTAAGGAATCATCGGTGTAAGGTTGGATAATGAACCTAGTATACTCTGTTTAACTGAGACACCACCAGTTGAGCGTAGAGATAGACCCGAAGATGAGAGATACCCAATGACAAGGTGTCACAAAGCAACTCAATAACTGCACTATACTCGATGACATTATTTGTGGTGTCACCTAAGCATATACCTCTGGAAGATAACAACTGGCCCTGAGGTGTAAATATTACCCAAGCTGCGGAGGCAAGCCTCCAAGTGTGTCGACTAGCACCGTCTGCATATCCAACGAACACCTCAGAATCACTTGACATCTGCCATATTGATGAAAGATAACATCAATTCCATGTCCATAACATTTAAAAGAAACTAAAAAGTAATAGTACAAAGACTGTACATATGTTACAAAAAGTTACCCACAGTGACCTGCCTATGTGTAATACTTCTTGAGGTAGAGCCCATTTCTAGGCTTCGCCAAAGCATTCCCTTCAAAATCAACCAGACGATAAGCACCCTTTTTAAATACCTCTTTTATGATGAAAGGTCCGAACCACATGGGTTTGAATTTTCCTTCCCCTAGGGGGTCCTTATCTTGGTCATAGACCAGGAAAAGGTCTTCTTCAGAGAAAATTCGAGGACGAACGGACCTATCATACTGACACTTGACCTTATGTTTGTGAGCCTCATTAGCCAAGGCCACATCACGATGCTGCTCAAGGTATTCTAACCGTTCTTCAAGTGGAGAAGTGTCTGGCAATAATTGTATTACCAATTTTAGAGATGGGATCTGACATTCGATGGGCAAGACTGCCTCCAACCTGTAAATGAGTTGAAAAGGTGAGAAACTAGTTGCAGTCTTAACAGATGTTCGGTAAGCCCATAATGCCCATAGTTCCGAAATAAGCTTTGTGAAGACCAATGACTTTTTGGACTTTGTTGAAACGAAGTCTAAGTCAAACTCCTGGAGGATGACTATCCATCTACTGATTTTTCCGCCTATTACCCATCGTGTCAACATGCACTGGAATGGATTCACAACAACAATGACGGTGGTCTTGCGAAACAGAACATAATGACATAACCGTTGAATAGCATGAACTGCTGCCAACACAAGTTTTTCAATATGAGAATAATTGAGTTTCGGTCCTACGAGGCCTCGGCTCAGGTAATAGATCATGTATTCTAAGAAAAAATCATCTTCCTGAACTAAAACCATGCCAATGGTTGACACTGCTGCAACCAAATATAATAAGAAATATTTGTTATAGTTAGGTGGTCGGAGCAGAGGGGTAGTTGTGAGGGCATGTTTTAATGCATCGAGAGAGAGTTGAGCAGCATCATCCCAGTAAAAAGGAACGCCTTTCTTCAGTAAGCGCATAAAGCCCTTGGTGATTTCAGCATAGTTGGCGATGAAGCATCGTAAAAAGTTCACCTTGCCTTGTAGACTCTAAAGTTGAAGGATTGTGCGTGGGGGGGGCAACTGGATTATTGCCTCCACCTTGAGAGGATTGACCATGATCCCTATTGTTGATACAATGAAACCTAACAAACATATTGACGTTATGCATAAGATGCACTTGTTTGGATTCAAGCGAATCCTAAATTAGCGACAACGTTCGAAGATAAGTCTAAGGTGTGTGGGATGATCCGATATCTTGCGAGATCGTGATGCTAAATCATCTAGATAGGCCTCAAATATATGGTTGAGATCATGAAAATAAAAAGTCATGGCCCACTGTGATGTGGCTCCAGCATTTCTAAGACCAAAAGGCATCTTACGATATGCGAATGTGCCCCAAGGACAAATGAATGTCATTTTGTGTTGGTCTTCGGGTTTTATTTGGATTTGATTATATCCCGAAAAAAAGTCCATGAAAGAAAAGGATATGCAACCAGCACATTCATCAATGATCTGGTCGATGAATGGTGTTGGAAAATTATCTTTTGGACATGCCTTGTTCAAATCACGAAAGTCGGTACATACACGAATCATTCCTTGTTTTTTATTGACTAGCACATGATTTGACACCCATTGAATCAAATGGATAGGATAGATAAAACTTGCCTTTAGCAATTTCTCTACCTCAATCTTGATGGCTGCTTCTTTCCTAGGATTAACTGGACGAAGCTTTTGTTGGACAGGCTTGGCATCAGGATACGTTGTGATTTCATGTTCAACTATCTTTGGATCGATACCTGGCATTTCGTCATAAGACCAGGCAAAAACGTCATAGAATTCTTTGAAAAGATCCGTGTAGATTTGAATCTCTTCGGGGGAGCAATCCGCTCTGATGAAGACATTCTCCATGACGCCAGGGTTTCGGGAGATGTTGATTGGTATAGTTTTAGCGATAGTTTCCATATTTCCCTCAGCATAAATTTCATGTGTAGCTAAGAGATTAATAGGATATGTTTGTTCTCCCGTCATGGTCACGGTGAATTCTCCTACTTCGATTCGACTTAACTCTGGGAGAAAATATGATCTGTGATGAATATCTTCCCAAGGTTTGTCCAGACTAGTCATTACTTCAATTACTTCTTCGTTAGAAGGTAAGACTAAGTCTAATGAATCGGTGTTAGTGAGAGAACCCTGAGCCCAAATAGGCTCTAGAAGTGGATCTAACTCCTGTGCAGGAGTCGGATCAGGGTTAGCTGAAGCTTGCTGGACTAAAGAGTACGCTACTTCAGTGGTGAACAAGGGCATATACATGCCTGGGTGCCCTGTCTCATCCATCGTGGCCGATGGGGAAGGAAGTATCCATGGATCCTTGAAGTAAGTCGTGCGGAACGACGAAACTTGAAAAATATCAACCTTATGGTGATTGGATATAAATTTGATGTCATCGTGAGGGGGCAGGTAATCGAAGGTACCCATCAAGGATGGGCACAAACCAAATCCTACATTAACGACACCTGGTTGAGGATTATCAATCATCGGGACTGTGGATGCCCCCAAAGAAGGGTCAGGTCTGGAGAAAGACAATTGATCGATGGTCACTATCCGGCCCTCGTGTGGAAACAACAAGACCCAGAAAACTGTAGCAACCACATCTTGCATAGCATAAGTCCAACTCCTTCCTAACAAAAGGTTATAGTCAAGGGGGGCATCGACTACCTCTACTTTGACACACACGGTCTTCCCTCCTAACTGCACGGGGAAAGAAGGAACGATGCCATGTGGTCGGAACGAACGTCCGTCGAAAGCAGTGAGGAGAGTAGGTGATGGAGAAAAAATGGGCTGGCTAATGGCCTTCCAACATGCCAACAACATAACGCATGTTGAGGCACCCTCATCAACCACCGTGTGGAATATATTCCAAGTAAAAGTTTTCATGGGATAAGCCACTACTATCTGAAACACTACGTGGTAAGGCAGATGAGGTTTTAAGTCAGTTGTATCCAACATGATGGTACCCGTATTACAAGTCTCGATAGAGCCTAAAGAGGTTAACAAGGCTTTCCTATGATAAGGGCAGCTTTGGAGGACCTCCAAAGTAGACATCGCACAAGGGATTTGTGATAAATCCTCCACCACAGAGTCATTCTAGGCGGCCCTTGCATTTGGGTTATGAGAATCTTTTTTAAATGCACCTTTTGGAATGCATGTCATTGTTTCTCCCAACGTCTTCTCAATCTATAGAGGAAGAGATGGGAGGTCAGCTTCTTTACCTTTCTCAGAAGTGCTTGGTTTACTATCATCGTGTGCTCTAGTCGATATGAAAGAATCACCCCTAACCATATATACATTCGTGGATGCGGGTTTGTTCGGAGGTGGTCAGGTTTCTTGGCTGCCCCCTTCCATGCTTGCCGAGGCTTGAGTTAGATTTTTCCCATGTTGAAATGGATTAGTCAACACTGCCTGTTGTTTTTTTGTGACAAATTTTTGGGCCTCTGCAAGTCGAGGACATAGATGGGTCAGGTGGTCTTCTGCACACAAGTTGCATGGATACCCTGCCTTTCGTTTTTCAGTGTTGTCCCCGCCAGCATTATCGGTGGGTTCTTTATCCTCCTTACCCTTCTTTTGTTGTTTTTTCTTCCCTTCAGGTTGTTGGGTGGCCTTTGGGTTAGTTGAATGCACGGTGTGTACATCTGACGTTTTGGTAGAGGGAGCAGCCAAAGTAGTAGTTTGGCTGGCTGCTTTGTGTTGTTTTGATAACTGCTGCAACTGCATTTCAATTGCTCAGTGGGCTTTGTTTATGCTAAACCAACAATACCATCGACATGTGGTCCAACTCTCTGTCTAGTTTTATCCAGTATTGAATGTGGTGTATCTGACAAGATGTTGTATATTAAACCGGACTGAGAATAGATGAGATCAAACTGTTGAGCCCTCATGATGGCGTCTTCTTCGGAGAAAACTCCTGATGTCGCAACATCTTTGGATAACTGTGGGACCAAAGACTTAAGGAACCACTCAAGTAGGAATGATGGTGGGACTAGTACCTTGATTAAACTCTTCCGGCATCTCCATTCTCGGATGTGATAAGAGATATGGTCCGCTGTTGTCTGTTCAAAATTGGCGAGAAACTCTGTGCCAGTGTCGTATCTCACAGGTAACTGAAAATGGTTTAGGAAAGCCATTGCCAGTTCTCCAAAAGAAGAGTATCTTGAGAGATCGAGCTCAATGTACCATTTTGCGGCACTCCTAATGAGAGTACTTTGAAACAATCGCAACTGTACGGAGTCATCTTTCAATGAGTTAGATGAGCACCAAAGATGGAAGTTAGTCACATGATCTCCTGGATCTTCATTAGGCTTGGCTTTGAAATTTGGAATGTTCGAAAGCAACTTCGTCGGCATAGGAGGCCAATGCGGATTGTGAAAAATAGGGTCATTCAACAACCTTGTGAAATATGGCAAGTGTAAAGTCGCCAGGAACGGTAGTTTGGGTTGTTGGTGATAACCTAGGAAAAAGGGGCCTGGAGTTTGACTGGCACCAAGTTGCCAGTAAAAGTTTGGCTGCTGGCCCGTATTCTGGTAGAAACCATGGCCCTGGCCAACGTATGGATTTTTCATATGTGGAGACATCATGGACTTATTTCCCAAATAGGACATAGATTGTTGGGCATGCATTATATTCGAAGGACTTTGGGAAGGATTACCCCATGCCGGTCCCGTTGGGATAGGCATAGTAGTTTGTCCGAGTTTCCATTGATTATGGACATAATTACCCCAGGTTGGCATTCCGGATGAGGGAATGGATCCCTGCCCTAAATTACAAGGTCCTGCTAGGTTTTCCCCCTGTGCAGGAATAGTACCCTGCATAGGAGTAGATTTTCCAAAAATGGGGTTTCCTCCAGTCGGGAAAGCGGCTGTCAAGAAGGTGTTGTTACCAAATGTTTTGTTCAAAGAAAATGGTGTCAAACCTATCGACATATTATGTGAAGGTGGTCCTTGAATCCCCGCTCCAAATAAACTATTGTGTGTAGGTTTCCCAGCGGATTGCTGATGCGAGCCACTGAGTGAAGGGGATGAAGGAGGGATATGACCTCCTCCGTAAGGGAAAGTGTTAAAAGAAGCAAGAGTGCCCCCCATGTGACCTTGCAGAGGAGTGCTAGAGCTCCTTTCCCCTAGACCCAAAGTATGTAAAGTGGAGTAGGAAAGTACAGGACTTGTACCCGAACTAAGCATCCTGTATGAGAACGGAGGGCCTGTTGCACTTGGTGTGAAAGGGGTTGTGGCCACCGCCAAAGATAGGATTGGACCACTGTACGAAGTAGTTGCGATTGAGACCATGGTGGCTCAGACCAATGACGGTGGGTTAGGAGGTGAAATCTCTCCTATGGTGACAACCATAGTGGGAATTGAAGAATTCCCAGAAGGAGTAATAACATTTGTTTCCATTGCTGTGTGCAACACTGTCTGGCGCTCATAAAATTGAATTGGTACAATGAAAGGTGCCAAGAAATCAGTGGTTGGGGTTTCAACCGGGCCAAGAATGGTTGCTTCAAGTTCCAAAATGATCGATTCCTCCAGGGGTTGGTTGGGTGCAATGGTTTGTGACCCGGTCGCTTCAAAATACCCTTGTTGGTATAGCTTTCGCCTTAATGGTGGCGGGGGTGGCTCCAGTGTAACCGACGACAGGCCAAGAAGCCTTCGTGACCAGCGGAGCTCGAGATCCTCCACTGTGTGAGAAGATCCAAGACACTCTAAGGTAGTCTAAACGTTCAAAAGTAACACACACTAAAAAAAGTCCCTAGAAGATAAGACAGGTAAACACTAAATTAATTGGAAGAACAGTTACAACAACCAACACTAGAGAAACTTACTGATGCAAATGCAAATTGAAAACAGAAGCACCATTCAAGTATACTCTATAAAGCGTGGCCTGATGTCTATCCTAGGTACCACGGTATACCCACGCAGTCACCTGTGTATGTCCCTAAAAATGATTGGCAGCTAGGTTTCCAGCGCGCAAATAGTCACCAGGCGAGTACAGTCGAAAGTCGAGTAGACCACAATGAGCAGGGTATCGAGAGAAAATGGTCCAGAAGAAAACTAAGGACCTTGAATGGATTCGAGACCCATGATGCCCTGTAGCAAATGCAAATGACGGAATCCCAAAACAAGCCCTCTATATGTGTTCTCCACTACGATTGGTCCATCTTTGGAGGGGTTATCTCTGCTACCTTTCTGCACGTGACCTCGTTTTTATCCCCTATGTTAGAGGGGGTTCCTGGATAACTTTCACGACACTTGACTTAGACACTCCATAACTTAGACTCCAATGTTTGATTTTAAATGGCCCTGAAAAGTTTCCTCTCCAACCTAATCCAAAGCCCTAATCCTGAACTAGTTGGTGAACCCTACAAACATAAAAGTCTAGTAGATTTTAAATTTAGCATTAATTTTATGGATTTGTCTTACGTCAAGGGGTATGAAAGTGAAACTGATGATGTGTAAAATACGAAAGAAAAAAATGAGTAAAAAGCTGGAAACAATTTTTTTTTTCTTAATGCAAAATTTCAACAACTTTTCAAATTTTTTTTTTTTTTTTTTTTTAAACTTTTCTAAGATTTTGGATAGCAAACTCAAAGGAATTTCACTTGACTACAAGCTACTTATGATCTAATTGAACTGCAAAAACTTATGAAATAAATGACTTTTCCCTGGCTAATGATGTAGAAACACACTCTTCAACCAAATAAGAAAATGAAAAGAGATTTTTTATTTATTTAAATGCTAGTAAAGAAAGAAAGGAAAAATACCGACAAGCAAAAACCAAGAAAAACAACTCTAGCCTAATCGCAGATCGCAAAGAATCAGGTCAACAATCACAGACTAGCAATTTTTCTTTAAAATCAATGACTCTCACGCTTGTCTAAAAACCTTTAAAAATTCTTTTATTTTTAACTGAGAAAAGGTAGGCTAAGGGTAAGATTAATCCTAAGCTACTGACTGCTCACACAGAGATTCAAACACCTGAGAGGAATAATTGTTATCAAGGGAAAGGATGACTGCCTTACCCTCAACAAAATGTATCTTATACAAGCACGCGACTGTTAATCAAACATCACGCGTGCGAACACACACTGGATAGAGACAGAGGGTGTGTACACGCGGGCTGACCTTGTACATGCCGCATGTATATCTAAACTCTGAGAAAAATGAAAACAGAGAACCCACAACCAGGAAGAGACCACTGATACTGATAACGAGGATCCCTTGAAGGCTCGAACACTCTTTTTAACAGAAAAACTAATAATGTAAGGAAAAAATGATAAGGCAAAAAAAATCTGTAATAGGACTGCTAGCAAACAAGACTCAGACATAATTCCAGAAAACCTCCTGAGAATGTGTGATTCTGACAGGGAAGAGGATGACTACCTCTGAAGTTCTCTAAAATCTTCACGCTACTGCTACCTCTTCAACTAGCATTCACATACGGGCTACAAGAGAGTAGGGTGTGGGCACACACGTGCAAACCTTATGTAGGCTGCGTGTACCTCTGTGGGTCCTGACAAACAAAGTCAAGAAAATAAGAGAAAACTGGTATGGAAAACCAGACTCTCTGCTAGCTCAAACCTTATAGAAACTAAAAGAAAAAACTGGCAAGAAAAACTAGTCTTTAAAACTACCCAAAAACTAAATAAAATTCCAGGAACCCTAGAGAGTCTCCCTAGTATGGTCACCAATTCTGTTGTGTGGAAAATATTCCTACGGACTAGCAAATAGAGTTCATACTTTGCATGGAGATATGACCGAAGAGAAACTACTTTCTACCTTCATCCCTAGATTTAAATCCCCTTTTCTTAGTAAATGCATGGAAATATCAACCTACCTCGTTCCCGATGTTTGATGTCGATCCTCCGTTGTACTTGATTACTTGTTCACAATACTCCTTCCAAAGCTGACCTGCATCCAAGACAAGCAACAACTATGCATGCATCCTACTTATATACTAACGGGTTAGAAATCCAAACATATACTAATCAAACTATAAAAGTTCATGAATTGGGACGGGAAAAGCATTTTCTTTATTACTTTGAATGAGTCAACTTATAAAAGTTGAGACCGGCCACCGCTCCTCGAACCTGATCCTGGGATCCTCTTTTACTGTCCTCCAACTTCTTTGCTTTGAATCTCCTTTGGCACAAGGAAAGGCTAAAGGGTTGGGGCAATGGGAATACGTAAATGGGCAGAGTTTCTTTGCTATATTTTTCCTCCTCCAAATGGTACCCCTACCCCTTCTTTTATAGGCTAGAAGGAGCTAGGTATTTGGATGAACCCTCGGCCATGCATGGCCGAGAGTTTCAGTTAACTCACCCATTTCTTTTGTGTTTCGTCGGAAACTTTCCTTTTTTGTGCTTTTGTCAGTCCACGCGGGTTGTTTTGGGTCAGCCAGTGTGTACACACGTGCAGTAATGGAATAGGGTACGTGGGCCTTTATAAAAGAGGATTTTCAAAGAGTTGTTCAATAGTGCTTTGGCAAATAAAGGATATGAGATGGTCTGATGCCAGGTAAGCATGTGTGGTGCAATTTAGGGTTATAACACTAGACCCAAGGGAATCTTTCTCTTTCACATGGACATTGGCTATGGAAGGCCCATGACATCACCATCATGACCTTGGATGTCATCCAGAGCTAGGGTTTCCGTTTCAGAGGTGTTTATGAGCCTAGTGGAATGTGTGGGCTTTATCTAGGGATTTTGGAGGCCAAGTGCCCTACCTATCGAGTCGAATGTTCCACCTTAGGGCCTCAATGTCAACCTAGATAGGAATGACGTCACCCTTGGAGGTGTCTCTATATTCTAATTAATTTTGTTTATGTCTAAATTGAATTTATTTGTAAATTGGCCAGGTTGGCCTTTATTTTGACTTGAAAATTAATTAAAGGTCAAAATTTTGTATAAATAAGCATAAGTACATTCATTTTTACACAACAACTCCTCACACAAGAGGAGAGGTATGAAATTTGCACCCTTGTAAGGGCTATTGGCTGAAATTGTGAGGCACACTCTTGTATAAGGCTGATTTTTGCAAGTTGGGTCAATCTTGGAAGCTTTTATGGTGATCTTTCATGGTAGTTTCATGATTATTTTTGGTGCAAGTAGGTAAAATATGAATTTTTTGTCATCTATTGTATGGTTTTATTTTCTCATACAAGATTATGAAATTTCATGATATACTTAATGTTTGAAGTAAGGAACTTAAATTGCTACTTCCTTACTTTATATTTTCCAAGCTTTCATTGAATTTATTTAGTAACTAGTGAAGCCTTAGAGCCCTAGTGTCCTAGCACTCTAAGGTTTTGACCTAGTTATCTTTGCCTAAGTTCTTATCCCATAAGAATACTAAGGAGAGAAATGTGCTAGGACCTAGAATTGCCTACACCCTAGTATCTTGTTTCTTGAGGAAAATGCATAGGGGGACTTAAGCTACCACTTCTCCTATGCATTCTCCCTCTTAGACTTTTGTGCACTATCAAAATTGATTTGCAGCCTTATAAGAAGTCATCCACTTGACTCCATAATCTCTAGAAGTCACTAGTTTTATCCTCTCTCTTATTGAAGGATTGATTAAATAGTCAAACACTCTTCTCATAAACTTTTACTAACTATCTCTAACCCTAGTTTGGCCTAGATCACTAATCTATTTGTTGTTTTTACAAAATATTGCTACAACCATCTAAATGCAAAACATTTTCTGCAAAACTGACCTTTAATGCTAGCTAGACATTTCAGAAATTTCTTGTGACAATTGATTATCATTTTCCCTAGTTAAAGCTACATTTTCATTGTCTTTTCAAGAAATTTTGAAGCATATTTCTTGTAGTTGTTATAAAATACTTATTGATGTTGTAAACTTTCATGTTGCTGCAATTTTATATCAGCCAACATATATTCCAAAGGTTCATTGTCTTATTGAAGAACTAACATCATTTTGTACTTGAAACTACCATATTTGTTGCTCGTTGTCTTGTTCTACGCAGGTACACCTCATCCATTACTTTTAATTCATCTCTTTAAGACATAAAGACCTTTTGAATTGAGTGACCAGTGAGAGGGGGATATTATTGCATCCTTGCCTTAGTTTCACCAGCCCTTTAGGTCACTAGGGACGTCTCTCTTGGGGTAATTTCAACATACTCCTAAACAGAAAGGGGTTTCCTATTAAGGTGATAATGATAAGTCACCCCCTTTTTATGCCAATCTTTTCTCTCTTGCCTTGGGATTTGGAAAAGTACAGATTGTGCGATAATAGTCCAAACACAAACTTTTTGACCTTTAAGTTCTCCATGTTTAGATGTGGAGCGTACCTCAATAGCTCCATGAACCTGCCCTCATACTCCAACACCATAAAACTACCCTGTCATAAAGTGTTGAACTCATCAAGATGTCGTTCAATGAATTCATCCAATAAATACCTATCTGGGAATTGTTCCTCAAACAATTCCCATGACACGTCTTCAACGACCATGTTTAGTTGAGGTAGGAGTGTCTTCCACCAAATTAGAGCACTCCCTTTTAGTTGAAAGAACTCCATGTGTAATTTCATGTTGGAGGTGTAAGCATGAAGTGAAAAGAACATCACCATATTCTCCAACCATGCCTCAGTGGCTAAGTCGTCCATGGCACCCCATAACTCGATAAATTTCACCTTCTCAAGTTCTCTGTGTATACTAATACTACTAGCAGGAGTGCACTGCCAACCCTCATTGGGTATAAACGTCTTTCCCTCATCCTGATCAAGTTGACTGATCTAAACTTATAAAATCCTCTGAAAGGATCTCATCATACCTACCACATATCCCACAACAACATGCTCATGTTTAGTAGTCTACTCATCTCCCTGACAGTTAGATCCCTCTAGCATGGATACACTCAAAGGAGGTATACCTCATCCTCCCGTACCATGACTCCTACTCATCCTGCATCCTCTAATCATGATTACTGCATGGAAAATTTCAAAATTTATTAGTGAAATATCTATAATAATTTAATTTAACACAGTGGAAGGCGTAACCGTCCAATGTCGCAGGGTTGAACCCACTCTGATACCATGTGTAATGAGCCCTCCGTTAAGACATAATTATAAGTGAGTACAATAGTGGTGATTTTTTTTTAAACAATAGTTAAACAAGTGGTAAGAGACAATGACATACATTAATACTTACACATTCAAATCTCATCACATCACTACACGACAAGAATCATAATACAACATCACTATTATTCATAGATCAACCATATCATATAAGATAACAAAATGTCTCCTGCCCAATCTACCCTACAAGGTTAGGACCTCCAAGACACATAATCAACACTCAAGTCCAAGATTCATCGGATTGATTTTGACCATTTAAGGTCTCATGCTTGGTGAATTTTCTGAAGAACAAGGAGATATATAGTTCCCTTAACCATAATCCTATTCTTAATTTCATGACTAAATCAACAACAATACTCATCATAAATTCTTTTGTAATGTACCCCAAATTTCCCAAATAAAAAAAATTTGTTTAGGGGGCCTTAAGTTCCTTAATTCTTCAACAATTGATTGTGACACAGAGATAATCCATTAGACATGTATTTATTCCTTTATTGTATGCATAATAGAGTTATCGTCATAAAATATCATGAGGTCTATCGATAATATTAACATTTTCCATAAGGATATTCATTATTTATCCTACAGATTTTCGTGTGGATGCCTCAACACTTTACTCCCTGTGATGAAGTCCAACGAGATAATATCCCACTTCCATTATAATATAGGTAGAGGTTGTAGCAGGCTGGTTGGATGTTGATTTTCAGTCTTTACCTATTGACAATCTAAGCATTTAGATAAGTATTCAACTGTTTCACTTTTCATGTTAGTACAATAAAACAATTTTCTTAAGGTTGTTTATCATTTTCTAGTATCCTAGATGACCAAAATATGGCCTTTTGTGAAATTTGTCAACAATAGTAGACTTTAAATTAGAATAATTAGGTACATACAATCTATTTCTGAAACTTAGAAGTCCATTTCTATCCAAACTCAGATTTGTTTTGTCCAGTTTTTCTGCATTATCATGTAATTTTGTTGTTGTTCTGATGTATTTTTCATCATTACAACTTGCAGATTGTATTCTTTGTTCGATGTGATTTTCTTATTTTCTAACACTTATCTCAAAAATTTCGTTATTCCTTTGACTCAGGGCATCTGCAATTTTTTTTCTTTGACTTTGATGTGTCTTACCTCGAAATCAAATTTAATTAAAAAGGATAGCCACCTCAATTGCCTTGCATTGAGATCTGGTTGAATGATTAAAACATTTACACCCCTATTGTTGGTTAGTAGCAAAAACTTTCTCCCCATTAAATAATGTTTCCACATTTTTAGCACATGAATTATAATTGCTAACTCCAAATCATGTGTAACGTAGTTCCATTCATGTTCTTTTAGTTTACGTGATTCATAACAAATGATGTGTCAATCTTGTGTTAGGAAACCTCCCAAGATTTATTTTCTTGCATCCACACAAACTGTAAAGTGTTTATCACGATTCACTACCCTTAGGATAAGTGTTGTCATTAACAGTCCCTTTAGTTTATCAAAGATGTCCTGACACTTTTGCATCCAAGTAAATATTACTCCCTTTTTCTTTTGGGATGTGATTGGATACATGATATTAGAAATTTTGTCGATAAATATTTGGTAATAACTAGTAATTCCCATAAAGGATCTAATGTATTCTACATCCTTAGGGATAGGCCATTCCATAATGGCTTTTATCTTATTTGGATCAACTGCAATACCCTCTTTGGATATCACGTGTCCTAGGTATTATATCCTTATTTGGTAGAAGTCGCACTTATCAAACTTCTCATACAACTTCTGTTTCCTTAAGGTATGCAATACTATTTTCAGATGTTCTTCATGTTCTTCTTCCATTTTTGAGTAAACTAAAATATCATCGATAAACACCAATACGAATTTATCCAAATATTGACTGAATATACTATTGATCAAACACATAAAGGTTGTTGGTGCATTAGTAAGACCAAACATAATTATGACAAACTCACTGTGTCTGTATCGTGTTCTAAATTTTTATTTATTTATATCTTCTTCCTTTATTTTGACTTGGTGATAACCAGACCTTAAATATAACTTAGAGAAGATATTTTCTCCCACTTGGTCAAACAGGTCATTAATTATGGGTAAAAGATACTTATTTTTAATCGTCATCTTATTTAGTTGTCGATAGTCAATGCATAGCCTCAAAGTCCCATCTTTATTTTTAACGAAAAGAATTGGTGCTCCCCAAGGTGAGACACTCGGTCTGATATATTATTTATCTAATAGTTCTTGCAACTAAATTTCAAGATTTGTTAATTCAGGTAAACTCATCCTATAAGGTTCCTTAGATATCGGGGCAGATCCAGGTAGTAGATCGATAGAGAAGTCTATCTCTCTTCTTGGAGGTAGTTTTGGTATTTATTCCACAAATACATCTCTAAACCCATGTAGGAATGCAAAGTATTCTAGACTCTGTTTTTTTTCCTTTTCTAATAGATTAGTTACTTGAACAACATAAAATTGGCACCCTTTGTTCATACATTTCTTAAACTGCATGGCTGATATTTGTCTAACTGAAACTAGTTTTCTGATCCCTTGTATTGTCCTAAATGTGTTGTTTTCGTCTCTGTAAGTAAGTGACTTTTCGTAACATTTCAAAATTACTTTATGTTTCTCTAACCAATCCATTCTAATGATTATATCATAAGATCCTAAAGGTAAAATGTTTAGATTTAACTTTGTACTTTGACCGTTTATGCTGAGTTCACATTCATGAATAAAATCTTTTAATTTCCTTTTGGTCCCTATTGTTAAATGTACTAACCAAGAATTAGCATGTTTTTCTTTCTTGAGTTTTTTTAATTAAACTAAACTAGGATTAACATAACACAAACTAGCTCCTGAGTCTATTAATATATAACTGCAGTTATCATGAATTTTACCTTTGACCTCCATGATAGTAGATTTATGATCAACTTGTCTGCCATCCACAACTGCATTAATTATTTGAACGCTTATGCTCATATCCCCTACTGTAGAATCTTCCTAGAGGTTATGGACCGTAGTTCTTACTTTGGAAATTAAGCGTGGACAGTTTCTCCTCAAGTGAGGTTCTCCACACTCCCAACACTTTAATGGTTCTCTGGGGTTGTCCCCAACTTTCTTGACTCCTAGATTGACTGGTCTACCTCCCCCTTGAGCACTTTGGGTGTTGGAATGATAGTATTTCTTTTGGAAACCTTTTTCCATATTCCAGAAAGGGGTTGGTTGGAAGCCTTTCTTTCGCTGATTCATTCTGTCCCGTTTCTTGTCCTTCCATGGCTTGGGAATTTTATACCTTTGTTTGTATTGATCATAGCACATCCAGGCCTTTCTGAACACTTCATTTAATGTCTTGAAATTTTCAAATTCAATTCTGTATTTGTATGAATGTGGTAGACAACTTAAGAATTGTTGTATCTTTACTTTGTCGTCCTTGATGTATGGTACAAATTTCAACAGTTCGAGAAATTTATTTATCATATCGTCCATGGTCATTTGTCTGAGTCTTAGCTCGTAGAATCCCTTAGTATTTCTTTCGTAATATCTTTTTGAAAAATATTTCTTCTTGACATATTTCTTAAAATCTCATCATTCCATATGTTTCTCTTTCAATCTCTTTGCCAATTTTAGGTCTTGCCACCAGATACTTGCCTTTCCCTTCAAGTTGTAAATGACCATTCTGACCTTCATATTACTAGAGTAATTGTATATCTAGAAGTATTTATTTATATCTAGTAGTCATGCTTCAACCTCTTCACCCATTCTTGATTCTCCGTCAAAGGTGGAGGGTTTTATTTTCTTGAATTCACCTTCCAGGTGATCTACTTGTTTTCGTTTTCTTCTTGTAGATGTTTTGTTTCCTGCCATGTGTGTGTCTTCAAAATAACTGTTCTCATTTTTTGTTTCATGACTAGAGTTTTTAGAGGACCTTTTGTTGACTTCTTCCTCTTTTTCATTATCCTTTGGGATCTTTTTTTTTACTATACTGCGTAGAATAATTTCATTTATTTGTAAATGGTCTTCCTGTGCCTTTTCAATTTTTCATTATCTACTTTAAACACTTGTAATTCCATGATAAGGTTCTTCATTGTTTCCAAGACCTGGGTGGCTGAAATTCCTTCATTGTTACGCCCAGGTTATTTAGGAAGTCCTTGGTCATGATTCTATTAAGGTCTGATTTCTTCTTGATTCTATGCTTCCATTATCACAACAAACCAACAATTTTTTTTTCTATTTGTAATAGTAAACATATTTGTTAGTTTTTCTTTAACAACAAAAAAAAAAATTAAAATAATTTGGTCTTGCCCTGAGGTCCAAGTGTTGTAACCTTCTGATCTAATACCATATGTAATGTACCCCTAATTTCCCAAATATTTTTGTTTGTTTGTTTAGGGGACATTAAGTTCCTTGACTCTTCAACAATTGATTGTGACACATAGATAATCCATTAGACATATCTTTATTCCTTTATTGTATGCATAAAAAAATTATCGTCATAAACTAGCATGAGGTATATCCATAATATTAACATTTTCCATAACTATATTCATTATTTATCCTACAAATTTTCTTGTGGATGCCTCAACACTTTACTATATATATATATATATATATATATATATATAGTTTACCATATAAACTAGCCTATGGATACCATACCCTTAAATTTATCCACACACACACACACACACACACACACACACACACACACACATATATATAAACATTGTTTACCATATGACACTAACAGATGGACACTATACACTAAAACTATCCATAATTGATCATTTAATATACTAACACTAACCACAACTTATCGTCTAATATATAAACTATTATATGAATACTATTACAACGTAAGACTTTAGTCTAAATGATATACCTATCATTTAACACACAATTGTTACATGTTAACATAGTTCTAATACGATCTCCCATGAAGTACCTATCGTTTAACATAAAGATTACAACAATGCATACCCTAACATCGTATACCCATTGTATAGTGTAACTAGCATAAACCATAACGAGTAAAGTTTGTAACCCTACCCAACTAGTGACATGGCTCAACATTGAATAGGTTCGAACACATTTTAATGGCGGATGTCAAATCGGTCTGTAGGCATTTATCTATGGATATTTCATTAATGGGAGGCCTTTATTGTACCTCCCAAGCTTGACACTTAGGCATCCACACCCAATGTGGGCTTGCCATCTCTGAGGATTCACATGGAAGCGATACTAGGTGTACACAACAACCATTACTTCTCATTGCGAGGCCTTCGAGGTCGCCATTGTTCATTTCTTTCCCCTTTGGTTCTGTATTCATGAAAAATACCTCTGCGTTGTATGTGAATCAGCCTATGCGCTGTAACATTTTTCCCTACTTTGTGTATGGCCATTGACTTGGAAAACTCGGCCCTAGAAAATAAAGGAAGGAGGTGAATGCCCCTCTGGTTCTTCTCTGTGCAAGGTGAGTAAAAGACTCCGTTGTTTATGCCCTTTGTATCTCGTGAATGAATATTTGTTGGGTGAAAAGTAGCAAATAAGGTAGGTTTCATGAACAAACTCTATGTTTCTTTCTTTATTTGAGGGTTCACAATGCATTACCATCGCTCCTTTGTATATGTTTTCTCCCGAGGTTCCACTGTGGCCCAAAGTTTTTTTAATAGTTACACTTTCGGTTCCCTTATCACATTATCTTGTATACACTGTTGTAACATTGTTAACCATTGTCATGTACACATAAATATTCGTTTATTATCTGTGGGAAATTCCTCAAATTACTTTGTGGGAAGTCCCATAATCTATGTTCTATGTAAAATATGTTAACACTGTGTAATTCGTAAAATATGTTCTATGTAATTATGTTAGCACTCTGTGGACATTTGTAATTGATACTCTGCGTAAGTGTATAAGTATAGTTTTAAACCCTTTGTAGATTTATTCTCTGTGTGTTTACATTTCCATTCTCTGGAACTCATATTTTATACTTTGCGTAAATATATATGTATAGTTATAATCCTTTGTAGATTTACACTCCGTGTGTTTACATTACCACTCTGTGGAACTCATATTTTATACCCTGTGTAAATATACATATATGGAATTAATCCTCTATGGAAATCGAAGATGCACTCTGTGTTTTTACATTACCACTCTATGTTAATTTGTAAATACGCTCTATATAAATATGTGACAAAATAACTCTTCTATGGGGCATTTTGTAAATTTCACTCTGTATACATGGCAATAGTTAATCCTTTGTTCGTAAGTTACATTTTGTGTTTTGTACAGTGAATACGTACCAGTAAAAATTAACCCTTTGTTTCGTAAATTATAATATTTGTTATATATATATATATATATATATATATATATTTATATATATATATATATATATATATATATATATATATTTATATATCTTGACCCTTTGTTCGTAATTCCTAAATTACCTCCGATGTAGACATAGCAAATTAGTAGGAAAATGTTTGCAAATGTTTTCCTCTGCCGGGAGAGTCGTGGGTTATCCCATGGCCACTTAATATCTCATCGGTTAGAGTTGAATTGTTTACAAGAAAGGGATTTCTTTGTTGACCACTCATAGGGTTTGATCCACACTTTTACACAGTCATGATTTGAAAACTATGTAATGGGTTCTTTATGTAATGTTATTTAATTTTGGTTAACTATCGGGAGAAATACACATGGATTTGATATCTATTAAAAAGTGCTTCCTGTTGATTAACTCTTTTTAGTGGCTATCTAGTAAATAAGTGTTCACTATAGTTTCTCTCTATTTTATAAGTGAAAATATTTATGCGTGGATACATTAAACTAATGATGAGGTCATGTTTGTTTTGCGAGGGTACCCATAAGCCAACTTTGGGTCCACTACTCCTCTTCCTGGATTGTGGACAGATTGTCGCACAAGCACCTGTGGAAAACTGGTTCTTTGCCAAACTCAAGCTAAGTATTTCCTTGACTTAATATTGATACTTAATTTCTGTTTAAATTGCTAGTATAGTTCACTAAACCCTCATCTTTATCCTTTTGCAGGTTTAAACAATCGAGGGAAGCAGATCAAGGAAAACCTCTTGACGAAAGGTATTCATGTTCTGATCTAGACATACATACTTATGCATTCTTCCTAGATTCTGTCTACAAGTGGTAATGGAGTCTTTGGCCGATGGTACTCCACTGTAATATTTGAACCAGGATCAATTGAATACACAGGTTATTTTGTAAATATTTTGAGCAAGGTTCATTGAATGTAACAACTACTTTTTCTATACATTTGTAGACTACTAAATCACTATTTTATGTGGTTATTCATAATATAAATAATGTATATGGAATGTTATTCATTCTATCTATTCTCTATGGTATTTGTACATATTTTTAATAGTAATTCAACATATATAATTTGATGGTCAATATGAACATGGAAATAATTCAATCTTTCCTTTATGCATGAACACATTTACAAGGATATACAGTCATATTATATGTATAACCTTAATTAAGGATTAAATAGGAACATACACTAGTTCCATCCTTTTCTTTATGCATGTACACCTATATATGTATATACAATCATTTATATATGTATAACCATAATTAAGGATTAAATAGGAACATACACTAATTCTGTTATTTCTTTGTGCATGCACACCTATATATGTATATACAGTCATTTATATATGGATAACCATGTTTAAGGACTATAGGAGCATACACTAGTTCTGCTATTTCTGTGCGGTTTAGCACATATTTATCTATATACCATCATCACATTTCAATTAAAACAATATAGTATCCTTCAACTATAATGAACCATCATCTCCCTAACAATTAGTAATCAACATAATATTGACAGGGAATGCAAGTAAAGATACATATCTAAAACTTGATGCTAAAATACAAATGGAACAACCACGTTCCACCCAACCGTAGAACAAAACAACCAAGTTCACTTTCCTTGTTCACCCCCTAGCCTGACTATGAGTCCATAAGGGAAAACTAAATGATCCTCCTTTGCTATAATCACCATCCACAGATCATAAATTACTTTGCCTCACACTAACAATGCTCATAACAAAAAATAGTTTGTTTTCTCCAACCTACTAAGCAACATCCTGCCTCCTCCATATGTTGTTTTTATATGCATCTTGTGCCTAGGTATTTCCTTCCCTCCTTGGGAAATTTGCAGCTTTAAAAATTCCTAATTTTTAGGGGTTTCTAGTGGTCAAAACCCACATTTTCCACTTGTAAAAATCATCCTTGTGGTAACTCAAATCTGTTCCCCACTCATGGAGTCATGGTCAACTATTTTTAACCTGGTTGTTCCATTTTTCTGCCATTATTTAATTTATAAAAAGTTTGTCTTTCACATGTGTCAAAATAAAAGAAGTGAGTTGGACAATTCAAATATTTTCCTAAATGTTATCAAATAATTAATTACAATAATACATTTCCAAATTCATATTTTCCATAAATGGAAAATAATTTCCAAATCTGAATTTTCTAAAAAAGGAAATTTGTTCCCAAGTACACCTAGAATTTAATATTCTAATATTTTTGGGGATATTACATCCTCTCCCCCTTAAGTAAAACATTATCCTCATTGTTCATTCCTCTCTTGGAATATGGTTGGATAATATTTCTGCAAATCTTCCTCCAATTCCCAAGTGGCCTCCTCAGGGATAAAGTGCTTGCATTGCACTTTTGATGCAGACCCCGCTTCCCTCCTAAGGGATGCATGACCTCCTAGACTAGGATCAATCAAAAAACTGAGTCAAATTGACTCTTTGGGACTCTTCTAGACCTCAAACCCACTTACACAGGTCCTTTCTCCAAATGTGCAAGTCGCATGACACCCGCTGGCCCTCTTCTGAGCGTTGTTCAAATCCGCACACCAAATGAGCGCTAGACCCTCCCTGGCTAAGCCCCTTCCTTTTCCATGACCACAACTGTGTCCACTCACCTAACCAAAAGGCATTTCATGATTTCCCTTATCAGGTCTTTTTATGTGAGTCACCCCAACTCTCCCGATCTTCGCAATTCTGACAGGGGTCTAGCACATGCTAGCTCCTCCTTTATCCTCTTTCCTTATGACCCCTCACTATGACCTGGGGCCAAACCATCCTCCCAAAACAATAACCTGCGATTTCCACTCACCAGATCAACGGTCCACAATCCTCGTGATCCAACAGTCTAGATCTCCCTTTCGCATATCGAGACTTTGTGTTTCATGAAGTCAGAGGATTTCTCACTTCTCTCCTCCAATCCCTGATATCTAGAAATTCATGTGCATCAAAACAATGGATTACAACTCCCCATGATCTGACGAATCAGATCAACTCTTCACGAATCGGGACTTCACGGTTCACGAAGTTGGAGGATTTCTCACCTCCCTGCTCTCGATCCTCGATATCCCAAAATTATCCCTGGGCAATCAATGGTCTAAGCTTTCTCCTCGATCAACAATTGTGATCCTTTCGTGAGTTCGCAATTCGAGAATCCTCATGACTCTTCCCTTTGACCTTTCCACTCTGTGAGTCAGTGAAATGATGATCTCTTGCCATGTGTCCTTTTTCAAAGGATGACTACGATGATTTCTAAACTTCGGGACTTCGCAAATCGGTTCTCCTCCTATGCATTTTGAAGGAATTTAAACCTCGTGCACTTCCTCTGGATCCAATGACTCAGATTGACTAGCGATTTCACATTTCACGAGTTCTCGTAACTCTACCCTTTTACTTACTTAAGTCGCAAGTTAGGGAAATTTTGAGTTCCTACCATGTGTCCTTTCCTGATGGACGACTAGGATCAAATCACGAGTTTTCACTTCATGATTTTGTGCCTCGGAGGTTCTCACCTATCCCCCTTAAAAATATTCTAAGTTCCGAGTCCTTGAACTCTCAGATCTGCTGCCACCTATCCTGATGATGGACGGTTCCGATGATTTCAGGACTTCATGACTTTACAAAGTCCACTCTCCTCTGCACCTTAAAAGGTTAAAATGTATGCACCTCACCTCTAGATCAATGACTATTGATCCATGTGCTCAAATCCAACAACTCAGATCTAATCTTCTCCCACGCTCGCTTCTCCTATTTGGACATAGTTTTGACCATCCAGATCGCTCCTCTGCAGCTGATCTAATGATAGTTGTCACTCCTCCTCCTGAGGTTGAAACTTCTCTCGACTTGGAAGAATTCAATTGTTTCAAAGGTTGCGACCTTTAATTCTTCTGATGTGAGCTCAATTTCTTGAGTCTCACATGCATTCCAAAGACACTGTCTTTCTTAAGGTTTGAGACTTGGAATAAGTCCACTCTTGCACACTCCTTGTGTTATCTCTCCTAAGCTTGTCGACCTTGCTCAGTATCTAAGGGACTCGACCCTTCTGTGTCTTCCTTAGAATAATTCTAGTGCTCCTCTTGGCACACTCTGTTCTCAACCTCCTAAGCTTTGGAACTTAAAACAAGTTCTCTCTGCATGCACTCCTTGCGCTTTGAATGGCCTTCACCTGGATGTCTTTCAACACTTCGTCTGACTGTTGGCCTGATGCACTCCTTACACAGGTCTTCCTCCAGAGTGTTCAACAACTCTGCCTCCTCCCTGAAATTCAACCACTCAAAACTCAAAGGTCTTTGTCCCTTCCACTCCTTGAAGGGATATAAGTGCCCTCTTGGAAACTTATGCTCAAGCACTCCTTCCTGAGCTGACAGAGTATATAATAACTCTATGAGTGTCTCTCCTTAACACTTCTCTTCCATCTTAACTCGAAACAAAGTTCTCTGGTTCACTCCTTGCACCTAATCAATTCCCTCCTAGAAGAGCTCTTTAGAATCCTCAGCGATTTTATCCTCTTATTTTGCCTTCCTCTGCACAGTCTCTCCTCCAAGGTGTTCATTAACCTTGAGGCTTCTCTTGAATTTATGATCCCTCTGGTGTGCCCTCCTGATTTTTTTTTTCTGACTCAACAGAGTTCAAATGCACACTCCTTTTGTTGGCTATAGAACCTCCAATGTTCTGTTGTGCACTCCTTGCATAGCCTAAAGAACCCAGAACGATATTATAAACTCCAACAAAGATAGAGAAATCTATCTTCCTACTGTAAATGAAACTTATCATACATCCACAACATTCATTCATGAAATAGATATAAACACAAATACATAAACACACCATATGCAAGAAAAACTGCTTTTCTATTATCTCTGTGTGTCTATACATATGTTTACATAAACACTGGACTACAACAGAGTCCTGATTCTCTCAAGTTCTCCTATCCTAAATCTATCCTGAGTTATGCTCCTAAGGCCTTCTACTCTTCCAAGATCTCTCTCTTCTTCCCTTTACAAAAGAGGGCTTTACGAGCTTATCCTCTCCACCGCCTTAGTGCTATCACTATCTCAGTTATGACACCATACTTCTACGGCTCATTCCATAAATGAATGTCCATACCTGACTACGATCTAGACCTTCTACATCAAACCATTTAAGGAAACCCTATACACTACCTATACAAAGGCATGTCCTGGCATTTACATCCTTACAACACAAAAATCCGTATTGGATCAGATTTAAATTTTAAAAATGGGAGAGTTGGTTCCTCTCCCTTTCTCCATTGCGCATCTACATTTTTGTGTGCTGGCACATTTGCTGAGGTGGAGAGATGATCCTGCATCATACTCCACAGCTAGGAAAAACATGAGATCCTGCTTATGAGCTCCTCTCCTCCAGTGTTGAAATCCTCCTGGATCCCAAACTCTTTCTTGGAGTTGTCCTCTTGCTCCTCTCTATCTATGCCCCTGTTATTGCTTCTGCATCTTCTTCTTCTTCTTCTTCCCTACAGCTATGGAATGTTCTCCCCTTTTCAGCTTCCCTTTGTTGTCTTCTTCTTGCGCTGACCTCAACATTAGCCTCCTCATCTCCTCTATCACTATGTCCAACTACTCCAGTCATTGGCTCTTCTCATGAAGTATTCTCGGCTGCAACTCCTTCTTATCAATGGGTGGATCATCTTGATCCCCCATATTGTTTTCTTCTCCTGTGGCACTAGCTTGACACCTTTCTATGAACTTCAATTTTTTAGTCTCACCACTAAGTTGTTGTTTGACTTCCTCCTCTGACATATTGGTTTCTTTCATCTCCTCTTGCATTGGTTCAATTCCAACTCCCTCCAACCGTTCCTTTGGCTGGTATGATCCTCCATATGCTTCCAACTTAACCTATTGGATGCAATTTCTCTGCACTATCACCCTTCTCTCTAGGGATTCAAATTTTGCATACAGATCAAAAAAATACATGCTATCTGCTTCCTCTTCTGTTGCAGGATTCAGCACTGCAATCATCCCCTGTTCAACTTCCCGTCTAAAAATGTTGAGCAATTCTGTCAAATGATATTCTCCTTCCACTATAGTAGACATCATTGTCTGCTCCATGTTCTCCTCTATGACAGTCACTAATGGCTGTCCTTCTTCTTTTGTTGCATCTGCAACACATTCTTTGGCCTCAACTGGGTTGTTTGGTAGGAATATTTGAATTCCCCCAATGATCAAAACACACCTCTGATCCTCCTCCACTACGATGTGAGTATATAAATTCTCATCATCTTCATTCACATGGTCTACAAACCCACATGAATCTTCATCTATCAACACTCCTCAATGATATGAACTCTCAACATAGTTCATCTCCTCTCCCTTTCCCACTTTGCAATATGGGATTTCTCCTCTGCCCCCCTAACAGTCTATGAGACCAAATGATCCCTCTTCATTTCCCACCTAGAAACATGAATTTCCACTACTATCCTGCTGACAGTCTAAGATACCCTCACTTGATCTCACATCATTGCCCACCTGACAATTTGAAAATTCATCTTTTCCCTCCTCACAGCTTATGAGACCTGTAACTGATTTCCCTTCCTCATCACTGAGGGTTTCTCCGAATTTTGGCTCAAAAATGGAAACTGACTCTTCCTCTGAGTCACTCAGGTTTTCAGCATGCCTTAGCCACTTCCTCCACTCTTTTTTATTTTATTTTATGGTCAACAACCTTTGAACATGCCATTTTACTTTCCTATTTAGAGGCCATTCGTACCTCCATCATACCTTTGCCTCCTGTTGTATCTTCAATGTGAGTTGTTCCATTCTTTCTCTTATCTTAATGAGCTCCTCATCAATTTATGCTTTACTTTTCTTCTAGTGGTTCCCTCCTCAACCACGCTCATGGCCTTCAGTAGCCATCTTTTCTGCCTTCAACCCTCTTGACTATCTACCATTTGTTGCACACCTTGCAACACGATTCATAGAGAATCAATACTCTATCTTCCATCACCTGTTGTTATATAGGCAAACTCTAGCCTCTGAGACCATTTGATGTCATCAGATTATTTCTATTCGCTTTTTCATATTTGCCTACAATCTGCAGACACAATTTGGCTCTGGATACTACTCGTCTTAGTCGGACTGTCTTCTCTATCTCTTTCACCTGAAACTTACAGATGAAATCAACTTTGATGCCTCTTGATGGTATGAGACTATCTCCTTTTTTTTCTCTTCACCTCAAATCTACAGATGAAAATCAGCTCTGATACCACTTGATGCAAACCCCCCTTCCCTCCTAAGAGTTGCGTGACCTCCCGGTCTAGGATCGATCAAGAAACTAAGTCAGATTGACTCTTTTGGTCTCTTCTAGACCTCAAACCCACTTACACAAGTCCTTTATCCAAATGCGCAGGTCGCATGAGACCCGCTGGCCCTCTTCTGAGCGTTTTTCAAATATCGACACCAAATGGGTGCTAACCCCTCCCTGGCTAAGCCCCTTCCTTGTCTATGACCACAATTGTGACCACTCTCCTAACCAAAAGGTGTTTCATGATTTCTCTTATTGGGTATTTGTATGTGAGTCACCCCGACTCTCTCGATCTCCAAAATTCTGACAGGGGTCTACCACATGCTAGCTCCTCCTTTATCCTCTTTCCTTATGACCCCTCACTATGACCTAAGGCCAAACCATCCTCCCAAAACCCTAACTTGCGAGTTCCTCTCTCCAGATCAACAATCGACAATCCTCATGATCCAACGGTCCAGATATCCCTTTCGCATATTGGGACTTCACGTTTCGCGAAGTCAGAGGATTTTTCACATCTCTCCTCCAATCCTCGATATCCCGAAATTCATGTGCATTAGATCAACGACTTACAACTCCCTGTGATCTGATGGATTAGATCAAATCTTCGCGAATCGGGACTTCTCGGTTCATGAAGTTGGAGGATCTCTCACCTCCCTGCTCCCGATCTCTGATATCTCGAAATTATCCCTGGGCAATCAACGGTCCACGCTTTCTCCTCGATCAACAATTGTGATCCTTTTGCGAGTTCACACTTCGTGAAACCTCATGACTCTGCCCTTTAACCTTTCCACTCTGTGAGTCAATGAAATTTTGATCTCTCACCACGTGTCTTGTCTCAATGGATGGCTATGATGATTTCAGAACTTCGTGACTTTGCAAGTCGGCTCTCCTCCTATGCATTTTGAAGGAATTTAAACCTCGTGCATTTCCTCTGGATCCAACGACTCAGATTGACTAGCAATTTCACATTTTGCGAGTTCTCGTAACTCTACCCTTTGACTTCCTTGAGTCGCGAGTTAGCGACATGCGGAGCTCCCATGTTCTTTCCTTATGGACGAATAGGATCAACTCACGAGTTCTCACTTCATGATTTTGTGCCTCGAAGGTTCTCACCTATCCTCCTTACAAATCTTCCGAGGTTCGAGTCCTCGAACTCTCCGATATGCTACCACCTGTCCCGATGATGGACAGTTTCGATGATTTCAGGACTCTGCGACTTTACAAAGTCCACTCTCCTGTGCACCTTAACATATTAAAATGCATGCACCTCACCTCTATATCAACGACTGTTGATCCACGTGCTGAGATCCAATAGCTTAGACATGATATTCTCCTGTGCTCGCTTCTCCCGTCTGGATGTAGTTTCGACGGTCTAGATCACTCCTCTGCAGTTGATCTAATGATATCTTTTGCTCCTCCTCCTGATCTTTCAACTTCTCCCGACTTGGAAGAATTCAACTATTTCAAAGGTTGTGGCCTTTGATTCTTCTACTGTGATCTTGATGTCTTGAGTCTCACCCACGTTCCAAAGATGTTGTCTCTCCTAATCTTTGGGACTTGGAATAAGTCCACTCTTGCACACTCCTTGTGCTATCTCTCCTAATATTGTTGACCTTTCTCAGTCTCCAAGGGACTTGGTCCTTCTACGTCTTCCTTAGAATAATTCTGGTGCTCTTCCTGGCACACTCTATGTTGAACCTCCTGATCTTTGGAACTTAAAATGAATTCTTTCTATGTGCACTTCTTGTGCTTTGACTGGCCTTCAATTGGATGTCTTTCAACACGTCATTTGATTGTTGGCCTGATGCACTTCTTAAACATGTCTTCCTCTAGAGTGTTCAACACTTCTGCTTCCTCTCTGGAATTCAACCGCTCGAACCTCAAAGGTCTATGTCCCTTTCGCTCCTCGAAGGGATATAAGTGCCCTCTTGGAAACTTATGCTCAAGAACTCCTTGCTGAGCCGACATAGTATTCAATAACTCTGTGAATGTCTCTCCTTGACACTTCTCTTCCATCTGAAATCGAAACAGAGTTCTCTTGTGCACCCCTTGCACCTGCTCAATTCCCTCCTGGCAGAGCTCTTTAGAATCCTCAATGATTCTATCCTTTTATTGTGCCTTCCTCTACATAGTCTCTCCTCCAAGGTGTTCATTAACCTTGAGGATTCTCTTGAATTTGTGATCACTCTGGTGCACCCTCCTGACATATTTCTTACCTGAATCCATAGAGTTCAGATGTGCACTCCTTGCACTGGCTAAAAACCCTCCAATGTTCTATTGTGCACTCCTTGTACAGCCTAAAGAACCCATAATGATATTATAAACTCGAACACAGATAGAGAAATATATATTCCTCCTATAAATGAAACTTATCATACATCCACATCATTCATTCATGAAATACATATAAACACAAATACATAAACACACCATATGTAGGAAAAACTACTTTTCTATTATCTTTGTGTGTCTATACAGATGTTTACATAAAAAATGGACTGCAATAGATTCCCAATTCTCTCAAGTTCTCCTATCCAAACTCTATCCCGAGTTATGCTCCTAATACCTTCTACTCTTCCAAGATCTCTCTCTTTTTTCCTTTACAAAAGAGGGCTCTATGAGATTATCCTCTCCACCCCCTTAGTGCTATCACTATCTCAGTTACGACACCATACTTCTATGGCTCATTCCATAAATGAATGTCCAGACCTGACTACGATCTAGACCTGCTATAGAAAACCATTTAAGGAAACCCTATCCACTACTTGTACAAAGGCATGGCCTGGCATTTACAACCTTACAACACAAAAATCCGTATTGGATCAGATTTAAATTTTAAAAATGGGAGAGTGAGTTCCTCTCCCTTTCTCCATTGTGTGTCTATGTGTTTGTGTGATGGCACATTTGCTGAGGTGGAGAGATGTTCCTACATCATACTCCACTGCTAGGAAAAACATGAGATCCTTCTCATGAGCCCCTCTCCTCTAGTTTTGAAATCCTCCTGGATCCCAAAATATTCCTTGGAGTTGTCCTCTTGATCCTCTCCAACTATTCCTCTTCCTTGCTACTACAAAAGGTTATCCAATTTTCATATTCCCTTTGCTGACTGCTTCTTGTGCTGACCTCAACATCAACCTCCGCATCTCCTCTATCACTATGTACAACTTCTCCAGTGGATGTCTCTTTTCATGGAGTCTTCTCGACTGCAACTCTTTCTTATCAGTGGGTGGATCATCTTGATCCTCCATATAGTTTTCTTCTCTTGTGGCACTATCTTGCCACCTTGCTTCAAAATTCAATTTTGTAGTCTCACCACTGAGTTGTTGCTTGATTGCCTCCTCTGACATATTGGCTTCTATAAGCTCCACTTGCATTGGTTCAAGTCCAACTCCCTCCAACCGTTCCTTTGGCTGGTATGATCCTCCATCTGCTTCCAACTTAACCTGTTGGATGTTCTTTCTCTGCACTATCACCCTTCTCTCTAGGGATTCCAATTTTTCATACAGATAAGAAAAATCCATGCTATCTTCTTCCTCTTTTGTTGTAGGCTTCAGTGATGCAATCATCCCTTGTTCATCTTCCTGGCTGAAAATTTTGAGCAATTCTGCTGAATTCTCTTCTCCTTCCGCCGGGGTAGACATCAGTGTCTACTCCATGTTCTCCTCTATGACAATCACTTATGGATTTCCTTCTTCTTCTTTTTCATCTGCAACACATTCTTTGTCCTCAACTGGGTTGTTTGGTAGGAATATCTGAATTCCCCCAATGATCAAAATGCACCTTTGATCCTCCTCCGCTGCGATGGGAGTATATAAATTCTCATTGTTTTCATTCACATGATTTGCAAACCCACATGAATATTCATCTATCAACAATCCTCATTGATATGAACTCTTAGCTGAGTTCATCTCCTCTCCCTTGCCCACTTAGTGATCTGGGATTCGTCCTCTACCCCTTTGGAAGTCTATGAAATCCAATGATCCCTCTTCATTTCCCACCTGAAAACATGAATTTCCACTACTATCCTGCTGACAGTCTAAGAGACCCTCACTTTATCTCATATCATTTCCCACCTGGCAATTTGAAAATTCATCTCTGCCCTCCTGGCAGCTTATGAGACCTGTAATTGATCTCCCTTACTCATCACCGAGGCTTTCTCTGACTTCTGGCTCACAAATGGAAACCAACTCTTCCTCTGAGTCACTGAGGTTTTCAGCATGCCTCAACCACTTCCTCCACTCTTGTTGTTGTTTTCTGGCCAACAACCTTTGAACATGCCATTTTACTTTACTGTTTAGAGGCAATTCATACCTCCAACATACCTTTTCCTCCTGTTGTATCTTCAATATTATTTGTTCCATTCTTTCTCTTATCTCAATGACCTCCTCATCAATTTTTTCTTTACTTTTCTTTTGGTGGTCCCCTCTTCGACCATGCTCATGGCCTTCAGTAACCATCTTTTCTGTCTTCAACCCTCCTGGCTATCTACCATTCATTTCACACCTTGCAAAAATATTCACAGAGAATCGGTACTTTGTGTTTCTTCACCTTCTGTTCTACAGGAAAACTCCAGCCTCTGAGACCATTTGATGTCATCAGATTATTTCTATTCGAATTTTCACCTTTGCCTACAATCTGCGGACACAATTCGGCTTTGGATACTACTCGTCATAGTCAGACTATCTTCTCTATCTCTTTCACCTGAAACCAACATATGAAATCAAATCTGATGCCTCTTGATTGTATGATACTATCTCCTTTTTTTTCTCTTCGCCTGAAATCTACAGACGAAAAATCAGCTCTGATACCACTTGATGCAGACCCCCTTTCCCTCCTAAGGGATGCGTGACCTCCTGGTCTAGGATCAATCAAGAAACTGAGTCAGATTGACTCTTTGGGTCTCTACTAGACCTCAAACCCACTTACACAGGTACTTTCTCCAAATGTGTAGGTTGTATGAGACCCGCTGGCCCTATTTTGAGCACTGTTCAAATCTCCACACCAAACGGGCGCTATCCCCTTCCTTTTCCATGAAGACAACTGTGACCACTCGCCTAACAAAAAGGCATTTCACAATTTCTCTTATCAGGTATTAGTATGTGAGTCACCCCGACTCTCCTGATCTCCGAAATTCCGATAGGGGTCTAGCACATGCCAACTCCTCCTTTATCCTCTTTCCTTATGACCCCTCGCTATGACCTGGGGCCAAACCATCCTCCCAAGACCCGAAATTGTGAGTTCCTTTGCCAAATCAATGGTCCACAATCCCTGCGATCCAACGATCTAGATCTCCCTTTGTGGCGCAAAGGAAAAGCCTAAATGGGATTTTCTTCGAAATATTGTTACTAGTGGACAAGGGTTATCTGACCTGGGGAAATCGAGACTTCGCGTTTTGCGAAGTCAGAGGATTTCTCACCTCTCTCATCCAATCCATGATATCCCGAAATTCATGTGAGTTAGATCAATGACTTAAAATTCCTTGTGATCTGATGGCTCAGATCAACTCTTTGTGAATCCAGACTTCGCAGTTCATGAAGTTGGAGGATCGCTCACCTCCCTACTCTCGATGCTCGATATCCTGAAATTATCCATGGGAAATCAATGGTCCACGATTTCTCCTTGATCAACGGTTGTGATCCTTTCATGAGTTTGAACTTCACAAATCCTCACAACTCTGCCCTTTGACCTTTCCACTTTGTGAGTAAGCGAAATGATGATATCTTGCCATGTGTCCTGTCTCGATGATTTTGAAACTTCACGACTTTGCAAGTCAGCTCTCCTACTATGAATTTTGAAGGAATTTAAGCCTCGTGCACTTCCTCCATATCCAACGACTCAGATTGACTAGCGATTTTGCATTTTGCGAGTTCTCATAACTCTACCGTTTGACTTCCCT
The DNA here is from genome assembly GCA_000966675.3 of Picea glauca. NCBI lineage: Eukaryota > Viridiplantae > Streptophyta > Pinopsida > Pinales > Pinaceae > Picea > Picea glauca. The sequence goes on along the minus strand of JZKD02S0791471.1, from coordinate 99,251 downwards.
AAGTCATGAGTTAGAGAAATGATGAGCTCCCGCTACGTGTCCTTTCCTGATGGATGACTAGGATCAAATCGTGAGTTCTCACTTCACAATTTTGTGCCTCAGAGGTTCTCTCCTGTCCTCCTTACAAATATTCTGAGTTTTGAGTTATTGAACTCTCGGATCCACTGCCACTTGTCCCGATGATGGACGGCTCCGATGATTTCAATACTTCACGACTTTACAAATTCCACTCTCTCGTGCAACTTAAAAGGTTAAAATGTGTGCACCTCACCTCTAGATCAATGACTATTGGTCCATGCGCTCAGATCCAATAGCTCAGATATGATCTTATTCTATGCTCACTTCTCCTTTTTGGACGTAGTTTGGACAGTCCAGATTGCTCCTCTGTAGTTGATCTAACGATAACTGTTTCTCCTCCTCCTGATCTTGCAACTTCTCTTGACTTGGAAGAATTCAACTATTTCAAAGGTTGCAGCCTTTGATTCTTCTGTTGTGAGCCCGATGTCTTGAGTCTCACATGCATTCCAAAAATGTTGTCTCTCCTGAGCTTTGGGACTTGGAATAAGTCCACTCTTGCACACTCCTTGTGCTATCTCTCCTGAGCATTTAGAACTTTCTCAGTCTCCAAGGGACTCATCCCTTCTGTGTCTTCGTTAGAATAATTCTGGTGCTCCTCATGGCACACTCTGTGCTCAAACTTATGAGATTTGGAACTTAAAACAAGTTCTCTCTGAGCACACTCCTTGCACTTTGACTGGACTTCAATTGGCTGTCTTTCAACACTTCATCCGAGTGTTGGCCTGATGCACTCCTTACATAGGTCTTCCTCCAGAGTGTTCAACAACTCTGCTTCCTCTCTGAAATTCAACTGCTTGAACCTCAAAATTCTCGAAGGGATATAAGCTCCCTCTTAAAAACTTATTCTTAAGAAATCCTTGCTGAGCTGACAAAGTATTCAATAACTCTATGAGTGTCTCTCTTTGAGAATTTTCTTCCTTCTCAACTCAATTTTTTTTTCTCTTGTGCACTTTTTGCACCTTCTCAATTCCCTCCTGGCAGAGCTCTTCAGTATCCTCAACGATTCTGTCCTATTATTGTGCCTTCTTCTACACAGTCTCTCCTCTAAGGTGTTCATTAACCTTGAGGCTTCTCTTGAATTTGTGATCGCTCTGGTGTGCCCTCCCGGGAGAGTTCTTTTCTGAATCCATAGAGTTGATATGCACACTCCTTGCGCTCTCTACAAAACCTCCAATGTTCTGTTGTGCACTCCTTGCACAACCTAAAGAACACAGAATGATATTTAAAACTCAAACAAATATAGATAAATCTATATTCATACTATAAATGAAACATATCATACATCCACAACATTCATTCATGAAATACATATAAACGCAAATACATAATCACACCATATGCAGGAAAAATGGATTTTCTATTATCTCTGTGTGTCTATACAGATGTTTACATAAAAGATGGACTCCAAAAGAGTCCCAGTTCTCTCAAGTTCTCCTATCCTAACTCTATCCTAATTTCTGCTCCTAATACCTTCTACTCTTCCAAGATCTCTCTCTTCTTACCTTTACAAAAGAGGGATCTACGAGCTTATCCTCTCCACTGCCTTAGTGTTATCACTATCTCAGTTATGACACCATGCTTCTATGGCTCATTCCATAAATGAATGTTCAGACCTGAAAATGATATGGACCTACTATAGGAAACCATTTAAGGCAACCCTATCCACTACCTGTACAAAGGCATGGCTTGGCATTTACAGCCTTACAACACAAAAATCTGTATCAGATCAGATTTAAATTTTAAAAATGGGAGAGTTGGTTCCTCTCCCTTTCTGCATTGCATGTCTATGTGTTTGTGTGCTGGCACATTTGCTGAGGTGGAGCGATGATCCTGCATTAACTTTTACCTGGGCGATGGTTGTGTTCCGTAGTAGTATTTCTTTCCTATCCAGAATGCACAGAGGTTCCACTTGTACCTCTCCTTCTGGTTCCACTTGTACCATGTTTAAATCAATGATGTGAGTAGGGTCATGAGTATACTTTTTTAATAAGGAAAAATGAAAAACATTATGAAATTTTAAGTTTGAAGGAAGTGCTAGTTGATACGCCACTTGTCTGATTCGAGTTAAAATCTCGAAGGGACCACAAAAACTGGGCGTCAACTTTGAAAAATTTGATAGCTTTAGAGAGATTCTCCTTGCTTTGACTTTTAGATATACATGGTCCCCAATTTGAAATTCCTTGTGTCTCCTTTTTAATTCTGCGTATCTTTTCTGTTGGTGTTGGGCCTCTTTTAATTTTTTTTGTACCCTTTTTACCATTTTCTCCATTTCTTGGAGCTTTTCCGGTCACATCATAAGTCTTTCAACTAGATTATCTAAGCTAATCAGAGTTTTGCATTTCCTTCCATATAATGCTTCGAAGGGACTCATCTTGGTTGATGTCTAATATCCCTTATTGTAATAAAATTCAACTAAGTGTAGGTACTCCTCCCACTTAGTTGATTTCGTTCTCATGTACATTCGTAACATGTCTTCCACAATCTGATTCATTCATTTGGTTTTCCCATCCGTTTGTGGATGGTATCTTGTGTTGGAATTCAGGTTAGTCTCCAATCCTGCAAACGATTCCTTCCAAAATTTTGACGTAAATTTGACATCTCTATCTGAAATCACCATCTTAGGAATTCCATGTAATCTAAATATTTCTTTCATAAATATTACAACGATATTAATTTTTTTATAAGTAGATTTCACAAGTTTAAAATGTGCAGATTTGCTAAGTTTATCAATCACTACCATAATTGATTCACTTTTATTTTGAGTCTTAGGAAAACCTGTGATGAAGTTCAATGAGATAATCCCCCAATTCCATTCTAGTATAGGTAGAGGCTGTAGCAGGCCAACTGGATGTTAATTTTCAGCCTTTACCTATTGAAAATCTAAGTATTTAGATAAGTATTCAGTTGTTTCACTTTCATGTTAGGCCAATAAAACATTTTTCTTAAGGTTGTTTATCATTTTATGGTATCCTGGATGACCTATATATGGACTTTTGTGCAATTTGTCAAGAATTTTAGACTTTAAATCAACAGAATTAGGTATGTACAGTTTGTTTTTGAACCTTAGTAGTCCATTTCTATCCAAACTCAGATATGTTTTGTCCAATTTTTCTACATTCTCTTGTAATTATGTTGTTGTTTTGATGTATTTTTCATCATTACAACTTGCATATTTTATTCTTTGTTCGATGTTGTTTTTTTCTTTGCTAACACTTATCTCAAAAATTTCGTTAGTAATTCAACTTAGGGAATCTGTAACTTTGTTTTCTTTTCCTTTGATGTGTCTTACCTCGAAATCAAGTTCACTTAAAAAGGCTAGACACCTCGGTTTCCTTACATTGAGATTTGGTTGACTGAATAAAAACTTTACACCACTGTTGTTGGTTAGTAGCAGAAACTTTCTCCCCATTAAATAATGTCACCACATTTTCAATGCATGAATTACGAATGCTAAATCCAAATCATGTGTAACATAGTTCCATTCATGTTCTTTCAATTTACATGATTTGTAACAAATGATGTGTCCATCTTATGTTAGGACACCTCCCAACCCTTGCTTGCTTACATCCACCCAAACTGTAAAGTCTTTGTCAGGATCCGATACCCTTAGGATAGGTGTTTTCACTAACATTCCCTTTAGTTTATCAAAGCTGTCTTGAAACTTTTTTGTCCAAGTAAATCTTACACCCTTTTTTTGTAGGGATGTGATTGGATACACGATCTTAGAAAATCCGTCGATAAATATTTTGTAATAACCGGTAATTTCCATAAATGATCTAATGTCTTCTACAACCTTAGGGATAGGCCATTCCATAATGGATTTTATCTTCTCTGGATCAACTTCAATACCCTCTTTGGATATCACGTGTCCTAGGTACTGTATCCTTCTTTGGTAGAAGTCACACTTATCAAACTTCACATACAACTTGTGTTTCCTTAAGATCTGCAATACTATTTTCAGATGTTCTTCATGTTCTTCTTCGGTTTTCGAGTAAACTAAAATATCATTGATAAACACCAATACAAACTGATCCAAATATTGACTGAATATAATATTGATCAAACACATAAAGGTTGTTGGTGCATTAGTAAGACCAAACAGAATTATGACAAATGCATAGTGTCCGTATCATGTTCTAAATGTTGTTTTATTGATATCTTCGTCCTTTATTATATCTTGGTGATTGTTATCACTTTGTAAATTCCCATAGGTTGTTGGAAAGTAGAAGAAACTTACCAGAGGTAACTTTATCCAACCACTTCGAAACTAGGAGCTATCCCTTCCAGTTTCAGAGGGGGATCTCTCTGTAAGATTTAACTTTGTTTTAGATTCAGATATTAGGCTAGTTAAAATATGTAGGACCGAGTTGTTTTGTTTTTATAATATGGATGAAAATGTTTTACGCGTCCATTGGGATATGGAGTATGTCTTATAAAGGTAAGGATTCAAGAATATATATAAAGATTGTTTGCAGAGGGCAGGATAATGAAACTGTTGGATTCTTTAGAAATAAAATGATGGACAACAGAAAAATGCGAGATTGATTAATTATAACCAAGAAGCATTTAAGAATTTATTGACTACAACATAAGAAGAAAAACACTTAGCTCTTTAAAATCTAGGAACAGAGTACGGAAAGGTAAATTCTGCAACTTTAAATCCTTTTAAATGATCAAGTTAGAAAACAAGATCATAACTAAGAGAGATACACATTCAACTGAGAATAGAAAAATTCACCAACAGATGACACGCAGGAATCCTGTGAAATGTCTCTTTATATTACTAGAATATCTCTTGATAAAAATTACAGTGCTTACAACTTGCTAGGGCGTAAAAATAAACCCTCACTACTTCTAAGTTTGAATTATTTATCACAAAAATTAAAAAACGACCCTGTCATTAACTGATCAGGATGTGGCAGATTCTAAATTTAATTAATTAGATAACAAGATGCAAAAATGTAGGAACTGATGATGATTTGTTGTATCCTTCATGATGATTTTGGGGAAGGCCGTTGGTGAGTCATTCACGTGACATTTACTGCTCTACATGTTGAGTTGGAATGTACACCTCATCCCTCATTCGATCAAAGTGCACAACTCCTCCCATCTTTGCTGACTGGGAATGGTGACTTTGAGCAGTCTTCGGTAGATTTCATCCATTTCTATATATTTGGAAAAAATAGGCTTGATGATGAAAATATATTTGATCTCATGCTGAACACTGAGGTCTGGCTACAAAGTCTCTAGGAATGCCTTGCCTGTGATGCTACCTTGTATACTAAAAAACTTGTAACTGTCCTTGGCCACCGTGGTGATATTCTACTTGTAGTCAGGGAAGGTCATCAACTTGTCATTTAGGACCAGTAAACCAAGAAGTCATTTCTTATGAAAAACCTCGATCTTGTTGAAAAAACTTTAAACTTCGACCTCTATGTTCTGGGCTTTCTCCTCCAACTGTAACATCAATCCTCTTTTGGTCAAAACTCTTTTGACTTTGAGGATAGTTTATGTTCTATCTTCAAATTTCAGGTCTTCTATCTCTTCCTTATTCCTTGAATTCAGAAACTTAATGATTTCATTAGCTTCTATGGGCATTTCACCCAGCTCTTCTCTTATTTTGTCGATGGCCTACCTACTCTTCAACACTAGTTCATGTTGCTCAAACATGATTTGCACCATGGGCCATATTTTGTTAATGGATTTGGAGATATCTTTCCAAATGTTCTCCTTAGCCTCTGCTAGTGTTTTACCTCCCACTATTTGTTTTTGAAGCTGCTGCATTTTTTGCTTGAGCTTTTCCGATGCTTGTCTCTCAATGTTGTAGCTTGTCTGGTAGGAAGTCTTAATCTCTTGGAGATTCTCAACCTCTTTTTTTAGTCTGTCGATCTTCGTTCCTAGCAAGGTCATCTCCTCCATTGATTTTGCTATCTCTATAGTCTTTTCCAGAGCTATTAGTGGGGTGGTTGATGGAAGATTTGCTGTAGTGGTTGTTGAGACAGTCATTGTTCTGACTCCTATGAGAGGAAATTCACTTAGTGGGATGACTTCCATTGGTGTTGTTTGTTCTTTCTCATTTACTAACCTCTCAAACTCTGCTTCCATGTCCTTTATCTGTGCATTCTGTTCCATGATCAATTTTAGCATTTCCTTCTTCTCCCCTTCTGTCTTAGCTGTCTCTTTGGCCTGTGAATCCTCTGTAGCTAGCAATTTCAGTTGCTTCCTCAGAGTTTCTATGTCACTGTTCTTTTTCTTAACCAATTACTCAGTTGCTTCACATTTGAAGGATCATACCCAATTTTGAGTACCAATTCTTCTAAGGATTTAACCCTGTTGTCCTTTGCAAAAGAAGATATTTTCTCTAGTTTTAATTGGGTCTGAACATTGTTTAGAGAGACTTGTAATTTCGCAGTGGTAGAGGAAGCATGAGCCAATGTGGAGAAAACCATTTCTCTAGTCTGCCTGTGCAGATCCATCTAGTCAGGCGGGTGGATTTGTTTGGCATCAAATTCAAAAGTCAACCTTTCGTAATCAGTGACCTCCTTTGGATGAAGTACTTGTGCCTGGAAGAATGCCATATGAATTCTCCCCTTCTCTGTATCAAAAGATGATAACAATCTGTGCTGTGTTGTGGAGGTTTGCTTCCAAAACTAAGCATAAGTGTTGTTGGTCAAAATCTGATTCTTCTTCTTGATCATATTGTATTTCTAAAAAATACTCAGCTTTGCACCCCCTTGATTTGGCAGGTTGATTAGTGAGGTGTCAGTCTGCTTCTTGGATGAAGAAGTAGACAAGATCTATTGGTTTCTTGAGACAAGAGGTGAATGATCCCGTTTCATAACTGTAGTGGACTGGGTTCCCTTTTCACCAATTGTGACAGTTGTATGACTGGCTTTTGGCCTTTTGGTGTATACCTGGAAATCCTCAGCTGAGATTTCTGTGGCTGAAGGGGAAGTATCCTTTCTGGGACTTTTCTGCTTTGGTACCTGTGGAGTAGTAGTCTGCGAAATCATGGTTAAGGGAGATTGATGTTCAATATCTTCCAGGGTGTTCACTTCCCACTCTATCTGGTTCACATATTTCTCAATTTCTAGTTTGAGTGTGTGAGCATATGGAGAGATTTTGTTCTTCTATCTCATCTTTAAAATTATCCCACATGGATCATAGTGATAAGTGAAACTGGTATTAAACTTCATGTCCTTTAATAATTTATCTGCCTCTTCACCAATAGCTCGACTGTTGTAGATAAAAGGTCCCATCTGCCCTTTGATTCTCATCTGTTGTTTCTTCTTTAGAGATACAAAATGTATATCATCCAAATTTATCATTTGTCTAATAAACTCCAGGGGAAATATCTTGACAGGAAAATATGTGGGCAATTTGTATGGAGCTAAATCACACCCACATACCCTGATTTTTGTGTGATTTTGATAGAGGTACCAATCTCTAGTCTTGGTGAGGTTTGAAAGGTGTAAAATTCTTTGGACCTCCTCATTTACCCTCGACCCTAGTCTGCCACTGAGCATGCTCACTACTAGATGGTAAAACTACTCAATAAACTGTTTGAAATTGAAATCTGTGGAGTTTCTTCTGAGTAGCGAAGTCCAAGAAGTCACCGCCCATGGTTTGTCATCCTGGTCCATTTTCTGCATAGGGAAAACAAGTGTGTCTACTTGAAGAAAGTGAACATGTAAGACAGTATTGAATAATAACAGAGCATGCCCTCAGTGGTGAATTTGAACAACTGATCATGGATGTTCTCGGCTATAAAGGTGCTGTAATTAAAATGGATAACAACCTTTTATTTGGTAGAGAAAATTGATAGGAAACCCAAGATGGGTTCATCCACCCATTCGTTCGAAAAATAACCGAGAAGACAACACAGTGATGAAATAACTTGGTGACCCTTTTCTGAAAATATGGAAGAGTTGTAAGGGGGATTTGTCTTGGGGAATTGAGCATCCTGTGGGAGGAATAGCTCAAAAATATTCGGGGAAAAGATAGGCTCTGGTACATTTCTGTGAGAATTTCGATGGTGAGGGGAGAACATGATTCGACTCTAGGTATCTGCATCATTTGATCGATGGCCTTGGGTGTGATGGAGAAAAGAGTTTCTCTAGAAGATGATACTACGGCTCTCTGATTGGGGAGGTAATGAGCCTGAATTTTGAGGGCAAACTTGGGAAAATGGTGGACTTGGGGAAATAAATACAGAGGGAGATTTGATTCCCAGACCCCAATCTCATCACTCTGATCGATGAAGGTGTCTTTAAACCATGACTGCAGTTCAACGAGATCAAATTCACACTTGGTTTTTGAGATTAAATAATCCTTGTCAGCTAATGGAATTTGATCGAGATCAATAGGAGGTGGGAGGAATGGATTTTCCTCAATCTATGATTTTTTAGATTTAGGCAACATTGATTTCGATAGGTACCTTCACACTGAAAAAAAAGTTAGTAGGTAATGGCTATGGATGGGAAAACAGTTGCAGAGGTGAGGAGACTTAGTTTTTTGGTGCACAGGGAGTGTGAGCAGAATGCGTATGATGAAAAATGGGTTAAAATTAAGTAAATGGGTATCTGCTGGGCGCGGGGGATAGGTCAGCAGAAAACGGGTATGTGGCCTATAATAAATGGCCAAAGGGTCATTTGAAGCGTGAGGAGGCAGGCAGAGGACGTATGACATGTGTACCCAGATGATGTGGAGGGTGATGATTGGGGAATAAGAGAGTGAGATATAACCTGTAACAGGTGGATGGATAAGATAGGTGAAGATGGATATTGAGATGTGACATCATGAGGCAGTGGATGTAAGTTGGAAGGACGGTAAGATGTAAGAGGTTTGGAGAAGAGGGAGGTCCAACGCAATGGATCAATGACACATTGGGATGGGCCCCACCGAGAAAAATGCCTCATTTTGGACCCCCCCCGCAAATGTTAAAAGTAAGAAGGTTGAGGGGGTCCGGGATCTCATGCTGATCATTGATCTGAGCATCGCTAGATCATTCGTTGATCTAAG
>JZKD02S0791471.1:25292-36650 GCA_000966675.3 Picea glauca | reverse complement strand
GGATTGAGCGGAACTTCACTGAGCTCACTCGCACAGTTCCCATGGCAGAGATAGAGGACTTGCCGCCCTCCATGCAGACTCATATTGTGGGGTTACCTCGGACATGGGTCCGATTGTTTAGGCATTTAGGCCAGGCTGTTCATGATTATAACAGGGCCCACAGGCCTTGAGAAGACTTGTAAATTTTTTATGTGCCATGAACACCTTATTGTATATATTTTTTGAGGGCATAAGCCCCGGTGACTCATTATGGTTCCCACTTTTTTGAGGCGCTTGCGCCCATCTATGTACTCTGAGACTTTTAGATGTTTATATATGGTTTTTTATTTCTTTTCTGTGTCTTTATGGATTATGTGTGAAAAAATGTATTTACATGTGTATGATCATGACCTTCTTATGTGTGAGCAAGATGCCAATCTAAAATGTGATTAGCTAGAGTATCTATGATTTGATTTAGACTCCTAGGAATATGAAAATATATAATATAATCAAAGTTGTGTTCCAAGAGACGTACCCTAAGGAATCATCGGTGTAAAGTTGGGTCATGTACCCGGTATATTCTGTTTAGCTGCGACACAACTAGTTGAGCTTCTAGATAGACCCAGAGACGAGAGATACCCCATGAAAAAGCGTCATAAAGAAACTCAATAACTACGCTATACTCAGCAACATTGTTTGTGGTGTCACCTAAGCATATCCCTCTGGAAGATAACAACTGACCCTGTGGTGTAAGGATTACCCAAGCTACGGAGGCAAGCCTCCGCGTGTATCGACTAGCACCGTCCTCATATCCAATGAACACCTCAGACTCACTTGACATCTTCCATAGTGACGAAAGATAACATTAATGCCACGTCCATGACACGTTTTTCACAATAAATGTAAAAAGGTAATAGCACAAAGACTATACATATGTTACAAAAATTTATCCACAGTGACCGTTCTATGAGTAATACTTCTTGAGGTAGAGCCCATTCCTAGGCTCTGCCAAAGCATTCCCTTCAAAATCGACCAAACGATAAGCGCCCTTCTTTAAAACCTCCTTAACAATGAAGGGTCCAAACCACATGGGTTTAAACTTTCCTGCCCCCAGGGGGTCCTTATCATGGTCATAAACTAGGACAAGGTCGCCCTCAGAGAAAACCCGAGGATGCACAGACCTATCATATTGACACTTGACCTTATGCTTATGAGCCTTGTTGGCCAGGGCCGCATCACGATGCTGTTCATCAAGCTGCTCAAGGTGTACTAACCGTTCTTCAAGTGGAGAAGTGTCTGGCAATAACTGTACTGCCAATTTCAGAGATGGAATTTGACATTCGATGGGAAAGACTGCCTCCGGCCCGTAAACGAGCTAGAAAGGTGAGAAACTGGTTGCAGTCTTAACTGATGTTCGGTAAGCCCATAATGCCGAGTATAACATCAAATGCCAGTTTGACTTGGCTGAGTTGATGGTTTGTTGTAGCATTGTCTTAAGCGTTTTTTTAATAGCTTCCACCTGCCCATTGGCTTGGGGATAGCAAGGTGAGGAATGTTCTTGCCGTAACCCAAGATTTGATGTTAGCTCGGACATCATTTGGTTCTGAAAGTGACTGCCATGGTTAGTGACAATCTCTCTCGGGACGTCGAACCGTGCTATAATTTGGTTAAATAAGAAGAGAGTTGCAGTCTCTCCATCATCTTTAAATGTTGGCATAGCTTCGACCCACTTAGTGAAGTAGTTGACCGCGACGATGATATAGTGGTTCCCCCTTGCTGACGGGGGGTTGCATGTAGTGTAATAAATCCCCCACTTCGTGAAGGGACCAACTGTGATGACAGGAAACATGGGAGCGGGATGCGCCCTCATCTTTCATGAGAAGATTTGTCACGGATGACACTTCTTGACCGACTCGATGCAATCTTTAATAAGTGTGGGCCAGAAGTAACCTGCTCGTAAAATGTTTTGGGTTGTTGCCAACCCAGATAAATGACCACCACAAGCTCTTGTATGACAATCGTTGAGCACTCTGACGGCCTCCTTATGAGTGAGACATCGACGCAAGATACAGTCTACACCTATCCGATATAACGTATCATTGAGTATGAGATAGTTCTTGGCCTGATGGTGTATTCGCCGACGTTCATCACGAGAAGCAGAGGTGGGGCACTTCAAATTCTGGAGATAGATCAGTATATCTCCGTACCAGGGGTCTGACAATTCAATCAAAAACATATCCCCCCAGATAGGCGATTCCTCAGGCACAACGTCACCTGACTCAACTGAAAGTTCCGAAATAAGTTCTGCGAAGACCAATGACTTCTTGGACTTTGCTGAAACGAAGTCTAAGTCAAATTCTTGGAGAATGACCATCCATCTACTAATTTTTCCGCCGATAACTCGTCGTGTCAACATGTACTGGAATGGATTCACGACAGCTATGACGGTGGTCTTGTGAAACAAAACATAGTGACGGAACCGTTGAACAACATGAACTGCTGCCAACGCAAGTTTTTCGAGATGGGTATAATTAAGTTCTATTCCTACGAGGCCTCGGCTCAGGTAATAGATCACGTATTCAAAAAACGAATCATCTTCTTGAACTAAAACCATGCCTATGGTTGACTCTGCGGCAACCAGATATAATAGGAAATCCTTGTTATAATTCGGTGGTCGTAGCAGAGGTGCAGTTGTAAGAGCGTGTTTCAATGCGTCGAAAGAGCATTGCATTGCTTCGTCCCAGAAAAAGGGAACATCTTTCTTCAATAAACGCATGAAGCCCTTGGTGATTTCAGCATAGTTGGCAATGAAGCGTCATAAGAAGTTTGCCTTGCCTTGCAGGCTTTGAAGTTGTAAGATTGTGCGTGGGGGGGGGAAACTGGATTATCGCCTCCACCTTAAGAGGATCAACCATGATCCCTGTGGTTGACACTATGAAACCTAACAAATGTCCTGACGTGACGCAAAAACTGTACTTGTTGGGATTCAAGCGAATCTTGAAGTAGCGACAGCATTCGAAGATTAGTCGGAGGTTCATAGGATGATCCTTTCGCTTGCGAGAGAGTTAGGCTAAATCATCTAGATAGGCCTCGACTATATGTTTGAGGTCATGAAATGCAAAAGACATGGCCCATTGGAAAGTGGCTCCAACATTCTTGAGACCAAAAGGCATCTTGCGATAGGCGAATGTACCCCACGGACAAATGAATGTCGTTTTGTGTTGGTCCTCAGGTTTGATTTGGATTTGGTTATAGACTGAAAAACCATCCATGAATGAAAATGATTCACAACCGATGCACTCATCAATGATCTGGTTGATGAATGGGGTTGGATAATTATCTTTTGGAAATGCCTTGTTCAAATCACGGAAATCAGTATAGACACGAATCGTGCCCTGTTTTTTATCGACTGGTACGGGGTTTGACACCCATTAAGTCAAATGAATAGGGTATATGAACCCAGACTTGAGCAGTTTCTCAACCTCCATCTTAATGGCTGCTACTTTCCTAGGATTGACTGGACGAAGTTTCTGTCGAACAGGTTTAGCATCGAGATACGTCGTGATCTCATGTTCAACTATTTTCGGATCAATGCCTGGCATTTTCTCATAAGACCGGGAAAAAACGTCGCGGAATTCTTTAAAAAGATCCGTGTAAATATGAATCTCCTCGGGGGAGCAGTCCGCTCTGACGAAGACATTCTCCATGATGCCAGGGTTGCGGGAGATGTTGATAGGTATCGTGGTAGCGATAGTCTCCATATTGCCCTCAGCGTAAATATCCTGTGTAGCTAAGGGGTTAATGGGACATGGCTGATCTCCCGTCATGGTGATAGTGAATTCTCCTGCCTCGATTCGGGTCAAATCTAGGAGGAAATATGATCTGTGATAAATATCATCCCAAGGTTTGTCCAGACCAGTCATTGCTTCGATTACAGCTTCATCATAAGGAAAGACTAAGTCTAACGAATCGGTGGTAGCAAGAGAACCCTGAGCCCAGATTGGCTCTGGAAGTGGATCCAACTCTTGTGCGGGAGTTAGATCAGGAGTAGTTGAATCTTGCTGGACTATGGAGTACGCTACTTCAGCAGTCGACAAGGGCATGGAGATGCTAGGGTTCCCTGTCTCATCCATCGTGGCTGATGGGGAAGGAAGAATCCACAGATCCTCAAAGTAAGTCGTGCAGAACGACGAAACATGGAAAATCTCAGCCTTGTGGTGAGTTGATATAAAGTTGACATCGCCTTGAGGAGGTGGGTAATCGAAAGTACCCATCAAAGAGGGGAACAAACCAACTCCTATGTTAACGACATCGGCTTGAGGATTATCTACCATGGGAACCGTGGATGCCCCCAAGGCTGGGTCAAGCCGAGAGAAGGACAACTGATCAATGGTCACTATCCAGCCTTCATGTGGAAACAATAAGACTCGAAAAATTGTAGCGACCACCTCTTTCATGGTGTAAGTCCAACTATGACCTAACAAGAGATTGTAGTCGATGGGGGCATCGACCACCTCTACTTCGACGCACACAGTCTTTCCCCCTAACTGCACAGGGAAAGAAGGAATGATGCCATGTGGTCGGAAAGAACAACCGTCAAACGCAGTGAGGAGAGTAGGTGATGGAGACAACTCAAGATGACCAATGGCTTTCCAGCATGATAATGACATAACGCAAGTCAAAGCGCCCTCATCAACCACCGTGCAGAAGATATTTCATGTAAAAGTTTTCTTGGGATGAGCCACTACTATCTGAAACGCGACATGGTAAGGCACACGAGGTTTCAAGTCAGTCGTATCTAACATGATGGTACCCGGGTTACAAGTCTCAGTAGAGCCTAAAGCAGTCAACAAGGCTTTCCGCTGAGCAGGGAAACTTTGGAGGACCTCCAAAGCAGACATAGAACAAGGGGTTTGGGACAAATATTCCACCACAGAGTAGTTTTGGGCGGCCCTTGCGTTTGGATTGTGAGAAGCCCTCTTAAACACACCCTTTGGAATGCATGTCATTGTTTCACCCAACGTCTTCTCGATCTGTAGAGGAAGAGATGGGATCTCGGCTTCTTTGCCCTTCTCAAAGGCGCTTGGTTTACTATAGTCGTTTGCTCTAGTCGTGATTAAAGCATCACTTTTAACCATATATACGTTCGCGGAAGAGGAATTATTTGGAGGAGGGAAGTTTTCCTAGCTGCCCCCTTCGGCACTTACAGAGGCTTGAGTCAAAATTTGCCCATGCTGAAAGGGATTAGTCAACACAACTTGCTGTTGCTATGTGACAAACTTATGGGCCTCTGCAAGTCGAGGGCATAAATGGGTCGGGTGGTCTTCCGAGCACAAGTTGCACGGATACCTCGCCTTCCTCTTTTCCGTGGTGCCCTCGCCAGCATTATCAGTTGGTTTTTGATCCCCCTTACTCTTTTTGCGTTGTTTTTTCTTCCCTTCAGGCTGTTGGTTGGCCTTTGGGTTAGTCGTCTGCACGGAGTGTACTTCCGACGTTTGGGTAGGAGGAACAACCAAAGCAGTAGTCTGGCTAGCCGCTGAGTGTTGTATAGATAACTATTGCAATTGTTTAGTCAATTGATCAGCGGGCTTAGTTTGTGCAGAACCAAAAATACCATCGGCATGTGGTCCGACTCTCTGTATGGTTTTGTCCAGTATCGATCGTGGTGCATCCGGCAGGATGTTGTACAGTAGACCAGACTGAGAATAGATAAGCTCAAACTGTTGAGCCCTCATGATGGCATCTTCCTCGGAGAAAACCCCAGAAGTTGCGACGTCTTTGGATAACTGCGGAACTAAAGACTTAAGGAACCACTCAAGAAGGAATGCTGGTGGGAAGGGTACTTTGATAAGACTCTTTCAGCGTCGCCACTCTCGAATATGATCCAAGATATGGTCCGCTGTCGTCTGCTCGAAATTGGCTAGAAACTCTGTGACGACGTCATATCTCACAGGTAACTGGAAATGGTTAAGGAAGGCCATTGCCAGTTTGCCAAAAGAAGAATATCGTGAACGATCAAGATCGATGTACCATTTCACGGCACTCCTGATAAGAGTGCATTGAAACAATCACAATTGAACAGAGTCATCTGTCAGTGAGTTAGATGAGAACCAGAGATGGAAAGTAGTCACGTGATCACCTAGATCTTCGTTGGGCTTAGCCTCGAACTTTGGAATGTCCGAAGGAAAATTCGTTGGCATAGGAGGCCAACGTGGATCGTGACAGATAGGATCATTTAACAACCGTGTCAAATCTGGCAAGTGTAACGTCACCAAGAATGGTAGTTTAGGTTGCTGCTGATAGTCGGGATAAAAGGGTCCTAGAGTTTGACTGGCACCAGGTTGCCAGGAAAAGTTTGGCTGCTGGCCCGGGTTCTGGTAGAAACCCTGGCCCTGACCAGCATAAGGGTTTTGCATCTATGGAGACATCATTGGCTGATTCCCCATAAAGGACATAGGATGTTGGGCATTCATCGTGTTTGACGAACTTTGGGAAGGATTACCCCATGCCAGTCCCGATGGGAGAGGCATAGAAGTCTATCTGGGGTTCCATTGACTGTGGAAAGAATTACCCCAGAATGACATTCCATAGGAAGGAATGGATCCTTGTCCTGAGTTCCAAGGTCCTGGTATATGTGCCCCCAACGCAGGAATAGTACCATGTGCCGGTGTAGACTGTCCAAAAATGGATGTGCCCCCAGATGGGAAAGAAACAGATGGAAATGTGTTGTTACCAAACGTCATGTTCCAAACAAATGGTGACGAACCTACCAGCTGAGTTTGCGCAGGTGTTCCTTGACTCCCGTCTCCAAATGAACTCATGTGTGCAGGCTGCCCGATAGACTGTTTATGCAATCCACCAAGCGAAGGGGACGAAGGAGGGATATGACCTCCAGCGTAAGGAAAAGCATTGAAAGGGACAGGAATGCCCCCAAGTTGACCTTGCAGAGGAGCGTTAGAGCTCCCTGCCCCCAGACCCAAAGTCTGTAAAGTGGATGAAGTGAGTGCAGGACTTGTACCTGAACTAGGCATACCGTATGAAAACGGAAGGCCTGTCGCACTAGGTGTGTAAGGAGGTGTGGCCACCGCGATAGATGGGGTCGGTCCACTGTGCGACATAGTTGCAGCCGAGACCATGGTGGCCCGGACCGTCAACAAAGGCAAGTTAGGAGAATCTTCTCCTATGGTAGCAACAGTGAAGGGAATGGAAGAGTTCCCATAGGAAGTAACAGAGTTTGGTTCCATCACTGGGTTAGGCACTGACATGCGTTCGTAGAATTGAATTGGCCCAATAATATCCGGCCACGTACCAGTGGATGGGGTCTCAACTACGCCAAGATTGGCGGTTGATTCCTCCAGGAGTTGTTCGGGCTCAAAAGCCCCGGTTGCTTCGAAATACCCTTATTGGTCTAGCTTCCGCCTCAATGGTGGCGGGGGTGGCTCCAGTATAACCGGTGGTAGGCCAAGAAGCCTTCATGACCGACGGAGCTCTGAATCCTCCACTATGTGAGAAGATTCATGACACGCTAAGGTATTATACATGAACAAATAGTAACACACACTAAAAGAAGCTCCTATGAGATAAGACAAACAAACACTAACTATTTTGAAGAACAGTTACAACAACCAACACTAGAGCAACTTACCGGTGCAAGTGCAACTCAAATACGGAAGCACCCTTTGGGTATAATCTACAAAGCGTGGCCCGATGTCTGTCCTAGGTACCACGGTATACCCCAATAGTCACCTGTGTATATCCCTAGAAAATATTGGCAACTAGTTTGTCAGCACGTGAACAGTCACCAGGCGGGTATAGTCGATAGTCGGGTAGACCACAATGAGCAGGGTATCAAGCCCGAAACCTGTCAAGGGTATCAAGAGCAAATGGTTCGGAAGACAACTGAGGACCTCGAACGGATTCGAGACCCACAAAGCTCCGTGGCAAATGCAAACGACAGAATCCCTCAACAAATCCTCGATATGTGTACTCCACTACGCTCGATCTAGCTTTGGAGGGGTTATCTCTGCTACCTTTCCTTACGCGACCTCGTGTTTAACCCCTGTGTTAGAGGGGGGTCCTGGATAACTTTCCGTAACTGGACTTCTACACTCCCTATGACAGACTCCAATGTTTGGTTTGAGTGGCCTTGGAGAGTTTACTCTCCAACCTATTCCAAGGCCCTAGTCCTGAGCTAGTGTATGAACCCTACAAACAAAAAGTCTAATAGTTTTTTAATTAGTGTTGCTTTTAATGGGATTTTTAAGTCACAAGGTACAAAAGTGAAACTGATGGTGTGTAAAGACTCAAAGAAAAATGAATAAAAAATGCTTGGAAACAAAAACTTTTACAAAAAAAAATGCAAAAACCAACAACTTTTCAACAAGAAAGACTTCTTTTCTCTTTTCGAAATTTCTAAGATTTCATGCAGAAAAAACATAAAGGAATTTCACTCAATCTGTGAGCTACTTATGCGCTAAATGTACTGCAACAAACTTATGAAAACAGACTTCTTCCTAGCTACTGATGCAACCACACAATCTTCAAACCATGAAGAAAATGAAACAAGAGATATTTTTTTTTATTTAGTTGCAAACTGAAACAACAGAGGGAAAATGACGACAAGCACAAAACCAAGAAAACAAAATAAATTTTTGTCTTAAAGTGCAGATCACAAAGAGCTAGAGCAAAAACGCACAAAGGCAATGAAGAAAGCACCAATTCTAAAACTTGTCTAAAAACAATAAAACTAATTTCTTTTCTTTTGTCTTTTCTATCAAAACATCAACTAAGTAAAACACAAGCTAAGGATATGAGGCCCTAACTTACTGACTGTGCACCCTAGACTCCAAACCCTAAAAGGAACACTTCTCACCACAGGAGGGGATGACTGCCCCACCCAGGCTGAAAAGCAACCTGACAGACCCGCGAATGTCACTGAGACAACACGCGTTCAAACGCGTGCTGAGCTGTAACAGCGCGGGGGTACCCGCGAGCTGAACTGAAAGAACTCGCGTGTAGGTATAAAAGCTAAGATAAAACCAAACACAGGTAGACCAGACCTGAAAGAGGCCTCTGGTATTGACAACCAGGGTCTCTTAAAGGCTTGAATGCTTCTTCTTTAACAGAAAAGGAAAAAAAATAAATGCAAAATCAAACACAATAAAGTAGACTGAAAACAAGACAACAAACCAGCAAGACCCAGACAGGATCCAGAAAGCCCCCTGAGAAGGTAAACTTCTGACAGGGAAGAAAAGACTACCTCTCTAACTTCCTGAACACTACATGCTACTGAAACCTCTGCAACAAGCGTTCAAACACGGGCTACAGAAGGCTAGGGCGCGGGTTACACGCGGGCAGGTCTTCTGCAGGCCGCCTGTACCTCTGTGTGTCTCGATAATGAGTGTTAAGCAACAGTCAAGGAAAAAATGGTATTGATAACCAGGTTCCCTGCTAGCTTTTGACCTAACAGAAAACAAAACAACAAAGAAACAAAAACTTCATTCCTTTAAACTACCCAAAAACCTCTCTTGAATCCGGAAAACCTAAGAGTAAAATCTCCCCAGTGGAGTCGCCAATTTTGTTGTTGGCAAATTATACTCTACGGACTAACAAGCTAGGGCTTAAAATTGCATGCAGATCATGACCCTTAAGAAATTACTTTTAACCTTCTACCCCAAACCTAAAACCCTTTTTTACATGCAAACATGGAAATAACCTACTAACCTTTGTTATCGACGTTTGGTGTAGATCCTCCGTTGCACTTTATCTCCTTGCTTCTACTGCTGCTTCCAAAGACAATCCTGCAATCAAGACAAAATACTATGCATGCATGCTATTGTTCTACTAGAGGGTTAGAGATTAAACATAAATCAAATAAAACACATAAGACTCGTGCATTGGGATGGGAAAAGTATTCTTTATTAATCTCAAGATGAATCAACTTACAATAATCATAGAGATCGACCACCATTCCTCGATCCTGATCCTGGACTCCTCCTCTTCTTTGTCCTCCAACTACTTTGCTTGAATTCTGTTTAGGCTTAAGAAAATGCTAAAGGGTTGGGACAAATGGATTCGGCAATTGGGCAGAGTTTCTTTGCTATCTTTTTCCTCTTCCAAATAGTACCCCTACCCCTTCTTTTATAGGCTAGAAGGAGCTAGGGTTTTGGATGAACTCTCGACCATGCATGGCTGGGAGTTCCAGTTAACTGACCCAAAGCTTTTTGTCCCGTTGGCAACTTTCCTGTTTTTGTTCTTTGTTAGGTAAACGTGGGCTGTAGTGGGCCAGCCAGCGTTCCAACGCATGCAGTAGAAGGCCTACCAACATTCCAACACGCCCAGTAATGGGTTAGGGCGTGGGCTACTTAATTTAAGAGGTTTTTCAAGCGTTTTTTCAGCATGGCTTTGGCAAGGAAAGGGTATGAGTTGGCTTGATTCTAGGTAAGCATGTATAGTGCAATTTAGGGTTATAACACCTATTCCTGAGAGAATCTCCTCCAACCAGAATTCCTGTGGGAGCGAGCATAGCCACAGCCAGACCGGGGCGTGGGTGAAGTCTTCCTTTTCTGGGCTAAATCTTTCCCTCCAAAATATGAGAAAGAGGCTTGTTGAGTTGTATAATTATGCCCCCCCCTCGAAAATTTGATTTATGTCCTCCAAGTTATGCAGAATGATTGTGAAGAAGCCTTTTGATCCTAGTTGGAGATCCTAATGTCCCTTGGGTTTCTACCAATGTTGAATCCATTTGTCCAGGTCTTTTTTAGAAGGCCATAGCCCTAGTAATTTTCCTATTAGGGAAAAATCTCTCATGTATTGTCTCTGATCTTCGATTCTTGGAGAGCTGATGGTGTATTTTGGAGCTGTTGTAGCTTGTGGGATGCATTTTTCGGGTTCCCAGGTGTGTTTAGATTTTGGATGATTGGTTTCAGGATCAACGCCCATCAGTTTTTCCTTTGGTAGTTTGTCCTCCCAAATTAATTGCTACATACCCTCCAGGAGTTCAAAGGCTGAGCACTTGAAATGAGAGAACCCTGAACCTATAAATCATGGAATAGAAGGCCAGAGAAGTCCTTACTTAAATCCCTACAGTGTAGGAAATTAAAATCATTAATCTAATGCAAAGTAGTTCGCTTAACATTCATGAAAGAAAAATTGCCATAACCACATCAATGATTCCAATATGTTCCCAATTAGCTCCGAGAAGTAGGAACTATCAATTCATTAACAAGCTACAGTCACAACTAACCAATTAAACTATTATAAAACAATTGACTAATAAAAAGGTATATCCACATTATTCATGATTAAATGATTAAAATGCGTGGAAATAATTTAACAATTAAAAGGGGTTAATCACCGTATTAGATTCCCTACCATGAA
>JZKD02S0791471.1:0-15757 GCA_000966675.3 Picea glauca | reverse complement strand
AAACGACTACCCGCCCCTCCTACCCTGCAAGGTTAGGACCTCCAGGACACATAAGCAATGCTCAAGCCTAGGTTTCAATCGATTTTGACCATTTAAGGTCTCAAGGTTGGTGATTATTCTAAGGAAAAAGGAGGTGTCTACATCCCACCTAACACAAGAAAGACCACGCCTACTAAGCTAAAGAAACATCAATCAATCCAACGTAACAACTTTAACAAATCAAGTAGCTATAACCCTCCTGGCAAGTGGGAGACAATCTAATTAACGTTACAACAAGTACAACCTTACTTACAGAAAAAACAACATTCACATCAGGAGGCACATGATCCTAAGCCAGTTTTCATATGTGCTTATCGATCAATGTGTGAAATGACCCAATCATAGGGACCCACGCGCAAAAGAAATAATTATAAACCATCAACCAAACAAGAATCCAACATTCCTGAAATCCAATTGGCACTGACATACAGTATATGATGTCGTCAGACGAAGGCGCTCTAAACAATCAAGCAAAAATGGGTGCAGAGTGACTAAACTTGATACATTAAATGGACACAACGTCTAGAAGTAATTCATTTTTTTTTATCATCATAAGCACTACTTCACAACATAAGTAACCAATCACCAACTTAAAGTAAATGCACCTCTCCATCATCAAGAAAACATTTACTTTACATTCATTTACAACCCCTTTACATCATTTAAAGAATAAAGCAACTCATCATTCATAATCACAATCTATCAGATAAGGGTTCCATTGACAACATTAGTGAACTCAGAAGTCCTTACTTAAATCCCTGCAGTGTAGGCAATTAAAATCAATAATCTAATGCAACACAGTTCACTTGACATTCATGAAGGAAAAATTGCCATAACAACATCAATGATTCCAATCTGTTCCCAATTAGCTCCCTGAAGTAGGAAATATCAATTCATTGACAAGATATAATCACAACTAACCAATTAAACTATTATAAAACAATTCACTAATAAAAAGGTATATCTGCATTATTCATGATTAAACAATTAAACTGTGTGGAAATAATTTAACAATTAAAGGGGGTTAATCACCGTATTAGAATCCCTGTTGTTAGCGATATTTCTTGTCTCGGGCCTAAGAGTGTTCAGATCTATAGGTGGCGCAAAAAACGTTCGAGCGTAGCACACAGAAGAAGTCTTCTTCGGACTTAAAATCAAGCGAGCGGGCATTTCATTCTTCAGCGGAAAGAATTCAGCGACAGAGCAGAATAGCGGTTGATGGGAAATCGCAGGTTATCCGAGTCACGCCAAGTATGGCACAAAAATGTTTTCAAGAGGTGTCAATTGCGATCAGCATAAGCGTAGTAGTCATTTCTCGAACTCAGGGTTCGTAAGTCCGAAGGGTAGAGCATGTCTTTCGGTTGCGCGATATTGCAAGTTACGAAAAGTGCCCGGAGGGGGTCAACCTGCGTTGACTATCATGTCTCGGAACTTCGCAAGGGAAGGATGCCAAAGTTGGATACTCCAACTCGCGAAGCCGTGATTTGCGAGAAGTGTTAGTACTATGGCCCTAGCTGACGGTTACATGTAGAGAGAGCTGACCAGGAAGGCACGCGGTTCGTATCGCTATCTCGGGGGCGAGAATTTTAAAAGGGGAGTCGAGGGTCTTTGACTCGTGAACTCACGAATCATGAAGCGAAAAGAGATTTTAATAATGGGCCCATAATATCACGAAGGTGATCTCATTCGTCCATCCAGAGGGACGCATGGCGCGCGACCAAGACATGTCGTCGTTTCGCCTATTGTAGCTTTAAAGCATGATAAGCAGCCTCTTCCTTGCCACGAGATGTGAAGTGACGAGAGCGTGTAGGACCTGGGACCCACAGCATTGTCGGGAGAATTCAGAACTGTTTGATCCAGAGGGGCGCATGGCGCCAGATTAATCCTTCTCAGCGTTTTGCTCATCGCGATTACAAGAAGCAAGGATTAACTCCTTCCATTCACGAATGTCGAAAGCGCTTTGGGAATCAGAATAGGGTCATAGCTCGTGGTTACTTGGGGGTGATAGAAGGAACTACGCAAAGGGCCAAAGCGTTGGGTTTATCTGTAGAAGGGATCATTGTGTTCTCCAGGTGCCGGATTCGACTTGATCTCAATCCTGATACCTGCTTGGAAAGAATGAAGAAGAGAGGGGGTAGTTGAAACCTCGCTTCACTCATTAATTGCGAGGTATGGAGGTCCCGGTAGGAAGTTCTCCCGCGATGGTCCTTTGTATAGGTTTTCCCACATAATCCATGCCTATGTCCTCGACTAGCCAGAAGAGCCTGCACACGCCAAGTCAACATTCAAGAGGGCTCAACTACCACCTGGTGCGATCCATGCTGAATTAAAGCGGCGTATGACAGGGGAACAAAAGACAGATTTGATTGAGGAGATGCCTCTGCTGGGCGAAATGGATTCAGGAGTATATGTAGGCAGTTTTTCCATTTTTGTATTATCAATGGTAGAGCAGAGCTCCCGACTGTAATGTTTTAACAACTATTCTAGCTTCCAACTGATGCATTTGTGTTTGAGATTTCTTATTTTGTGAAAGATAGTTCTTCTTACTCTGTCTGATTTTCATCTTATTCTTGGAGATTTCATGATTGACTGATTCACATGAATTCATGCAACTATGTTATGATAAAGGATTTACTGTGACATTATTGTATTCTCTAGTTTTTTCATTTGAACTTAAGCCAATCTTGTGTTTAAATGCTTTCTTTTATAGCCTGTTAGGAACCTGCTGTTTATAACAGACCTCTTCTTTTCTCTTATATAAATCTTCCACCTGTTCACCCTTTACTACAACTCACTGTCTAAAGTTTACGCAAGACCTCACTTGCTCATGCATATCTGGCCTGGTTTCAGATTTGGAACGCTATTGTTTTGAGTTTCCCGCCATTCGATCACCCATCTATGAAAAACCGTGATATAAAACTGATGGGTGTCGGGATCTTCTCCTGTTAGCAATCCAGGAGTGACTTCCGTCGCCAACATTTCTGGCACCGTTGCCGGGGACGAAGTTGAATATTTTCCCCAGGATTGAACGACAATGATTAACTGATTCTGAAGGTGCATCAGATATCAGAATTATCAAGATTGCTGGTGTGCACCTAGCGAATCCATTGTGACGACTCCGCTAGGGAGAACCTTCTCTATCAATTGTGGCTTTCAGAGGCAGACACACGCGGTCTCATCCACAACTGCCCCTAGCTACACCTGAAACTGATCCAGAGGTGGTTCTCAGAAAAGGAAAGGCCCCTGAAGAAGCAACTTCCACCGTCAAAACAAGTAATCCACCATCTCCTTCTGTAAGAACTCTGTTTTCTCCTCCTCAGTTTCTTAATAGACCTCCTTCAAGAAGTTTCCCATTTCCTAAATTTTGGGAGTGTTCTTGCCGAGTTTTCCCCTCCTGGTCTAGGATTGGAGGGAGAAATCCTTGTCACTCCCCTCTCCTCTGAAGCTGTACCTTGGCATAGACCCACGACCATAAAAGACTTCCCCACTCCTGCACAAGGAGGAGCACCTGCTGACTTGAGCTTGTTATCTTTCTCCTTAAATCCTCTCTTGTTTCCCACTCCACTTCGAGACTCATCTCTCGCATCCCCTTCGCGAACTCCTTCTCCTTCAAGTTCTCCTCCACCTAATATTCCTATGGCTGGTGCTAATCCCCCTATGACCAGAATGGAAGCTATAATAGCCGCTAGGTATTCTCCCCTTGTGTTACCTCAACCCCTCAATGTACTCCCGACAGATGGTTACCTCAAGCAGTTGCCCAAGTTTCAGGGGAGGGCGACATAGCTGTTGAAGAGCACCTAGAAGCCTTTTATACCTTCGCGGATGATAATGTTATCATGCACGTGGATGTATGGATGAGAATTTTTGTCCACAACCTCCAAGGAGAGGCTAGAAAATGGTTCAAGGCCCTGCCTCCTGGATCTATTGATGGGATCGAAGCACTAGACAATGCCTTTTTGAGGCAATGGGGAGATAAAAAAGATTTCATGTATTACATGACAGAGTTTGGGTTGTTGAAGAGAAAGGAAGGAGAGTCTGTCTCCGACTTCTCCAAGAGATTTAATAAAATGTACAACAGAATCCCTGCTGAGATAAAACCCTCTGAAGCTTTTGCAAATATCACTTACTCCAGCGCTTTTGATCCTGATTTCTGCCTACTGCTAAGGGAGAGAAGAGTTGTTACACTGGCCCTCATGGAGGATGTGTCCATGGAGGTAGAATCTAACGTATTGGCTATCAACCTACTTAGGAGCGCAGGGGATAGAAATACGTCCAAGAATAGGTATGAAGCTTCCTCATCCAGTTCCCCTCCCCTGACCCAGCAGACAGATGAGACAGCTAGAGCAATACAATCGCTTGCTGCCAAGATGGAAAGGTGGGAGTTAGAAAGGAAGCCCATGTACAGAAATCCTCAGAACACTGATAATAGAGGTTTCAGGAGACCTAATAACAATGGACCACAGGCCTTTCCAAGGGAACAAAGGGAAAAGGACAGAGAGGATCAAAGGATTCAAACCCCTCTCCAAAATAACCTAGTTACTCATGAGGAAGGAGAGGAGATAGACGAATTCGACCCTGAAATTCACTATGTTGAGGAAGCTACTCCTTTTCCCCATTTGACTCAGTCTGCATATGAAAACTCCCTGATGAAAATTCAGATCCATGAGTTAGGAAAGGGAGAAAGGGCCGGTCATACCTCTAACATATACAATCTCAGGTCAAGGAAGAAAGAAGGAGACTTTGATAGCCAAGACCAGCCCCTCATAGCAGATAAGCCTACTAAAGTTGGAGCAACCACAACTAAAGAAAAGAGAGCTTAGAGCGCTTTTCCAGTAGTCAAAGAACCCGCCACTGAGGTAAGGGAATCTCCTAAGCCCATTCCATCCTTTAATTTTGAAGATGAAATTCAAAAGATCAGGATTCCTGTCCCCATCTCTGAGCTGATTAAAAATGAAGATTTTAAAAGATCCCTCTCCAAGTTGCTACAATCCGAGTCCCCCCGGCCCCCCTCTGACTCATTAAACCTTCAAGATGAGAAGTCAGTCGTCATCTTAGGCCCCATGGTAGAAGACAGAGATGATTCATCCCCACCCTTCTACACATCCCTGAACATACATGATAAAGTACTACATAACTGCCTCATGGATTCAGGGGCTTCACATAACCTTATGCCAAATATAGTCATGGAAGAATTGGAACCGGAGGTGACAAGAAATTATCATGATTTATATTCCTTCGACTCAAGGAGAGTGCAGTGCCTAGGAGTCATCAAAGACATGGTGGTTTCCCTGTTTCAGCTGCCCATGAAAAGTGTGGTCATGGATATTGTGGTAGCCGACGTTCCCCCCAAATTTGGTATGTTGTTGTCTAGATCTTGGATTAAAAACCTCGGAGGGACACTACAGATGGATCTCACATACTCTACCATTCCAATCTTCGGAGGGGAACAAAGAAGGTTATACAGAGAAGCCCAGCTAGCCTATATTGTCAGTGATGAAGCAGACCCCACCAATCACCCCATCTTTGCACTTGACACCGACTTGGGGTCTAGTTTGTTGTAGCTTACCGATGCCCTTGAAAGATATTTACAAATCAGAAAATATTCCAGCCTTGATCATCCGATTTCCCCTCAAAGCCCCTCCATGTGGAATATGTTTTTTGACGGAGCTTCTTCTAGCGAAGGCGCTGGCGCTGGAGTGGTTTTCATATCACCTTGTCAAGAAGTCATGTCCCTGTCATACAAGCTAGAATTAGAAGCCACCAACAATGTGGAAGAATATGAAGCACTTGTTCTGGGTATGAAAGCCGCAAAGGAAATGAGAATTAAAGAGATAGAAATATTCAGAGATGCTGAGTTGATTATTCAGCAGGTAAGGAATTCTTATCGTGCCAATAATCCCTGGCTCAGAAATTATCGGAATGAAGTATGGGACCTTATTGATAATTTATTCTTGGCTTTTAACATTTCTTTCATTCCAAGGGGAGAAAATACTTTGGCTGATTCTTTAGCTGTCTCAGCTAGTTTTCTCAAATTTCCTCTGCCGCCTATGGTAAAAAATGATGTTGATATAATATATAGGCCCTCGGTGCCGGACAATGTCAAGCATTGGAAGGTGTTTGAGGATGATCCAAAACTCAAAAGGTTTCTCAAATCAGTTGATGAATTTTCTGCAATACACATTGATCAAGATCCCGATCCAAAAGGTGACCCTCACCCTCAGGTGTTTTTAAACAAAATTGTTAATCATCGAATTATCCAGCTGCCTAGCAATCACATCCTGAGAGGAATAGTCCCTTTAGAGAGACTGTTCGATGGGAACGATGTGGCAGTAAAGGGAAAGGTCTCGAATGAAGATGCTGATATAGCCAAATGAAACATTGGCACGCAGGAAGAGCCGAAGTGTGTCAGATTATCAAGTAGCCTGAGTAGTGAACAGAGGGATGAGTACATGGATTTGCTGAGAGTGTTTGCCGATGTGTTCACTTGGACCTACAAATACCTCAAGACATAAGACACATCTGTCATTGAACACAAAATCCCGTTGAAGGAAGAAGCTAATCCATTCAGGTAGAAGCTGAGACAGATAAATCCCATGTTGCTGCCAGTCATGGAAAAGGAGGTCAAGAAGCTGTTGGACACCCAGATCATTGTCCCTTTGAGATATTCTGAATGGGTGTCCAATCTGGTTCCGGTAAGAAAGAAAAGTGGATAAATTAGGCTTTGCGTTGACTTCAGAAATCTGAACAGAAGCTCGAAGAAAGACAATTACCCCCTTCCTAAGATGGAACACATACTGCAAAGGGTAACTGGTGCATCTAGGATATCTATGATCGACGGGTTTTCCGGTTATAATCAGATATCGGTCATGCCTGAGGATAGATAAAAAATGGCCTTCACCACTCCTTGGGGCACATTCATGTACGCCAAAATGCCATTTGGGCTAATGAATGCAGGAGAAAAATTTCAACGAGCCATGGATATAGCCTTCATCGGAGAAAAGGACCAGTTCATAGTGATCTACCTAGATGACATCACGGTCTTCTCCAGGTATGATAAGGAGCACTGCTGTCACTTAAGGAAAGTTTTTTCGAAGTGCCAGAGATTCAGTCTTTCCCTAAATCCCAAGAAGTCCTTGTTTGCTATGATGGAGGGCAAGCTTCTAGGCCATATAGTATCGGCGGAGGGAGTAAGGATTGATCCCAGCAGAGTGGAGGCGATTCAAACCCTGTCACTTCCCAGGTCTAAAAAAGAGGTCCAGGCATTTGTAGGAAAGATTAACTTCCTAAGGAGATTTGTCTCAAATTTTGCTGAGCTAGTAAATCACATCATGACCATGCTCAGGAAAGGAAACGAAGTGAGATGGACCACTGAGCCCTGAGCATCTTTTGACCAAATAAAGAAGGCATTG
The DNA here is from genome assembly GCA_000966675.3 of Picea glauca. Lineage (NCBI taxonomy): Eukaryota > Viridiplantae > Streptophyta > Pinopsida > Pinales > Pinaceae > Picea > Picea glauca. The sequence goes on along the minus strand of JZKD02S0791471.1, from coordinate 8,309 downwards.
ACTGAGGTGCCTGCGCTAATCAATCGTGATTATTCCAAGGATTTCCTGATTTTTTCTTTTGCTTCATGTGATACAATGGCAACGGTCTTACTGCAGAGAAATAAAGAAGGGCGTGAGCAACCCATCGCCTTCTTCAGCAGGGCGTTAAGAGATGCAGAGAGCAGGTATGAAATCATGGAGAAACAGGCCTATGCCTTAGTGAAAGCTTTTAAATCTTTCAGATTCTATGTCTTTCATTCAAAATTAACAACATATGTTCCTTCAGCTTTCATGAAGGACATCCTTGTATAGCTCGACATAGATGGGAAAAGAGGCCGATGGATCGCTAAAATTATGGAATTTGATTTAGAGCTAAATCCCACCAAGTTGGTTAAGGGGCAAGGTTTAGCCAAGCTACTGGTTGAACCCAACTGCGAATCCTTGGGAGTTAGTTTCATCAATACTCGCCCAAGATCTCAGCAAGCTGAGCCCCCCAGCCAAGGCTCTCAAGATAGCTTATCGCTGGCAGAATGTGCTTGGTATCGTGACATTCTGTATTTTCTGCAGAAGTTGAAGCTGCCGGATGGAATGTGAAAAATAAAAGTGAGGGATTTAAAGCTCAAGGCGATCAGATATTGCCTAATTGACCAAAAATTGTACTGGAAAGACCCTCTAGGGTTATTTCTTATATGCTTGGACCCACAAGAGGCCCAGAAGGTTACGTTTGATTTTCATAGTGGCCTTTGCGGAGGCCATCATTTCTGGAAGACCACAACTCACAAGATACTCCGAGCTGGGTCTTATTGGCCCACTTTATTTCCCAATGTTTGCAGGGAGATCCAAGCTTGCATCAAATGCTAGAAGTTCTCAGGAAAACAACAACTCAAATCGCTTCGATTAAAACCCATAGTAGCTTCGACACCTTTTCAGCAGTGGGGGTTGGACTTCATTGGAGAAATTCATTCTCCCTCAAGTGGTCAACACAGATGGATTCTGACTGCCACAGATTATTTCACCAAGTGGATAGAAGCTGTCCCCACCAGAATCACATCTCACAAAGTAATTATCAGCTTCCTGGAGGATATCATAGCCAGATTTGGTTATCCTAGCAGGATTGTCACCGATAATGCTACTTCTTTCAAATTTGAGCCTCTAATTAAGTTATGTGAGTAGTTCCAGATATCGCTAATTCACTCCACCCCCTACTATCCCCAGGGAAATGGTTTAGCAGAGTCCTCCAACAAAATCCTAATAAAGATCATCAAGAGACTGTTGGAGGACAAAAAAAATTCCTAGGATTCAAAGTTGAAGTTTGCTCTGTGGGTCGACCGTGTGACAACGAAGAAATCTCTGGGCACTTCACCGTTTCAACTAGTCTACAGAGAAGATGCGGTTTTCCCTACTCAGCTCACCTTACCTGTGGAAAAGTTCTTTCAAGACTATGAGAAAGAACTAGATCATATGATCAGAAGAATTCATCAGATAGTGGAAGTGAAGAAAATCAGGGAACAAGTGAAAGACGCAGCCTATAGTCACTAGCAAAGGATCAAACAGGCTTTTGGCAGGAAGGTCAAGAAGAAAGAATTTGAGATCGGGAATTTGGTATTTAAGTGTGACACACCCAGGAAGGATAAAGGAAAGCACAACAAGTTCGACACCCTCTCGATCGGCCCCTTCAAAATCTCTGAGATTTTCTCCAACAACACATACAGGTTGCAGGATCTAGAGGCGAAGAGGTTTTCAATAACCCAGTGAATGGGCATTTTCTGAAAAAATGTTTCTTTTGAGCCTATGACGGCTCCTTCGTTTGTAAATATTGTCCTTTACTTCTTTGTTTATTTTCTTTTTGCATACTTTCGGCTTAATCAGTGACTCCATAGCCCAATAGCAAGGCACTAAAGCTGCAGAAGGAGTTCTTAGAGCATCTCAGGGATGACTCTATCCCCCATGGAGCCTAATGTTAGAGATATTTCTTGTCTCGGGCCTAAGAGTGTTCATATCTACAGGTGGCGTGAAAAATGTTCGAGCGCAGCACACAGAAAAAGTCCTCTTCGGACTTAAAATCAAGCGAGCGGGCATTTCATTCTTCAGCGGAAAGAATTTGGCGATAGAGCAAAACAATGGTTGATGGGAAATCGCAGGTTATCCGAGTCGTGCCAAGTATGGCACAAAAATGTTTTCAAGAGGCGTCAATCGCAATCAGCATAAGCGCAGTAGTCATTTCTCGAACTTAGGGTTCATAAGTCCGAAGAGCGGAGCATGTATTTCGGTTGTGCGAGATTGCGAGTTACGAAAAGTGCCCGGAGGGGGTCAACCTGCGTTGACTATTGTGTCTCGGGACTTCGTGAGGGAAGGATGCCAAATTTCGATACTCCAACTCGCAAAGCCACGAGTTGTGAGAGGCGTTAGTACTCTGGCCCTAGCCGACGGTTACATGTAAAGAGCGCTGACCAGGAAGGCACCCGGTTCATATCGCTATCTCGGGGGGCGAGAATTTTAAAACGGGAGCCGAGGGTCTTTGACCCATGAACTCATGAATCGCGAAGTGAAAAGAGATTTTAATAATGGGCCCACAATATCACGAAGGTGATCTCAGCTGTCCATCCAGAGGGATGCGTGGCGCGCGACCAAGACATGTCATCGTTTCGCCTATCGTAGCTTTAAAGCATGAGAGGCTTCCTCCTCCTTGCCGCAAGACGTGAAGTGAAGAGAGCGTCTAGGACCTAGGACCCACAGCGTTGTCGGGAGAATTCAGAACCATTTGATCCAGAGCGGCACGTGGCGCCAGATTAAGCCTTCTCGGTGTTTCTCTCATCGCGATTACAAGAAGAAAGGTTTAACTCCTTCCATTCATGAACGCCAAAAGTGCTTTGGGAATCAGCACAGGGTCATAGCCCATGGTCACTTGGGGGCGATAGAAAGAACTGCGCAAAGGGCCAAAGCACTGGGTTTAGCTGTAGAAGGGATCCTTGTGTTCTCCAGGTGCCAGATTTGACTTGATCTCAATCCTGATACCTGCTTGGAAAGAATGAAGAAGAGAGGGGGTAGTTGAAACCTCACTTCACTCATTAATTGCGAGGTATGGAGGTCCCGGCAGGAAGTCCGCCCGCGATGGTCCTTTGTATTGGTTTTCCCATAGAAGCCATGCCTATGTCCTCGACTAGCCATAAGAGCCTGCACATGCCAAGTCAACATTCAATAGGGCTCAACTACCACCTGGCGCGAGCCATGCTGAATTAAAGAGGCGTATGATAGGGGAACAAAAGATATATTTGATTGAGGAGACGCCTCTACTGGGCGGAATGGATTTAGGAGTATATGTAGGTAGTTTTGCCATTTTTTTATTATCAATGGTAGATCAGAGCTCCTGACTGTAATGTTTTAACAGCTATTCTAGCTTCCAGCTGATGCATTTGTGTTTGAGATTTCTTGTTTTATGACAGACAATTCTTCTTACTCTATTTGATTTTCTTCTTATGCTTGGAGAGTTCATGATTGACTGATTCACATGAATTCATGCAACTATGTTATGATAAAGGATTTACTGTGACATTATTGTATTCTCTGGTTTTTTCATTTGAACTTAAGCCGATCTTGTGTTTAAATGCTTTCTTCTACAGCATGTTAGGAACCTGCTGTTTATAACAGACCTCTTTTCTCTTATATAAATCTTCCACCTGTTCACCCTTTACTATAGCTCACTGTCTGAAGTTTATGAAAGACCTCACTTGCTCATGCATGTCTGGCTTGGTTTCAGAGTTGGAATGCTATTTTTTTGAGTTTCCCTCCATTTGATCACCCATCTATGAAAAACTGTGACATAAAACTGATGGGCGTCAAGCTCTTCTCCTGTTAGCAATCCAGGAGTGACTTCCATCGCCAACACCTGCAATGAATTGAGTTGTCATAATCATAAAAAAATAAATAAAATGTTTCTAAAATACATAAATACTGTCAGCTCTAATTATCAATAATTAAATCATATGGGATTTTATAGAAACTTGGTAAATATAAAATCTCTGTGTAAATACATCTGGATCACTGAGTGGTTATGAAGGGGATGGTAAGGTATGAGCATAAATAGACCACAAAAATATGCATTACTTAACACTGTGCATTTAGAGGTGCAACACGGTAAGCACAACATAGTCTTACACCTGTCCAAGTAAGACAACAATTGATAATTGTTGGAGAGGGAAATTAAGGCCAAGTGTAATGACCCAACTTACCTTACGCCGGATTTAATATAATTTAATTTAAATGCCATATTTAAAAGCATAAAAGCATGAATGCCAAAGTTAATTTAATTTAATTTAAACACAAGATTTAAAGGTATAAAGCCATAAACACCAGATTTAAATAAATGCACTGATAAGTATGAAGTTGTCAATTGAATTCAATGGTTCTGAGTGACGAAAATCCCTTACTAAGGTTGGACACAACAAGCACAGGAAGGAAGGAATTTTTTTTTTAGCTTCTCCACAAGTTGGGTAATAAATATTGATTTTTTTTTGCTGAAAAGATTAAATTCGTTGAACTGGAGTGATTTTGACATTATAGCAGGAGAAAAATTCAATCAGGCAACAATCTTTCCTCCTTGATAGAATCTGTTGAACAAGAAAATCAAAGTTTTAAAAATATCCGAATCAAGAATTGCAGGTCTGTGAGGAGACTTATGATAAAATCGTATGCACAAACCATTGCCTGAAGTTTGTCTGCTACGTGGAGGGAAGTTCAGGAATGGAAAATAAAAGATTCTATTGCAAATGGTGGATGCATGAGGGATTTCTTGGATCGCTCATGAAACTCTTCATCTGCTGAAGTAAGCTACCTCATAAATTCTAGAGTGAATATCCTATCAGTCAGATAGGCTCGCAACATTTGATGTGGGTGGTTTGGTATTACAATAGAATGCTATGTGGGTACAATCCTTCCCGTAGTACCAATATCCAAACCAACCACCTTCATCAAGGTGAGGATCCTGCCCAATCCGAGAATCATGGATGTTGCAAGCAAACAAGCATCCCCCACACCTTTGCTACAAATGTATGAGCCATTTCTTAGTAAGTGTTATTACTATTTTTCCTCATCCTCGTTGTCTATTGTTGTACATGATTTTCAAAATTATTAGTTATGCCAAGGCTTGTGAAATCTATCTGGTGAATGAAATGATAGTTCAAGATCGGGTACTTTAATATTCTATTTTTGGATAATGAAATCATTTGCACATGTATTTCATTATGAATACACCGCCCCCAATCAAACATTGTCTTGTTGCCTTCTATAGAGTAGCGGGAATTGGAAATGCATACCCATGCACAAAGTTATCATCATCCTATAACTCATAGTGGCTAATACCCTCCACAGGATAACTCCTACTCACATGAAGGGAACTTAAGTTATGCAATGAAAATGTCTACTCAAGGATTCATAAGGAAATCAGCTAATATTGCCCATCCAGGACCTCCGTTCGTTGCCCAAGGATTTAGAATATGCCTCAAATGCAGTGAAGTGGATGAGGAGATTTGCTTACCAGAAATTATTCGGCAATGATTATTAAGGAGGAAGTTCAACATTTATTTCTTAAATGTTGTCTATTAACATGAATTAAGATCTAATAATCTCATCTCCTTTTTTTTACTTGGATGGTTCCTTCATTTTTACAAGGATAGTGTGATTTTAATGTTCTCGATTGAAGAATAAAATTATGTTAAGTACGACTCCCAATAGTGTCAATAGTATTCATTTTATTGAGGTTTCTAAACAATATCTAACTTCCAAAAGAGTCAATTACTACAAGGTAAAAGTAAATTGGGACTTGGGAGTTGAGCTACATCATTCACAATCAACACCGGACTTTTATTCACTCAAGAGAAGGTATTACAGGAATGGGTAAACTCAACATGGAAAGATCGAGTGAAGCAAAGGATAAGTTTAGTTAGGGAAAGAAAAAACCACTAAGAACTGTGGGAAAAATCAAATCAACCAACGGAGGATGGAATAGCTCCAATCAACATAAATAATAAGCTAAATAATTTCCATTTGGAAAACAGAGAAATAAATTAACTATAAGGAGCCATGGACTGCACAACAGTAAATAAGATCCCAAGAAAATTTAAAACCACAAGAGACAGGTATAAAATTCAAATATTTAATAGGTGTAACCCAACGGAACTCTCGACCACCACTCGGGCATGGCGAGAAATAAAACCTAGATGCAACTAAACATTCAAATACAACGCACAAGGTCAAGATATCCCAACAATATGCAACATGCGATCTCACCCACCATAACATATAAATGTTGAATTCAACAAACATAGATCTAATGCCAAGTCTAACTAATATACAACTGAAAATTAAATAATACTGTAACCGTGGGCGGATGATTCAATGTCGTTGTCCCACATGCACGCTCCGTCGAACTCCCTCTTGCCAACCGCTGACACCTCACTGGTACCTCCGAGCCAACGCTAGGGGTAATCTTCTTCCCCCTGAGCCCCCCGAGCCGCAAAGGGGCCATTGGAAAAATACTAGAGAATGGTAGCTTCCCAACTCACCTCGCAAGGTCGAGCCACCACTCATTATCTAAGATGAGTATCCCACCTCCCAAAGAAAAGTTTAGTCAAGATAAGTTTCGACACTGTAATGTTACGCATACTAGACATGATCATACTCTTCCTCTCCCATCATTTTTATAGAGTTTTCTTAGCGATTACTTTCCCAAACCCTCATTAGATTCTTTTTATTAAATTTAATTAGGATAAACCTCCCCCGTACACATGTCAACCGATCCCTTATTTGCACCAGTAAATCAATTTATTAATTAATTAAATTAGCCTATTTCCCTCACCCACCTAAACACGTTCCCAAAAACGCTCCTCGATGTCCTTTTATTCCCTTACATTTCTTAAATGACTTATGCTTTACTTGAAGCCTAGTTGATTTCATAAATAGAAAGTTCCAAAGGCTAGATTCCTTACTAAGTTAGACATTCCCCCTTTTCTTTAAGTTTCCCTTTTTATTTAAGTTTCCTGCTTTTTAACTAAGTTCATAATTAACAAGTTTAGAAAAAAACAACCACTTACCCCTTTTAATAATTAAGCTTTCTTTAAATTTTTTACTTTAATTATTAATTCTTGAATTTTCTTTACCCCCTTCTTGTTACATGTCGATTCATCTTTTTTTTTTTGTTCACATAATTACTTAGACCTAGGTTTTAAATTCACTAGGCTTGGCAACAATTCTTAATGGAAAAAATTGTTATTAACTTCTCTTATACCATCATTCATTTTAAGGCCGACTAGGTCCTAAGGAGGCATAATTTTCTAGGTACTAGGTTTATTAACTCACCATAATTAAAATCACGACGTGCCCTTCAGGACGCACTACGTTCTCCAAGGGTGCCACTTGCCTGCATTTTGTTTTTATTTGCACGTCGTGCCCTTCAAGACACACTACATGATCCAAGGGTGCCACTCGCCTCTTAACTGAATTTTGTAGATGTCAAATCCCTGGAGTCAATACTCTGTCAGGTGATCTTGTGGGAGACTAAGGGCCTCTAAGGAATAAGGAACTTGATTTATTGTACACCCTTTAGAATTATCATGAGCGACTGCCACAATCTTCCCTCACGATATTGTGGATATATATAACTAGGTAATCGTTAACCTATAGTTTGAGCCATGACGAGAGTGCTAGTAGGATGTGGAAGGGATTTTGCCACACCTCTCCCTCCATGTCTCAGGTTGTCGTGTGCGACCCCTTTACTCCAAATGCGAGTCTGGTTGGCAAGCTATCATCAACTTGCATCCATCAACGAATCATGCAATCTATTGTCAATCAACATCACAATATATAGTCATGTCACATCTGTAATATCAAAACATTCAAACCATAATAGTCTACTCCCTAACTCAATCCAGAGTCCAAGGAGATCGATCGATGCCATTGGCATCCTCTAACATCCAGATTCTTGCAGACTCAGGAGAACCCAATCAATAACACATGTCAATATAAACATAATAAATAACATATCAGCAGATCCACAACATCTCATAATCATAATCAAAGACAACCAATCGTATATGAACCAGATCACTTGCACGCAAGTGTCCTTAAAGAATAAGTCCAATCAGGTGTGCACAAGAGCGGGATGTTACAGGGTCTCCACTAATGAACCTATGACATAACATGTGCATTCATGGGTTGTTAAAAAATACCTCTAATTTCACTAAATATTAATAAATACCTCCCAAAATCATTTTGTTGAACCCCCCTCCCAATACATCTTTCCAATAGTAATAAAAACCCATTTTTATTAGATATCC
>JZKD02S0791416.1:0-14613 GCA_000966675.3 Picea glauca | reverse complement strand
CCGTAGATATCCTGGAGCTAGGTTGTTTTCCTAGTTGGCAGGGTGGACAATAGTTTTGGGCAATTTTTCTGTGTTTGCAACAGGACTGGGCTGTGTAGCAGGTAGCAGGAGAGCAACAACAACAACGTAGCGGGCAACGGAAATAGCATCAGAACCAGGTACCCTGTTGAATTATGCATTTATTTATTCTGCTATGAATTCATTAATATTTGATGAATCTAAATTGCTGAAGTTGCTGGTATGAAGATTGATATTATGCTGAATAGATACTTTTTTAGTTAAGAAATAATTGCTTGTGAGGATAACAATGTTTAGATATATATGTTTTTGGGCTTTACACATCTGTACCAAGAAAATAATAGGCAGTAGTAAAAGGTATTGCGTTTGGATTAGATGTTTCAAGAAACTCAAGTGTGACAGTGATATCAATGCTTGTGCCTAAGCCAAAGAGATCCCATCTAAAAATGCCAGTAGTCCAAAAAGGATCTTGACCCTCAGGTCCTGTGAAAGGTCTGGTTGGTAATCCAGAAGACTAAATAACTATTTCTCTATAAGAATTCACTCGAAAAATATGTCTCTCAGAGTTGGGAGGAAGTCAGAAGTCCTCACGAGAATTGGTAATTCAGAACCGTTCTAAAGAGTTAGTTCTTTCCACTTGTGGAGTGGCGATGTCTTGGACTTCACTCCATTGAGGAGATCCCTCTGATGAGTTGGTAGGAAAGGGTTGAGAACCTTCCAGATCTTCTGGGGGTAGGCCTTGCATTCTACATGAACGACGTGGAGGGTCAATTGTGATAAAGTCAGAATTTTATGAAAGAAATTCTATGGCCAACCTGGGTAAACAAACAACACGTGCTAGAAAATCTAGGAAGAAAAACCAAGCAAACAAGACCTTCCAATTCTAAAGTCACTAGTTGGTGATGAAATCCAATGTTGTGATGACAAGACATGAAAGGGTTGGGTGAGGGTGGAAAATTTACGTTGACGACCTGCTTAACAGACTTACACCTTGGTGCAAGCTCCCACACACAATCGTGGGTATACCCTCCAAGGAGCCGGAGTGAGTCTGGCCAACGTCGATTCCAGGTACCGTGAAGACTTACCCCTTCACATTCACCTTGTGTAAGACCCTAAGAAGATAGGCTACTAAGGTTACCACAAACAACAATGATGCCTGAGGAAACAATTGACAGTTCAATCCACACGCAAGGGCAGGGTATCTAGCCCAAAATAAACTTGAGAGGATTCCACTCATCATTATGGGTATACCTTCAAGTAACCCCTGTAATATGTGAAATCTCTACACCGAGATCAACAAAGTAGTGTGAGTAACTCTGTTGATCTCAATGCAACCTCAAGTTTGACCCTCGTGTGAGAAGGTCTTCCCAGGACAAAATACTGCAAATGGAATTTGACACTCCTTATCACAAGATACTATTATGTGTTTTGTGCTTTGGAAAGTGTGTCTTAGTACCTATTCCAAAGCTCTAGCCTAGATGATGTTGGTGTAAAAGAGCCCTAGAAAAAGTTACTAGCTGAATTTTAATGTTGCACAATATTACTAATGGCTGTTGTTACGCAAAAAGGAGATGGAAATGAAACCGTTGTTGTGTGAGACTCTGACCCAACAATGCATAAATAAGGATGAATGATACAATTTTTTTTTCGATGAATCCTATTTATAGGAGGGATAGAGGAGTTTTCTAGAACAATGCAAACTACGATGTATGATCTTCTCTGAAATGTAATATCAAATAATCATGAACAATGAAAATTTCATATTCGTTGTCTTTCAATACTTGAATGCCAATATTTTTCGAATAAAAGGTTGCTACAAAAAAGAAAAAAGTCTTTATTTTTTATTAGAAACCAAGAAACAGGGATGGAACTAAGAAAAAGTAAGCAACCAACGAAAAAGAAATACTCAGAAAACACCCAAATCGATCTTTCAATGAAGATAAAAATAACAAACTGACAAGACCAGTCTTTTCAAATGCACATGGGTAACAATTTTCCAAGTAATAGGCAATTGAAAAGGACAATTAATCTCAACTTTTAATCCAATCAAAGGCTCCCGACCAAGCAAGCACTTGAATTTCATAATCGGATATTATACCCTTGTTAAGAAAAGGTCAAGAGGTAAAAATTGAGAAAAAATGATCAAGAAAAGATTTTGATTTTTGAAAACTAATCATTCGTGAGATTTGAAGTCAAGAAACATTCAATCACTGGACAGAGAAGTTCTTCCCAGAGACATAAACAAATTTGGGCATCTGAAGACACAAAAGACTTAATCCAAATTTTTTATAAGTGTGCTCGCAGTCTGGCAGTGGGGTACAATGTGAGAATTAAGGATTCTCATAGGCTAGACATAGGTAGGTTGCGAGAAGTTTGCACTGAAATAAACACTAGGGTGCGAACTTCAGTGATTCTCACAGGCTACAAAAAGGTGCAGTGTGAGAAGGTTTGTAATCAATCAAATTTTGGAAAAATGACAGAACTTTTGAGGGAACTTCTAGATCCAAGGAGTCTGTAAAGATCTCCTCAAGACTCAAAGATTGATCGGGAATGAAAAAGGGTAGGTCAAGAGAAAATGGCCATGAAAAAACCACCAAAATGGGTTATATCCCCAGTAGAGTCGCCAATTTTGTTATTGGATAAATCGGTAGGTGTGGACACTAATAGATCTCCCTAGATCCACCGGGATCTAGAACAAAATAGGACAGAACATGTCTGTTCCTCTAAGTTGCAGTCATTGAATCTACTACCCAGAAGGAATAAGTGACATACCTTTATATCGCTTCCTTAGGTCTCTGTTGTCCCTGCGTCGCTCTGGTGCTCTTGTGGAATCAGATCCAAGACAATAGAAACCAACCAAAGTGAAGATAGCAAAGTATATTCAATGTCAACTTATGCATATGATCAAGGAGTTATGCAATAAAATAAGAATGATTTTATGGGAAAGGGACATGCCATTGTATTATATTAAATGAAAGTAGAAGATACAACCGGATCGCCTTGATNCAACCTCAAGTTTGACCCTCGTGTGAGAAGGTCTTCCCAGGACAAAATACTGCAAATGGAATTTGACACTCCTTATCACAAGATACTATTATGTGTTTTGTGCTTTGGAAAGTGTGTCTTAGTACCTATTCCAAAGCTCTAGCCTAGATGATGTTGGTGTAAAAGAGCCCTAGAAAAAGTTACTAGCTGAATTTTAATGTTGCACAATATTACTAATGGCTGTTGTTACGCAAAAAGGAGATGGAAATGAAACCGTTGTTGTGTGAGACTCTGACCCAACAATGCATAAATAAGGATGAATGATACAATTTTTTTTTCGATGAATCCTATTTATAGGAGGGATAGAGGAGTTTTCTAGAACAATGCAAACTACGATGTATGATCTTCTCTGAAATGTAATATCAAATAATCATGAACAATGAAAATTTCATATTCGTTGTCTTTCAATACTTGAATGCCAATATTTTTCGAATAAAAGGTTGCTACAAAAAAGAAAAAAGTCTTTATTTTTTATTAGAAACCAAGAAACAGGGATGGAACTAAGAAAAAGTAAGCAACCAACGAAAAAGAAATACTCAGAAAACACCCAAATCGATCTTTCAATGAAGATAAAAATAACAAACTGACAAGACCAGTCTTTTCAAATGCACATGGGTAACAATTTTCCAAGTAATAGGCAATTGAAAAGGACAATTAATCTCAACTTTTAATCCAATCAAAGGCTCCCGACCAAGCAAGCACTTGTATTTCATAATCGGAGATTATACCCTTGTTAAGAAAAGGTCAAGAGGTAAAAATTGAGAAAAAATGATCAAGAAAAGATTTTGATTTTTGAAAACTAATCATTCGTGAGATTTGAAGTCAATAAACATTCAATCACTGGACAAAGAAGTTCTTCCCAGAGACATAAACAAATTCGGGCATCTGAAGACACAAAAGACTTAATCCAAATTTTTTATAAGTGTGCTCGCAGTCTGGCAGTGGGGTACAATGCGAGAATTAAGGATTCTCATAGGCTAGACATAGGTAGGTTGCAAGAAGTTTGCACTGAACTAAACACTAGGGTGCAAACTTCAGTGATTCTTACAGGCTACAAAAAGGTGCAGTGTGAGAAGGTTTGTAATCAATCAAATTTTGGAAAAATGACAGAACTTTTGAGGGAACTTCTAGATCCAAGGAGTCTGTAAAGATCTCCTCAAGACTCAAAGATTGATCGGGAATGAAAAAGGGTAGGTCAAGAGAAAATGGCCATGAAAAAACCACCAAAATGGGTTATATCCCCAGTAGAGTCGCCAATTTTGTTATTGGATAAATCGGTAGGTGTGGACACTAATAGATCTCCCTAGATCCACCGGGATCTAGAACAAAATAGGACAGAACATGTCTGTTCCTCTAAGTTGCAGTCATTGAATCTACTACCCAGAAGGAATAAGTGACATACCTTTATATCGCTTCCTTAGGTCTCTGTTGTCCCTGCGTCGCTCTGGTGCTCTTGTGGAATCAGATCCAAGACAATAGAAACCAACCAAAGTGAAGATAGCAAAGTATATTCAATGTCAACTTATGCATATGATCAAGGAGTTATGCAATAAAATAAGAATGATTTTATGGGAAAGGGACATGCCATTGTATTATATTAAATGAAAGTAGAAGATACAACCGGATCGCCTTGATKTCACAAGCTTCCTTTCAGTGACCYTTGGTTCCAAAACATGCAATTTCTCTACATTTGAATRAAGAAGATCTAATACAAATTGACAGACCAAATAGAGTCTTCAAGCTTCTATCCAAGCAGATTTCTTCACACAATTCTTTCACCAATTMTTCATTCAATCGTGCTTCACCTTTTCCATGAGAAACCTTTCAATATATAGGAGAAGGAGAGATGGTTACATGGATGAGGATGATCCCACMAAATCTGAGAAGTCAGTAGGATGCCAACCATGCGAATGCCAACTCTTTAGAAGATTCCCTTCTAGAACCTTCGTGACCTCTTCTCTTTTCCAAGCTTAAAAACAGGTTCACACCCTACCTATAGAGAAAACTACAAATAGTTCACACCCAAAGTATGGGTTGCCTGTGAGAATAAAGGATTTTAACACCCTATAACATAGGTAGCCTGCGAACTCATCTTAAAAATGTGTTTTTTGGAAGAAGACAACAATCACTTTTCTCAAGAAAAAAGTCCTTGTGGGAGCCTGAATACATCACTTGTAGAGACATCACCAGAGTGACCAAAATAATGTGTAACAATAGGAGGCCATGGCACAACAACAAGTTGAAGCATCTCGAGCCAAGCCTGAGGCTTTCGAGGTAGAACTATTCAGATAAGAGTGACTCGGGACGAGTCACAGGATAGTGTTGGGGGCATATTGGCCCTTGACCAAGTTTTGAGGATGCTTGGTGATGTTTGACCTACATTTGGGAGTTTGATAGGCTGTCGAAGGTGAAGTGCAAGAAGAAGCAGATATCATGGGATCTCAACCCCTTTTTAGGGATTTTTGGGTTTTGGGATTATGTAACAGGTATGGGAATGTTGGGCCATGGGTTTACCCATGCTTAGGCCTATTTTTCATGTATAAATAAATGCTAAGGCGATGTAGTGAGTATGAATGGCTAAGTGCCCTTTGGCTAGATGCAAGTGATGGTTGTATCCCAATTTATGTGATTGGCAATGGTAAGTGCTAAGTGGATATTGATGTTGTGCATACTATGTGAGACTTGCAGAGCTAAGTGCAAGTCATTGTAAGAGACTATGGAAGGTTGTATGCTTAGATCTACTCAGGAAAGGAGGATCTATCCAGCTGCACAGATCCCCTATCCTCTGTGGAGTAGGGCTTTTGAGGCTTTGTGCATGTAACTGATTGAAGAAGATAATAAAGAAGAGAATAGTTGGTGGACGTATCCCCAGGGTGGGGGTGAACCACGTACATGTTGTGTTGCTCTGATTTGTGCGATGTGTTGATTTGTTTATATGTTAATGTGCATAGTGCTTCAATATAGATGAACGGTAGATAGATATGTTAATGATCTGTGCTTAATAGTATGGATCTGACCTATGTGGATATGCTTAGTGCTTAAATACCTTAGATCTTAATGAATACTGTGATACTCTGTAATTAGGGTTTAACTGCGCTGTAACTAATATTGGATATTAATGAATACTAACTGTTGTGTGCTCTGTCAAGTGTTAGAATCACAGATCTGTGTCCCAGCTAAGGTTGTAGACATCTAAGTCTTGCAACCACCCCTTCCTCTACCTTAGGTGAGACTTCATTTGCTTCACAGGTGTTGCTGAAAGGGTTGGTAATTAGGGTTTTGTTGGTGCAATGTTGTAGCGTTGAACCCTGGGTCTACCCCTGTGCCAACAACCCAGAAATCGACTGCTCTCGTAATCTGATGATCTAGCTAATGAAGTAACACGATATTCTCTCTATACCAAGTACAGGTCTTCTTGACGCATTCTTGTAATTATGGAGCTTCTTAGAGCCTATCTATCCAATGTAATAGTTCTTCCAGAAATTTAACCCAAAATATCTCATACTGGTCACTTGATCTTTCTGAGTAAAAGATAGAATCTCTTGTATTCCTCTCGCTTTTTCCTCGCAAATTCGCTTCCTTCCATATAAAGGAATCACAATTTATTTCCCACCATTGTTGAATCTTAGATCTATATATCCATGGAAGAATTCTCCTCACAGGTTCCCTTTTAAGGCATAGGTCCTGACAACATAACCATTTTGTTGGTGCAAAAGTGTTCAGACCAGGGTCCTCATTAGGTTACCAACAAAAGGTACCAACGTAGTCTAGAGCGCTAGAATTTTCATCTTCCTGGGAAGGAAGAAGTCTCACCCGAAGTGCAACCGAGACATAAAAGAGAGAGAAGGGTAAGGATAATACTTAGACAGACCTCTAAGGCATCAAGGCTCACTGTAATCTTGCAAAGAATAAGCTAAACCTATAACAATATTGAGGAATCCCTAAATGGGAAAACAAAGAGACAGAGTTGTGTTTCCATTCATAAAGAAGCATTTAGGTACATCATACATAAAGGTAATAAAGAACAACATTCCATTCATGCATTAAGATTGAATACACAATATGTAGATTCAAACTTTAGGCCTCTGTTTATATTGATAATACCAAAATATGATACATTGTCTGTCTGGTTCTCACCCAGATCTCCATATTCAATTATTATATAGTATTGGTCCATTACATCAGTGACTCTCATCATACTATCAAGAGTTACAACAGGAATAGTAATAACTTAGAACTAACATGCTAGGAAATAATGACATTATAGCCCTTTCATTAACCCTTCACTATTAGCCTATTATTATTCATTATTATCGTATAAAAATCACACACGTATCCTATATATAATCCGATCTTGCTGGTTAAGAAAACAAGATTTCTTCCTTTTATTGATCTTTCTACTGATGTTGCATTTCCCCTTTAACCATTTTTTGTTTCTTCTTTTCTTTCACTGTCGAGCTTCTCAACAACTTGCACAAATTCCATTTTGCAAAATGAAGCTACAATGTGTTGTGCACAACTTCTAACCAACAAAACAAAAGGCCCAAAATGGATCGACTAATGGGGATATCAAATAGAAAACTTGATGGACCATATCAATCGAAGAGGTACTTGGATAGATCGATTGGGATTCACTCTTTAATGGAAGAGTGGGATCGACCAATGACAAAATCGAATTGACCACTTTATCAACTGGGTCAACTGAGGATGAAACAAAATTTACAACTTGATCAACCAGACTAACTAAGGAGGGAACCAGATTGATCAATTCATCAACTAATGGTAGGTTGGGAGAGATTTTATGGTAACCTATTGGAAGTTGTGGTTGATCATCAACAATATTTTTCAACAGATATGAAGCTTCATCCATGCGGGGACAAAGGTAGGTGTGGTGCATCTCCTTACATAATAGCAAGGAAATTTGATTATACCCTTCTTACTTCCAACTTGATTACTACTAGATGGGTTTTCACCAACATGAATTGCAATGGTTGATGACATGGATTGAGAAGAAACCTGAAACCACACTTCTACGACCTTGGGAATACCAGGGCAATCCTTGAGAAGGTGATCGCCCTTGCAAATCCTACAAGGGAATTTGGGCTTGTGATTTTTGGACGTGAAAACACCATCAACACTCCCAACATGATTCCCAGAGGCTGGTTGATCACTTCCAACATGTTATGTAGTGGTTGGAAGCTTTTCCTCTTTTTTATTTTTCTTCTTCTTAATCTTTCGTTTCTTCTTCTTCTTATCCACCTGGCTACTAGCTACAGAGATTTCACTAGGCGAAGAGGAAGAACGAGAAAAATACCCTATGGGAGAGTAAGGAAGAGGATCAACATGAGGTGGGTGATCTAGGGTTGGAGTGTTTACATATGAAGCACTAGGAGCATTGGCGTTCACCAGAGAGGAATATAACCAAACTGGTAACCCAATCGTGACACTAGGAAGAGTCAAAGTGGCAATGTAAGGTGCACCAACGTGTCTAGCAGAAGGAGAAACAAAAAACATACCTAGAAAATGTATTCCTTCATTGGTATACCCTGAAATGATGCCATAGATACATAATCAAACCTAAGATCCACTAAGAAAAAAAAACAACACATTCTAGAAAATGTAGGAAGCAAACCAAACAAACCAATGACTTCTCATGTTGAACTTACTAGTTGGTGATAAAATCCAACATCATAAAAGTAATATGAGAAGGAGCAAGGATGGAGCAGGTGGACCAGTTATGTTGGCGACCCTCTTAATGGACTTACACCCTGGTGTAAGTCCTCTTATAGCAAGAGCCACATGTGACCCTCCAAGGAGCCCGAGTGATTTTGACCAACGTCTAACCCAGGTATAGTGAAGACTCCCCTTCACCATAACTTCATGTATAGGCCCTAAGGATTATGGAAACTAAGGTTACCAACTTGCAGTCATCCTCTAGGTGGGTACAATCGACAGTTGGGTCTGAAAATATGGGCAAGATATCAAGTCCAAAATTCTCCAAGAGGACTTAAAACAAGAGGACCAGAAAAATCTCTAGAGGACCCCTAACAGATTCAGGTTTCACAAAGTTCTGAGACCAAATGAAAACAATCGATTCTCAAGAAGAAACCCCAATATACTAGCATTTCAATATGTTTGATTAAGCCTCGGAGGGGTAATCTCCACAGCTCTCTCGCACATGACCTTATGTTTATCCCCTGTGTGAGAGGGGGGTCTCATATATGCTTATACAAAAATTGGATTTTCTCTCCCTATCACAAGATCTTAAGTTGATTTTAATTCATATGGAGAGTTCACCTCACAACCTATTCCAAAGCTATATCATGATCTATTGTTGATGTACAGGCCCAAAAAAGAAAAGTTACTAGATCATTTTTATTAAGTGCTTGGTTTTTTGGTTGTTGGTTTACTTAAGGGTGTGTTAGTGAAACTAATGATGTGTAAAGGAATTGACTCCAAAAAGGTGCAGAGAATTATGCAATGCAATAATTCATTTTCGATGAAATCTAGCTAAAGCAGGGAGGGGAGTTATTTACTCGTTTATAATGACAACTAAGAACTCAACAACATGCAATCTTAATTTTCTTTTCAATGAAATGGAAAACAATTCCAAATGATGAAATAAAGTTTTCACAATGTAAAAACAAACCACTTTCCTAAGCTACTTTTAAAAACACTCCAACAAAATTTTATGCTTTCTCTTTTTCTTTTCAAGGAAATGCAATTTGAAAGGAATTCGTTCTATTTCTTTTCTTTCAATCTACAATGCGTAGTGCACTGAAAAGTAGATAAGAAGGAAGAAAGTAAAGATTACAAAGTTAAAAGTGCAAAATGAAAGGATTCTAAACTGAAAAGAGTCTTCCAAATGACTGAAAAGCAATCAACACTCAAAGCAATCAAAGCAAGAGTGGGAAAACAATTAAAGAGAAATTTCTCCAAACAATATCTCCTGGGGATGCCAAAGATCTGTAGACTACTTGAGGAGGTCAAGGAAGACAGTTTTGGTGATACCAATTGTTTTCCCTTGACCAAGTTTTGGGATAATCTTGGCCATGTTGACCTATCCTGTTGGCCCTTGACCAAGTTTTGGGATAATCTTGGTCATGTTGACCTATTTTGGGAATTCAGTAGCCTGTTGAATATGGAGCGCAAGACGGAGTGGAGATCATGGGATCTCGACCCACTTTTGGGTCCATTTTGGGTTTTTGAGAATATGTAACGAGATTGGGATATTGGACCATGCGTTTTTACCCATGCTTAAACCTATTTTGTATGTATAAATAATAATCTAGTGAGATAGAGGATAGATCGACATTTATGTGATGTATGCTAAGTGAAAGTAAGGTCTGTAAGTGCTTCGTGCCTATATGAGACTTGCAGGGCTAAGTGCAAGTCATTGTAGGAAGTTGGAGAAGGCTTTGTGTTGTAATGCAAGAAAGAAGGATCTAGCAAGCCGCATAGATCTTCTGTCCTATGCGTAGGAGGTTTTTGGTGGCTCTGTGCTGTAACCGATTAAAGATGCTAATAAAGAAGAAGAGTTGGTGGGCGTAGCCTTAGGGTGGGGGTGAACCATGTAAATCTGTGTGTTATGCTTTATGCTTTGACTTGATGTGTTTATTCTTTCTTTTTCTAAGTTCTTTGATATATTTAGATAGATCTAATTATTCTTTGTGCTTATAGAGGTGTATGGATGTTATATCTAACAATATGAAGATGATTAGTGCTGATCTACCGGATCTGATCTGTCTTACTGTTGCTAAGTGCTGAAATACCTTAGATCTACGTGAATGTTGTGATGCCCTGTGCTATATGCGAAGTATAATAAGGGTTCAATATTGACGAATGACCTATGCTAAGTACCCTTTAAGTGATGCAATCACATATCTATGTCCCAGCTAAGGTTGTAGACACTTGAGTCCTGCAACCACTCCTGCCTCTACCTTGGGTGAGACTTCATGTTCTTCGCAGGTGTTGCCAATTAGGGATTTGTTCTTGCACTCTTGAGCATTGAACCTTGGGTCTTCCCCTATGCCAACAAATGGTTTCGTTGACGGGACCTAAAACTATGATTGCTGGGAACTGAGAAAGAGGAAGCTCTGTGCAAAGATTCATCCTGAAACTGTGAAAGATCTATGCGTATATGTGTGCCCTAGTGCACAATATTCTACTTGATCTGTAAATATTTGTACTAAAGAAAGAAGGCTAGATATGAAACAAAGAAGGCCAAATCTAAAAGAAAGAAGGCCATATCTGAAAGAAAGGANATGACTTGCAATGGTTGATGACATGGATTGAGAAGAAACCTGAAACCACACTTCTATGACCTTGGGAATACCAGGGCAATCCTTGAGAAGGTGATCGCCCTTGCAAATCCTACAAGGGAATTTGGGCTTGTGATTTTTGGACGTGACAACACCATCAACACTCCCAACATGATTCCCAGAGGCTGGTTGATCACTTCCAACATGTTATGTAGTGGTTGGAAGCTTTTCCTCTTTCTTATTTTTCTTCTTCTTAATCTTTCGTTTCTTCTTCTTCTTATCCACCTGGCTACTAGCTACAGAGATTTCACTAGGCAAAGAGGAAGAACGAGAAAAATACCCTATGGGAGAGTAAGGAAGAGGATAAACATGAGGTGGGTGATCTAGGGTTGGAGTGTTTACATATGAAGCACTAGGAGCATTGGCGTTCACCAGAGAGGAAAATAACCAAACTGGTAACCCAATCGTGACACTAGGAAGAGTCAAAGTGGCAATGTAAGGTGGACCAACGTGTCTAGCAGAAGGAGAAACAAAAAACATACCTAGAAAATGTATTCCTTCATTGGTATACCCTGAAATGATGCCATAGATACATAATCAAACCTAAGATCCACTAAAAAAAAAAAACAACACATTCTAGAAAATGTAGGAAGCAAACCAAACAAACCAATGACTTCTCATATTGAACTTACTAGTTGGTGATAAAATCCAACATCATAAACGTAATATGAGAAGGAGCAAGGATGGAGCAGGTGGACCAGTTATGTTGGTGACCCGCTTAATGGACTTACACCCTGGTGTAAGTCCCCTTATAGCAAGAGCCACATGTGACCCTCCAAGGAGCCCGAGTGATTTTGACCAACGTCTAACCCAGGTATAGTGAAGAATCCCCTTCACCATAACCTCATGTATAGGCCCTAAGGATTATGGAAACTAAGGTTACCAACTTGCAGTCAGCCTCTAGGTGGGTACAATCAACAGTTGGGTCTGAAAATATGGGCAGGATATCAAGTCCAAAATTCTCCAAGAGGACTTAAAACAAGAGGACCAGAAAAATCTCTAGAGGACCCCTAACAGATTCAGGTTTCACAAAGTTCCGAGACCAAATGAAAACAATCGATTCTCAAGAAGAAACCCCAATATACTAGCATTTCAATATGTTTGATTAAGCCTCGGAGGGGTAATCTCCACAGCTCTCTCGCACATGACCTTATGTTTATCCCCTGTGTGAGAGGGGGGTCTCATATATGCTTATACAAAAATTGGATTTTCTCTCCCTATCACAAGATCTTAAGTTGATTTTAATTCATATGGAGAGTTCACCTCACAACCTATTCCAAAGCTATATCATGATCTATTGTTGATGTACAGGCCCAAAAAAGAAAAGTTACTAGATCATTTTTATTAAGTGCTTGGTTTTTTGGTTGTTGGTTTACTTAAGGGTGTGTTAGTGAAACTAATGATGTGTAAAGGAATTGACTCCAAAAAGGTGCAGAGAATTATGCAATGCAATAATTCATTTTCGATGAAATCTAGCTAAAGCAGGGAGGGGAGTTATTTACTCGTTTATAATGACAACTAAGAACTCAACAACATGCAATCTTAATTTTCTTTTCAATGAAATGGAAAACAATTCCAAATGATGAAATAAAGTTTTCACAATGTAAAAACAAACCACTTTCCTAAGCTACTTTTAAAAACACTCCAACAAAATTTTATGCTTTCTCTTTTTCTTTTCAAGGAAATGCAATTTGAAAGGAATTCGTTCTATTTCTTTTCTTTCAATCTACAATGCGTAGTGCACTGAAAAGTAGATAAGAAGGAAGAAAGTAAAGATTACAAAGTTAAAAGTGCAAAATGAAAGGATTCTAAACTGAAAAGAGTCTTCCAAATGACTGAAAAGCAATCAACACTCAAAGCAATCAAAGCAAGAGTGGGAAAACAATTAAAGAGAAATTTCTCCAAACAATATCTCCTGGGGATGCCAAAGATCTGTAGACTACTTGAGGAGGTCAAGGAAGACAGTTTTGGTGATACCAATTGTTTTCCCTTGACCAAGTTTTGGGATAATCTTGGCCATGTTGACCTATCCTGTTGGCCCTTGACCAAGTTTTGGGATAATCTTGGTCATGTTGACCTATTTTGGGAATTCAGTAGCCTGTTGAATATGGAGCGCAAGACGGAGTGGAGATCATGGGATCTCGACCCACTTTTGGGTCCATTTTGGGTTTTTGAGAATATGTAACGAGATTGGGATATTGGACCATGCGTTTTTACCCATGCTTAAACCTATTTTGTATGTATAAATAATAATCTAGTGAGATAGAGGATAGATCGACATTTATGTGATGTATGCTAAGTGAAAGTAAGGTCTGTAAGTGCTTCGTGCCTATATGAGACTTGCAGGGCTAAGTGCAAGTCATTGTAGGAAGTTGGAGAAGGCTTTGTGTTGTAATGCAAGAAAGAAGGATCTAGCAAGCCGCATAGATCTTCTGTCCTATGCGTAGGAGGTTTTTGGTGGCTCTGTGCTGTAACCGATTAAAGATGCTAATAAAGAAGAAGAGTTGGTGGGCGTAGCCTTAGGGTGGGGGTGAACCATGTAAATCTGTGTGTTATGCTTTATGCTTTGACTTGATGTGTTTATTCTTTCTTTTTCTAAGTTCTTTGATATATTTAGATAGATCTAATTATTCTTTGTGCTTATAGAGGTGTATGGATGTTATATCTAACAATATGAAGATGATTAGTGCTGATCTACCGGATCTGATCTGTCTTACTGTTGCTAAGTGCTGAAATACCTTAGATCTACGTGAATGTTGTGATGCCCTGTGCTATATGCGAAGTATAATAAGGGTTCAATATTGACGAATGACCTATGCTAAGTACCCTTTAAGTGATGCAATCACATATCTATGTCCCAGCTAAGGTTGTAGACACTTGAGTCCTGCAACCACTCCTGCCTCTACCTTGGGTGAGACTTCATGTTCTTCGCAGGTGTTGCCAATTAGGGATTTGTTCTTGCACTCTTGAGCATTGAACCTTGGGTCTTCCCCTATGCCAACAAATGGTTTCGTTGACGGGACCTAAAACTATGATTGCTGGGAACTGAGAAAGAGGAAGCTCTGTGCAAAGATTCATCCTGAAACTGTGAAAGATCTATGCGTATATGTGTGCCCTAGTGCACAATATTCTACTTGATCTGTAAATATTTGTACTAAAGAAAGAAGGCTAGATATGAAACAAAGAAGGCCAAATCTAAAAGAAAGAAGGCCATATCTGAAAGAAAGGA
>JZKD02S0791383.1:0-14614 GCA_000966675.3 Picea glauca | reverse complement strand
AATCCATTAGCTGAATCATGGGTGGCTGCAAGATAATGATGGTCTCTCATGACAGGTTAGTGGAAATGCAAATATGAAAAAACAACAATTTGTGAACTTGGAGGGATTATTCAAGGTACTTTTACAATGAATTTGAATATGGTGTGTTATCACACAAGTTGTAGGTTGGGCAAAACCCAACCCAAACCACAATATGGAAACAACTAAGAGAAAACCTACACATTGTTACCTTATATATGTATTCTCATCACTTTAGAGATGAAGTAATAAGGGGGAATCTAGGTGACCCTATGGGCAAATGAGACAAAAAGTGAGATGATGAGATGAATGCCCCTATTGGTCAAGTTGCTATGTGGAAGATGGCTTTGACGGCACGTCTCCGAAGTGGTTTAGGGTTTCCAAGTCTTTGGGTACCTGCAGAAAGTGTTTGTACCTTCCCTAATTTCAGCAGTGAACAAAGATATATATTAGCAATGAAATCAAGTAACTACTGCAAATTAAACCACTTAAAGCATTAAATATTAGTTGAGCTATGATGTAATGCTTCTGAGCCAAATTTTTTGCTCAGAACATTAACTGTTTATTGTTGTTATGTTGTTATGTTGTTCATGTGTTTGCAGGTGTATCCGTAAGATGTGCATGGATTATTCAATGTGATAGACCAATAGATATGAAGCATACAATCATAAGAAATACAAAGATATAAGAACACCAGTAGAGAATCAAAATGTCAGATTTGACCTTTATTTAGATAGTAAGAGGCTCCTATATACAAGAGAACTGCAGATATGGGAGAAAGCCCCAATCATAGAAAAATGGGACTCTAGTCGATACAATAAGAAAAACAATACAAGATGAATGCCTCCCAAAGGTTGTAAGAGAAGAGATCTGAGCCTCCAAAGGCCACCGGCAAGTAGATCTGACTAAACATATAAGACCCTGATCAAAAAACTATCAAATCTCCCCAACTGGATGAGTTTCGCCCTGCTCTGGAGGCTGCCAAACCCTCAATATTTTGGCCTACACTATCAAATCTCCCCAACTGGATGAGTTTCGCCCTGCTCTGGAGGCTGCCAAACCCTCAATATTTTGGCATACCCTCTCATGACCTCCAAAACCTCCAAAACTCACTCAGAATGTAAATCGGGCTGCTAGAAACCCCTCGAATCAATCTCAAGTTGATCTGAGTGAAGCTACTCCTCCAAATGGCTAACCCCTAAGTTGGATTGCACCCTCCCTGGTTTGATAAAGTCAAGAGGTTATGTTTTCCCCTCTAGACACCTCCAAATGCTACCAAACTCGGTCACATCATATATCGGGCCACTGCTACCATGATACTAAAGTCTCAAACCAGTCTATGAAGATTTGACCCTCCAAACACTGAAAATACCTTTCTGCAGAATGTCCTCTTCCTCCTCAATGTGTGCCAAGCTCATAGAAATAAACTGCAAGGAAAAAACCCTCTAGAATATACCACAAATGATGTCAGGGACCCTTCGAAGAGAATGCAGGTGCTAGATTTCCCAAATGCCTCTTGCTTTCTCCAAATAGAACTAGAACCTCCAAGATGGTGCACCCCCTAGATGGAAACCCCCCTAGGTTACACCCTAACCTAGTGAATGCTTGTAGAACCAACCTACAACACTATAGAATGGTGTGGGAGGATTATTTCACCTCCGGGACCAAGCCTAGATCAAGGAAGGTGGGATCTTTCACCACCAAGTTGATCTCTAGGGTTTTAGACTCAAAACCCTCAAGATTGATTGTGCTCAAGAGCTCCAATGAAAAAATGATAATAATCCAAAATGAATAAGGAGTGCACCCTGCCCTTTTCTTTATAGCTCCAATCTATCCCCCCATTGAGTTAGTTTTACCCTTAGGGTTAACTCTTAACCTAACTCATCCTTTCTATTTCTTCGTTGAGTTACCCTTTTTCCACAAAGTCAACTTGACTTTAGAATATTATGATTCATGGTTGACTTTGTCTCCAATACACCTGAGACTATAGTCTAGTGGGGAAATCCAGACCACTAAGTCTCTCCAACCCTCTTCATCAAGAGGTGGGGGGCATTACTGTCTCCTCTGCTAGAAATTTCTTGCCCACAAGAAATTATGAACCTGTCTCCTGAATCAACTTCTCTCCTTCCCACATGGTATCCTCCACAGGTAGGTTATTCCGCTTAACCAGATATTCTCTTATGCTCCTTTTTATTAGCTTCCTCTCCATGAATTCCAGTATCTCCTCTGGTATCAGTACCAACTGTCCTTCTATATCCATGGGTGGAAATTCCTCGATGGGAGTGATGTGCTTGCCGATGGCCCTCTTCAAACACGAAACATGAAAGACAAGATATATTTTTCTTCTCTGGGGTAGATCCAACTCATAAGCTACGACCCCTACCATCCTGTTGAATTTGTATGGGCCAAAGAAATGGGGCTAAAGTTTTTCTGCACCACTTCTCTTGATTGATTCTTGTCGGTACGGTTGTAGCCTCAAATAAACCAATTCTCTGACCTCAAAGGTGCGCTCAACTTTGTGTTTGTTTTCCTGTACCTTCTACTGATTTTGTGCCCTCTGTAGGTGATCCTTCAATTCCCCAAGGATGTCCTAACTCTATTGAATCCAGTCCTAAACCATGGGAGCCCTGTTGTCAGCAAAAGAAATCTCTACAAAGGAGAGAGGGTTATAACTATATAAGGCCCTGAATTGAGGCATACCGATGGACATATGGTGAGTGATGTTGTAACAGTATTCCCCCAAGTGAAGCCATTTGACCCATGCCTTTTGTTGTCCTGCCACATACTTTATGATGTAGCCTTCAACCCATTTGTTGACTATCTTTGTCTGACCATCTGTCTATGGGTGATAACTGGTACTAGGTGTCAAGGCCATAGCCACCAGTCTGAAGAGCTCTTGCCAAAAGGTGCTCATGAACCTGTTATCTCGGTCACTCACTATGGTTTTGGGAAATCCATGCAATCTGAAAACTTTCCTGAAGAAAAGGTCTACAACCTGTGTTGCACTGAAATCTGTGGAAATGGAAAAAAAGTGTGCAAACTTTGTCAACCTATCCACCACTACGAAAATGTAGTCCTTGCCATGTACATTGGGTAGCCTTGTGATGAAATCCATGGATATGTTGTCCCACTTCTGCTCCGGAATGGGAAGTGGTTGTAGTAGTCATGTTGGGTGAGTGTGCTCATCTTTGTTGGCTTGACAAGTGTTGCACTCCTTGATGTGGTTCATCACATCTTCTTTTAGACCCTTCCAAGAAAACCTCTCCCATACCTGTCTGTATGTATTGACGATCCCTTGGTGCCTTGCCACTGGTGAATCATGGCGTGCATGTAACACCTTGGCCTTGAAGGTTGATTCAGGAACCAAGAAAGTTCAGCCCTTGTAGTAAATGATGTCATCCACAATCCTGAAATTGTCATCTACCACCTGTCCATCCATTATTTCACAAGAAAATTTGTTCTTCGAATACTCCTCCAATCTACTAAAATATCGGTCATGGCATAAACCAATGGTCTCCTGGACAAAGCATCTTCTACCACGTTATTCTTCCCTTTCACAAATTCTATGTTGAAGTCATAGGCATGTATCTTGCTCACCCACTTTTGTTGCCTTTCATTCAAGTCCTTCTGCTCTAGGAAGTACTTGAGGTTGCTATGATATGTCCTCACAATAAATTTTTCTCCAACTAAATACTTCCTAAACTTAGCCAATGCATGCATGACGGCTAGCATTTCTTTGTCATAGATGGTGTAAAGGAGCTCAAGACCTCTCAACTTCTGAATTTCATAGACAATTAGATGTGTTTTTTTGCATCAGTATGGCTCCAATGCCTACCCTTGATGTGTCACACTCCACTGTGAAGGGTTGTGTGAAATCCGGAAGTGCTAATATCGTGCATGTACTCATTACCTTCTTCATTTTTTCAAAGGTGGCCTGTGCTTCTAGGCTCCTTGTGAAGGTCCCTTTCCTGGTCAAATTGGTCAAAGGTGCACAAAGTTGAGAAAATCCTTTGACAAACCTCATGTAATAACAACAAATGCCCAAAAACCCCTTCAACTCAATGAGTGTCTTTGGTGTGGGCCAGTCGACGATGTCTTGTATCGTTTCTTGATGTACCTGTACCTCCTTTACTATGATAATGTGTCCTAAGTAAAGGACCTTTGTCATCCCAAATTCACATTTATACTCCTTTGCATATAAGGATTTCTCCTCCATGATAGTCAGAATTTGTTCCACATGTTGAAGGTGCTCCTCCTAAGTCTTATTGTAGATCAGTAAATCATCAAAGAAGACTAATAAGAACTTCCTTAGTTGCTTGTTGAACAAATGATTCATGCACGATTGGAAAGTGGTTGGAGCATTAGTCAACCCAAAAGGCATGACCAGAAACTCATAATGCCTATAATGACACCGGAAAGCAGTATTGGAAATGTCTTGCTCCCTCATTTTAATCTGATGGTAGATGGAGCGCAGGTCAATCTTAGTGAAGTAAACTGCCCCATGGAGTGCATCCAATAGCTCATCAATCTGTGGGATGGGGTATATGTTTTTTATGGTCTTCTTGTTTAGGGCCCTATAGTCAATGCACATGCGCATTGTTCCATCTTTATTTTTCACTAGCACCACTGAAGATGCAAAGGGACTGGAGCTCGGCCTGATGTGACCCATATCCAACAATTCCTGGATTGTCTTTTCAATTTCATCCTTGTACTTCTTGGGGTGCCTATAAGGAGTGGTGATGATAGGTTTCGCACCCTCCTCTAACTCTATGATGTGCTCAAACCCCCTACTGGTGGTGCTCCTGGTGGTATAGGTTCAAAGACCTTGTTGTTCATATCCATGATCTTCTTGATATTTGGTGCATAGTGTGTTTCCCCCTTTTTGTCCACTCTGACTGAAATTATGCAATATGTTGCATAAGCGATGTCTTCTCTCTAGAAGATGGCCTCCATGCACTTTGTTGTCACTACCCTTGGTGTGTTTCCCATCATACCCCTGAGAACCACCTTCTTCCCTGTTTCTTCTGTGAAAGACATTTCCATGGTTTTGTAGTATGTGTTGATTGGCCCCAATGTACTAAGTCATTGTACTCCTAGGATGATCTTGGTGTCTGGAAGATCCATCACATAGAAATCTTGTGCCAACTCATGTCTTCCCAAGGTGAGTTTCATCCCTGGGATGTACCTATCACAAGGCATGGTATGTCCACCTGATACCTCCACACGAAATCCCTCAAATTATACGGTCGGTATGTGCCTTCTTTGCAGTAATGTTGAGTCAATGAAGTTGTGAGAGGTACCTCCATCAATGAGAACTGAAACCTTCTACCCTTGTAACACCCCTCTCATCATGAAGGTGTTGTATTTTGTTACCCTGTTGATGGATGCAATAGTTACCTTCTCCTCTGTTGCAAGGTTGTGACTAGAATCTTCTTCTTTTGTTTGTCCTGGAGTTTCAGACTCCATGTTTTGTATGTGGCCGAAATCCTCATCCTCATCATCTGAGATCACCTCAATATAGTGGGGTTTTCGCTTACCCATGCACTTGTGTGTTGTGTCCCATGGTTCCTTGCAGGTGAAACACAACTGCTTCCTCCTCATTTTCCTCCTACTGGGCTCATCCATCCTACCCCTTCCTCGATCAAACCCCCTTGGGTCTCTTCCCCCTTGGTTATTAGGAGGTATCTTCTCTCTACCCCCTTTATTGGGAGGTATAGGGGTGCATTGCGTCTTAGCTGTTGAACCTAAGTCTTTTTTCTTCCAAGTGGAATCATGAAATTTGGTAGGCTTAAAGACCTTGACCCAACCCCTCAAGGGTTCCATCAACCCTTCTGTGAAAAGCATCATAAGTCTCGCTTGAGACACATCTTGTACTATCACTGCTAGCCTCTGGAACTCCTCTATGTAAGCCTCTGATGATCCTATCTATCTGAGATATGTGAGCTCCCTAAAAGGTAGCTCTAGATCCCCCTGGTCAAATCTGTCAATGATCCTATGTGTGAATTCTGTGTAAGATGTGACCCAATGTAGTTAATCCATGATACCACCAATCATGAGCTTTTCCATCTAAGTACATGGTGGAAAATTTCATGGCATCCATCTCTCTCATGGTGTTAAGTTGTGAGTAAGTATCCATCTTATGCACACATGCTTGTGTTGTCACCTTAGCAGATCCACCAAAATAAGGGATCTCTATTTTACCTGCCCTACGCTCTAGTTCAAATTTGGGCCTCTGATACTATTTCGGTTTGCCCCGAAATTTGATCCCGCAATACTGATCTAATGTGACCTATCTCTGAAACCCTGCACTTAGGGCATGATACTCCCTAGCATACTGCTCAAAATTATCCTCAATCTAATCCTCATATTTATGTTATGGTTGAGTATCCAAGAATGTAGGTAGATAGGGTCTAGGAGTGGACATGTTGTATGTTTGTCCTAATGGTGCACCTCCTCCATAGCTCTATCCCTCAATGTGATAGTGAGGGATGTGCTCCTGTTGTTGTCTATTCCATCCATGAGATCCACTAGCCTCCCTGTTGGCATAAACCTCTGGACCCTCCCCTCTATGGGTCATCTACATCAGGAGTTGGGATACCCTCATGGATTTCACTTACCTTCCTTAGAGCTTATGTCATCTCTACTTGTCCCCTATGTATTGTTTCTTGATTCTCCTGTAGATGATGTACCGGGGTGCTCTGTGACAATTTTATGGAGTGTTGCAACTCCTTAGAAAATCCTGCTAGAATTTGTGGCTCACTATCCTCACCTGATCCTTCCATTTTGGCCTCTGCTTCACCTGTCTGTTTCCTGCATCTTCCCATGTAAATGCCACTGAAACTTTTCATGCACTAACCCCCACTAGCTGGAAAGATCAAAAGCTCTAATACCATTGTAATGTTCCTTAGCCAAAAAAAATTCTCAAAACACTAATTGTTTATGGTTGTTATGTTTTCCATGTGTTTACAGGTGTATCCGTAAGATGTGCATGGATTATTCAATGTGATAGACCAATAGATATGAAGCATACAATCATAAGAAATACAAAGATATAACAACACCGGTAGAGAATCAAAATGTCAGATCATACCTTTATTTAGATAGTAAGAGGTTCCCATATACAAGGGAACTGCAGATCTGGGAGAAAGCCCTCTTCCTCCTCAATGTGTGCCAAGCTCACAAAAATAAAATACAAGGATAAAATCCTCTGGAATAGACCAGGAATGATGCCAAGGACCCTCCGAAGAGAACCCATGTGCTAGATTTCCCAAATGCCTCCTGCTTCCTCTAGATCGAACTAGAACCTCCAAGATGGTGTGCCTCCTAGCTGTAAACCCCCCCAGGTTGCGCCCTAACCTAGTGAATGCTTGTAGAACCAACCTACAACACTGTAGAATGGTGTGGGAGGATTATTTCACCTTCGGGACCAAGCATGGATCAATGAAGGTGGGATCTTTCACCACCGAGTTGATCTCTAGCATTTTAGACTCAAAACCCTCAAAATTGATTGTGCTCAAGAGCTCCAATGCAAAAATGATAATAATCCAGAATGAATAAGGATTTTTCTCTGCCCTTTCCTTTATAGCTCCAATATATCCCTCCATTGAATTAGTTTTACCCTTAGGGTTAACTCTTAACCTAACTCATCCTTTCTATTTCTTCATTGAGTTACCCTTTTTCCACAAAGTCAACTTAAGTTTAGAATATTATGATTCCGGGTTGAATTTGTCCCCAATACACCTGAGACTATAGTCTAGTGGGTAAATCTAGACCACTAAGTCTCTAGAACCCTCTTTATCAAGAGGTGGGGGACATTACATATGAAGCATAAAACATGTAGATAAATTCTCAACAGTTTAGCATAACTTTTAATGGTATTAGATGGCTGTTATGATAAGTTTTTAGAGTATATTTATGAAACCCAAGTGGTTGTGGAAGTGATTTTCTACAACATAAACTTTTAACCATGAAAATAATCAAGTAATCCAACCAAAATTTCACCAATTAGCAACACAATGAAAACAATAGGTTACTAACAAATTTCCATGGTCAAATTACAAGTTAAAGTCAAGAAAAGAAGATGTTTTTCTGCAACCCTAATGATGTATATTTGAGGTTGTTATATCTCTAAGAATACCAAGAGAACTAAGATGCCCTAGAGGGTTTAGCAACCTCAAGGAATCCACAAAATATTCCAACTTGCACAAGATTGATATCTCACCAAAACATGTTTACCAATGCAAACAATTTGTTTCTCCAATGCACAATTTCAGATTAGTGCACTTTAAAATATGGGTGAATGGAATATTTAAAACACAAATTATATCAACAAGATACCTACAGAGTAAATCCTCTTACTCCCTAGGGTATGCCAATCAAACTAGGATAAATCTAGGAGAGTATACACACTTGTATTTGTCCTAGCAACCCTTACCAAAGAAAATGACTTATAAACTTAACAGTTAAGATGAATCTTAATGGAGAGTGTATGCAACATACTTCTCCTATGGTTTCAACCAACAATAACCAAAAAGAAGCAAGAAATAACTAACAAATGTAGATTTTCCTGACCAATTTGAAGAAGGATGCAAGATCAAACCCTGGTTCACCAAGCATTTACCATTCAAGAGAGAGTAAAGAAGCCTCCAAGAGGTGTGTGCCACTTAGTCTCATTCATTCACCAAAAGATAACACCAAAACTCATTTTCAAGAGAGGGAGATACCAAAATTGATCAAGTCTAGACAAATTTTCAGCCATTAGTCTTCTCACAATGGGAGAGCTATGATGAAAAATGAAATAGAGATGATCTCTATTTATAAAAATCCTCTAAAGTTTGTCTACAAAACTTAGGTTAAATCATAAGAGAATGGGTCAACAAACCTTATGTTTCCCCTTTACAAAAATAATATTATTTAATTCATACTTTGCACATAAAAGAAACCTAGAAACATGAGGTCACTCTCTTTTTGGGAAACATTTGGCACTTTTGGTCAAGTCGTTGAGTTGGAGAAGGAAAGGCTAGGCATCCAAAGGCCAATAGTCTTCAAACAAGATGTTTCTCCCATGATCCGTGGGCCTCTTCCTTCAAAATGTTCCAAGTTTCCATCATCACCACCAAACCCCAGCCCTAGGTGACGTCCAACCCCCAAAAGGTGACGCTTTTCCCCTTTCAAGAAAATCGTTTGGCATGTAGGGGGTGGGAAATATCCTCCAAGGTGTCCTCTAGGCCTCCAAAGGCATGTCATCATCATCCAAATTGTGGACCCTTGGCATCCAACTTGTGGGCTTCAAACCCCATGGAATCCCAAGTTAGGCTTGTTCTTCCAAAACTGTTCATCAACAAGGTCCTGAAAAGACAAATGGATACGTCGTCCAAGGATCTCAATTCAAATGCATCATGATGATTAAATCAAATCAATAAAAGACTCATCTAATCATGTACATCCAAACCACCTCATCAAAATAAACCAATTCTCAAAGACCCTATGCAATTTTCCAAGTTTAGGTATGTGAGGGTTAACAAAACAACCTATTGGGTGAATCGTACCTCAAGTTTAGAGGTGTTTCCCGAGGGGACCTCCTTCTAAGCCATGTGTATGAGGTGTCATGGATGAGGGAAAGAATTTTGGGCATAGGGTTCATGACATACAAGGGTTTTTAGTGTCTCACTTATGGGTGCCTTTATAGAGGGTGTGGTGCACCTTCATTTTCAATGCAACCTTTTTCCAAGCCCATTTACTGTATTTTATTCTTTTAAGATGGTTCATGGTTGAAGACAAGGTGGGGCTTCTACCTAAGCATAAAAAATGCGACCATCTTGACTCTACCATGGTCACATCATGCTTCCCCAATTTGAACACATGTGTGGATCTTCTACCTAAGAATTAAAAACGGTGCCCACACATGCTCCATCTTGGTTGGCATTTTGTTATTAGTTATTTTTCACATGTCCCACTAGTTTCTTATGAGAGACATTTCATAATCCTCAGGATCTCTGGGTGAGCATCTAGAAGGTTGATGGTTGGATTTTATCATTTCCCAATTAAAAACCTCTGGGGATTCAACCCCTTCTTCCCATAAAATGAGGGACAACCCCTTCTTGAGTTAGTATACTCGAAATCCCAAAAGGTAAGGAGATGAGGGGATGAAGTGTGGAAAGTGACAAGTGTGGTCGGGAATGGCATGATGACTCTTCAAGAGAACATCCCAATTGGAACATATCCCTAAGGGTGACCCACTTTCTAGGGTGCAATGTCAACCACCAAAGTGAAACATGGCAAAGAGCATAATGTCCAAGCAAACATTACGTAATCAAAAGTAGTAATAGATGCAACAAACTAAAATGCCTCAAATATTGAAATGAAACTCACCATAATCCCTAGCTTGTACCTCATGGAGAAATACCTAATGTCTTCTGGAGGCCAACTGATGTGGTGGATACTGTCATGATGAATATGGAGTTGTGGTGGTGAGGTGGGTCTCTGTCTATGCAAGTGGATGTTGTTGAACAAATTGTCTAACGATACTCCACGTCTACAGCCTGAGGGCCTCGAGACATCATCTCTTTAGTTATCCCTAGGAGTTGGGGATAACATATGGCTCCTACTTGGGGACATGTACATCTCTTGGTGGACCTGTTCCTACACTGAAACATAACACTGTAAAATCTAGGGTGGTTCTATCACCCTTCGTCCATATATATCAAAATAAAAAATGAAAACTAATATAGAAAAGAAAATTTTAGCATTTTTTTTTATTTCTAAAGTAAACATGAAATCAATATGCAAGTATATAAAAATGAAATATGAAATGCAGCTAAACTATCATGAGCAATCAAGATGAAAATGCAGGAAATCAAATGACCTACCTACTTACCTAGGGCCTGGGCCCTGAAGAAGTCAAGTGATCTAAATGTAGGGCCAGAGATGAGAACCATCCACCAGGAATGGCATCTTTCTCTTTTCCAAAGTTATCAAATAGTACTTCTCTTTCTTGGACTTCTTATTGATGATGTAAGGGCCAAGCCATGATTTGTCATCCTTCCGGTCATATTTAGGCTTGTCCTTCTTCTTGTCCCACATGAACACAAGACTTCCTTCATTGTAGTTGATGTAAGGCATATTCTCAATGTAAGGATCCATCACATGCTTGTCAGTTTGCTCACGACTATATAATACCTCACAGGTTCCATATCCCATGGGAATGTTTGCATGGGTGATATCCATGCTAAGAAAACCTCCAAGGGAAGCATACCAACTCCTCAATAAGAGCATCCCCAAAGCATCTGGCACATCAATTACTACTATATTCATAAGGAGGTTGATATGCGGAAAATCAATCAAGAAGACCTCAACATTCTCACATAATCCATAAACCTTGACCCCGTTAGAATCAATGTCGCACACATCTCCATAGGGTCAGGTCATCTTCAAACCAAGTTGTTCCATCACCTTTAAAGACATGATGATTGTTGAGGCCCCAGAATACAACATGCATTTGTTTAGGTGGAGGTCATTCATGCCCAAGGAGAGATAGAAAGAATGGTTGTTATCCTTTTTTCGATCAAGATACATGTTGTTCAAAATTATCGGAGGGTCCTCATTTTTAGTTGGTACCTATAATAAATTCAAGACTTCCCTCTTTTCAAAAGGTATTTTTCACATTTGTGTCATAGGGACCGTCACATTCAACTTTCCAAAGACGGTTGCAACATCTATGTTCAACTGAATCTCATCTGTGGGAATTGGCTTTGGAAGCAACTCATGTACTAGAGGTGGAAGTGGTGGGACCACCTTCTTTGTAGATGGAGGAGGAGTGGTATGTTTTGATGGAGAGGTTGAAGCTCTATTTCTTCTAGTGTGTGTCAAATAT
Source organism: Picea glauca (assembly GCA_000966675.3). Classification (NCBI taxonomy): domain Eukaryota; kingdom Viridiplantae; phylum Streptophyta; class Pinopsida; order Pinales; family Pinaceae; genus Picea; species Picea glauca. Next base: position 2,724 of record JZKD02S0791383.1, on the reverse strand, counting down.
TCCCTCTTCCTTAGTTCCTTCCTTTAATCAAATTTCAACTAATTTAGAGCCCAGATTCTCCCCTCTTTCCCCTTGTCTTTTGGCTTCATCAATATGTTCCAGTGTGAACTCTTCCTCTTAGAAGTTACATATCATATCCATGAAATTCATATTATCGAAAGAATATTTGTCTCATTGGGGACACTCATCCTCTTGGTGACGTTCTTGGCACAGAGAACACCACAATGTTTGTTTTGTGTCAATCATTCCAACTTGTTTCAAAGTATCAGGGGACTTTGCCTCTTGTTGAAGAATTGGTTTCCAACATGTGGCATCTCTCCGTTGTCTAGAAAATTAAGGTCTGGGGGAAGATTGATTTCTTTCCACAATATTTAATCGACCCATGATTTGATTATGTGCTTGGACATACTGAGTACTCATCTAATCTATCTTCTTATTCAAGAGGGAAATTGGATTAGGAGCACTACTACTGGAAACCTTAGTCTTTGCTTCTACCTTGACATGTGTTACCCATGATTTTGGTCAATCTTGATGGTGTATTGATGATGGTGTACTCAGGCTCCTCATAAGAACTTTCTCCTGAGAAAAGTGAAATTCATCTCTTCCCAGAAAACATACTTTTGAAGAGAGTTCGCAGGTTGCTCATATCCTAGGGTGTGAGAATGACCCATTCTCGCAGGCTACCTTCAGCTAGGGTGTGAACTTCTCGCACTGTGTTACATAGCTAGGGTGTGAACTTGCTCTCAATCTTGGAAAAAGATGAAGTCTTGATGGTTCTAGATGGGAATCTTCTAGAAGAATGGGTTGGCATTCGAATGGTTATCATTTTACTGGTTTCCCTGATATTGTGGGATCATTCTTATCCAAGTAACCATCTCATCCTCTCCTATATATTGATGGAATTCACATGGAAAAGGTTAAGCAAGATTCATTGGAGAATTGGTGAAATAATTGTGTGAAGGACCTAGCTTGAATAGGAGCTTGGAGACTCTAGCAAGTCTTTCAAGAGGGATTTGATCTTCTTCATACAAGGATCGAGCAAATGTGTGTGTTGGAACCAAGAGCCACTGAAAGGAAGCTTGCGACATCAAGGCAATCAGGTTGTATCTTCTACTTTCAATTAACATGATACAGCGGCATGTCATTTTCCCATAAAGTCATTCTCACTTTATTGTGTAATTCCTTGATCATACACATAAGTTGATAGTTGAATATATTTTGCTATCTTCACTGTGGTTGGTTTGTGTTGTCTTGGTCTTGACCTCATGAGAGCACCTAAGCGAAGCAGGAGCAACAGAGACCCTAGGAAGCGATACAAAGGTATGTTACTTGTTCCTCCCTACTAGCTAATTCAATGGTCATAACTTAGGGAAAGAGTCATGTTCTGTCATGTTTTGTTCTAGATCCAGGTGGATCTAGGGAGATCTGTTAGTGTCCGCACCTACCGATTAGTCCAATAACAAAATTGGTGACTCTGTTGGGGATATAACCTATTTTCTTTGTGGTTTTTGGTGTTTTTCCTTGGCCATTTTCTCTTGCCTTACCTTTCTCCATTCATATCAATCTCTGAGTCTTCAGGATACCCTGATAGACACTCTGGGTCCAGAGGCCTCTTCAAATTTTGTGTCTTTTTCCAAAAAATTGCTTAGTTTCAGACATTCTCGCACTGCACTCCACAATGGCCTGTGAGAATATACCAAGTTTGCACTTTGCTTTTAGGTCCAGTGCGAGGTTCTCGCACTCTGCTTAAATCTGGCCTGCGAGAATGACCTATTCTCGCACTGTGTAATATTGTTAGCCTACGAACCCTCTTTTCAAAATTTTGGATTTAAGATATTTTCATGTTCAGCTACCCAGATCAGTATAGGTGCCTGAAAAGAGCTTCTTGGACCATTGGTTGATGTTCTCTTGTCTTCAGATTTTGTGCACAATTAATCTTAGGAAATCAAAGGCTCTTCCTGTCCATTTTTTCTTAGCTTTTATCGGCAAAGATATACTCTCTGATTTTGAAATCTGAGTGTGCTTGTTTGGTTAAGAACCAGTGATCGGTTGAAATTTGAGCTTCTTTGTCTTTATCATTTGCTCATTATTTGGAAGATCACTTTTCTCATGCAATTGAAAAGACTAATTTGGTCTGCTTGTTATTTTTGTTTCCATTGAAAGATTGGTTTGGGTTTTTGTCTATTGCTTGTTCATTAGTTTTTGGTTTTCTTCACTCTCATCATCATGGTGTAGGTCCTTTTTGAAAAGTGAACAATGTTTTTCTTTCAAAAGCATTTTCGTCTTTGAAAGTATTGAAAATCAATTGTTGAAATTATTGAAAAAGAAACAATAGAGAATTGTTATTGATGCGTGATTCGTTGCAATTGCATTTTAAAGGAAATTGTGTATCGTAGTTCAAGTTTGATTCGTAAAACTTCTCTTTCCCTCCCGTACATAGGATTCATTGAACGAAAATTGATATATTTCATTCTTATCTATGCATCGTTGGGTCAGAGTATCATACAACATCAGTTTCATCTCCGCTTCCTTTGAGATTCATACACTGCGTAATCGTAAAATTTAACTAGTAACTCTTTTCTAGGGCTCTATTACACCAACATTTAGCTAGGATAGCGCTTTGGAATAGGTAGAGAAATACACTCTCCAAAGCACAAAACACACAATAGCATCTTGTGTTAAGGAGTGTCAAATTCCATTTACAACATCTTGTCTTGGGAAGCC
>JZKD02S0791372.1:0-14614 GCA_000966675.3 Picea glauca | reverse complement strand
GCTCTCATTTCGTGCCGAAAATAATCCGGATCAAGCCATCACATCTCTTTTCAGAGATAAGCTGTCACCATTCTAGCAAGTCTTTCACTTTGTATTTTACAGTCTTTGTACATTTTCTCTCATTAATAGAAAATTGTGTATTATTGTATCTCTATGTTTATGGTTGCATCTCTGATACATTTCTGTTATATTCTTGAATATCTGAGATATCTATGTACATTTATTTATTATATATCTACTCTCATTTCATGTCGAAAATAATCCGGCTCAGATAGACATGTGGGGACTGAGGGACTGTAGGTTGTTAGTTTGAGTTGGCACCTTTGACAAAGTCTTTCCTGTTATCTATGAACCATTAGCCTGGTTATGAATCCCTTTACCAGGGTGTAATTTAGTCCTATCTCGGGGGTGACCCACTACTGAGAGTGATGAGCAGTGTGGTCTAAGGCTGGGAGGTTGGTCTGCATGTAGTTGGTGATATTATTACCAAGATAAGCGTCGATTGTGTGATAAATTTACATGCTCCATTATTATTTACATGTTTATTTTTATGGTTTTATCCTATGTGTGGTTATAATTGTCTATATAATTATGGGTATTTCCTATATATGCTGCATCTATATGTTTACTATCATTCTTGTATGAATCTATGTATTTACACTATGTAATTGTCTGTATACGTTTATATATAAATTTCCGCAAGAGTTTTGTGTGTATATGTTTTAGTTGCATGCAGTTCGAAAAATTTATGTGGCATAGATCAGTTGGATACTGGGTATGTTACAACATGGTATTAGAGAATGAAATCATTTTCTGGAGTAGCATGGCCCGACATGGGTGGTCAGGGATGTTATAATATGGTATCAAAGCTTCAGTTTTCAACACTGAGCCTGGATGGGTCGAGCAAGTTCAGTTGACGTGAAATTTTATAGAGGATTGATTTTGAAGTGGCCAAATTTCTTGTCACAGAGCATCCATGGTGAAATTTAGAAGCAATGACGCAGAATTGGGAAAATCCCCAATTTCTGTTGTTAATTCATAGGAAAATTGAGAAATTCGGCCATGTGGTGAGATATTATTGATTTAATATATGTTCTAGCAAATTCAGACTTGGAATTGGTCAAATTTGAAGTTACATTGAAGCAATGATAATTGGAGCGAGATTAGTAATTAAAATTATCAATTCGTGACTTGAGTTTAGGAAAACTTTGTTCCAGAAATATCAAACTACAATGATTTGTGGTTGTATAGGTTGAACTGGTGTTATCGAGGTGAAATTGAGAAAATTTCAAAGTTGCAGAATGTCTATGGTAAAAATTGGGGAAAACTTAAGCAAAAGCCCCAATTTCTGCAGTGGAATTCATGAGGAATTGATGTGCATAAAAATGAATGTGTGTAGGTGGGCACACTAAAAATGCATGATGCGCAGTAAAAAGCTTGTGATATGTAAAATTGGGTGCCGCGTGGAAAAATGTTAGTGTTCGGGCGCACACACTAAATTTTGGGACTGCGTGGAAAAATGTTGGTGTGTGGGTGCGCACACTAAATTTTAGCGACGTGCAGAAAAATGTTAGTGTGTGGGTGCGCGCAATAAATTTTGGCACCATGCAGAAAAATGTTAGTGTGCAGGCGCGCACACTAAATTTTGGCACCACGCGAAAAATTGTTGGTATGTGGGTGCGCGCACTAACATTTGGCACCGCACGGAAAAATGTTGGTGTGTGGGTGCACGCGATAAATTTAGGATTGTGCGGTGTACATATGCATAATCAGATGTGTGCGCTGTGCACACACATAATAATGGCACATGAGGTATGTGCAGTACAAAGTGCAAAGGAGTTTGGTTGTTGTGCGCGCAATATGGGTATATGTTGTCACGCGAAAATTTAGTTAATGGTGCGCGCAGAGTATTGGTGTGTGGTGGGGGTGTACTAAAATTTGGCATGGTGAAGCACATAGAGTGAAAATCATGCAGAATATCAATACATGGTACAAAATAGCATGCAACAAGTAATAGTGCAAGAACTAAAACTGGGCGCAGTGAATATTGGCACGCGACACAAAAGTAGTGTGCACCAGTTATTGGCGCGACAAAGAAGTGATGCACAATAGTTATAGGTGTACAGAGCATGATTTACCTTGTGGTGTTGCTGTGCATGTTAAATATGGGTGTATAGGTTGAAATTTGTACACGCAAAGTTGTTTGGAGGGTGAACAACAACAGAAAACCAACGATTTTCTACGACATTTTATACTGTTTGAATGTCATCTTTTTGCAGCGCATTTTTGAGGCCCTTAACAACTTTTTTAGCTACTCAAAAACCACAAGAACAAAGTGTACCAAGATACACTCTATCTTTTCATCTCAAATAAAATAGCTTGGAGATATCTTTCTAATGGTGTAAATCATTCGTCAAACGAAGCTTTTATGAGAAAGTTACAACACAAACAGTGGAGGGTGAATTTTAAGACCAAACTAACTTCAAAGAGCCATAAATTTCTTCTCCAAAATCGGATTGAGGTGTAGAAATATTAAATGGAAAGCTATTGAACCATAGAATATAGTCCCATATATGAATTAAATTTCTAGGCATGGTAAAAATGTTTAATATGGAAAAGAACGTACTTGTAGCATTCCAGACGAAAAACACGAATTGGCCTGGAACTTCAGCAGGCTGTAACTAGCATCCCAGAACCCAGAAAGAGGTGAAAATTGGATAGAGTGTCCAAAATATGAATATGAAGAAACCCAATTGAGATCCTACTAAAAATCCAATGGATTATGTGCAAAAATTCTTAATTAGAACGTAGAGTTGCGCCAAGTGGAAGGGTGAATAGAAAAATTAATGGCCAATTTTCAAATAGCCATAACTTTCTGCTCAAGACTCAGAATTGAGCATGGGAGCAAGTGTTGGAAAGGTGTCAGATAGTAGAATATAATTATTCACCAAAAAAATTGATCTGGTCTTTCAATTTTCCAAGAAATAAGAAGAAATAATTCTGATATATTGTTGAACCGGAATGGTTCATATATTTTCATGAAATTGTTGAGTCAATGAACCTGACAAAGTTTTGTTGGCTGCACATTTTGTAGAGTTAACAAAAACTAGATCAGATTAGGATCAACACAGATTCCAGAGGAATGGAATATGCACAGAGTACTTATAGTAAGGAATATGATATTAGAGGATGGATTTCCATTTGGGTTTTGAAGGAACAAAATCTAATGGACATGGAGAAGGAAGGGATGAAAACATGAATATGGTAGAGAACATTAAAAATTTTCAGAGGGATGTCCAAAGCCATAAATATGATAATGAAATGGGTTATGAGAGCCAAGGATCAACAGAAGGACTTCAACATGAAACTGATGTCGAGATTGAATATAATAGAGAAGAAATTGGATAAGGAGAGTGGCTCAGGAAAATCAGGAAGTCATAGGCCTCCTGATGAGAAAAGAAGAACAAGAAGTGTTAGTAGAAATCACCATCACTCCCCGAGGAATTCCAAAAAGAGAGCACAAAACATCTCAAGTCCATCCTCTATCAGGAAGCATTAGGGGTCTAGGGTGGATGAGCTACGAATAGAAATGAACAAAATCAAACCTCCTACATTTGATGGTGAACACAAGAAGGATGAAGCTGCAGAGACATGGTTTCTAGGCATGAGAAAGTATTTTCAATTGCATAATTATTCATCTCATTCAAAACGTAGAATTTCCATATATCAACTCAAGGGAAAGACATCCATGTGGTGTGATCATCTTGTGTAGGTGAACCATATTAAAGAGAAGAGGGTTACTTGGAAGGAATTCAAAAAGTATTTTCAGAAGAAATACTTGACTAAGAGATACTATGACAAGAAAATGAAAGAGTTCTTTGAACTCAATCTTGGGAGTATGAACAGAGATGAATATGAAAGAGGGTTTTAGAACTGCTGAAGTATGTTTCGTTCATCAAGGATGAGACAATGAAGATTCAAAAGTATTTAAGTGGATTTCCATCATTCATCAGAGACATAATATAATATGATGATCCCAAGACATTGGAGGAGACCATAAGGTGAGCTAAATGCCTATATGATCAACAAAAAGCAAGGCCAACTTTACAAAAATCTTGGGAAGAAAAAAACAAATTCAAGATGGATCAGAGGAAGAAGGGATCTAAGCCACCATTCTTCATAAATAACCCTCATGGACAACCAATTTCTAGAGAACCCAGAATGATGGAGACAGGGGGTCAAAGGCCAAGGCAACCACCTATTCAATGTTGGGGTTGTAAAGGATATCATATGTTTAGAGATTGTCCTCACATAGGAGAAAAAGTGAGGACTGTCCATAATGTACAACAAGATGAAATAGTGGAGGACATGGGAAGAAATGTACCAAGGATCTATGCAACCCTGGACTACAAGCAAGCAAAGTATTAGTCACATATAATTGAAGTGGAAGGTATGATCAACAACCAAACCATTGTTATTTTAATTGATTCAGGAGATAGTCATAATTATATAGATCCTAAGATTGTGGAAATTTTTCATTTGCCAATAAGAAAGCATGGATAATCTTGGTTGGTGCAGCTGGCTAATGGATCCAAAAGAAAATTTAATGAGATGGTTAAGTCATGTCTTATGGACATGAATGGACTGAACACCAAGGAAGATTTGAACATATTTCCTTTAGGTTCCTATGACTGTCTAATTGGGATGGATTGGTTGGAACAACATCATGCCATCCTAGAATGTCATAATAAGGAATCTACTTGATTGGATGAGGAAGGGAGCCTAAGGAGAGTGCAGGGAATTCTCAGGGCAGTAACCATCAGATAAATTTCAGCATTGCAACTGAAGAAATGTTACAAAAAAGGGTGTCAATTATTTTAAACCCATATGGAAGAGACACCTAAAGATAAAGTGCCAAATTTGGAAGATCATGCAGTCCTGGAAGAATTTGAAGATGTGTTCAAGGAGGTACCAGGACTACCCCCAAACAAAGATATTGATTTCTCGATAAATTTAATTCCTGGAGCAACTTCAGTGTCAAAGACTCCTTACAGAACGAGTACACCAGAGATGGAGGAGTTGCAAATGCATATTGAAGAAATTCTGAAGAAGGGGTATATATGCCCAAGTGTGTCACCTTGGGGTTCCCTGGTCTTGTTCGTGAAGAAGAAGTATGAGACATTAAGATTGTGCATTGATTTTAGACAGTTGAATAAGGTAACTGTGAAGAACAAGTATCCTTTGCCAAGGATTGATGACTTCTTTGATCAATTAAAGGATGAAAATATATTTTCAAAGATAAATCTCAGGTCGGGATACCATCATGTCAGGATTAAAGAGGAATATATCAACAATACTTCCTTTAGGACAAGGTATGGTCATTATGAGTTCACAGTGGTGCTATTTGGGTTGTCAATTGCATCAGTTGTTTTCATGTTCTTAATGAATGGTGTTTTCCGGGAATATTTAGACAAGTTTTTCATTGTCTTTTTGGATGAAATCCTTGTATATTCTAAGTTAGAAGAAGAGCATGAGAATCATTTGAGGATGGTGTTACAAGTGTTAAGAGAGCATCATTTGTATGCCAAATTGAGCAAGTGCTCATTTTATCAGTAGAAAATTCATTATTTGGGACATATCATTTCGGAGGATGGGATAACAGTGGATCCTGAGAAGATAGAGGCCATTAGAGAATGGTCAGTGCCAAAGAATGTGACAGAGGTCAGATCATTCATGGGCCTTTCCAGATACTATAGGATATTTATTGAAGGATTCTCAAAGATTGCACACCCAATCACTTCCTTACAAAAGAAGGGTGTGAAGTTTNGAAATGATCTCACCATTGTTTGCATATTTGAGTTGTTCTATTTGCTGTGAAGAGTTCATGAGTGAAATTTTTTTCATTCCGAGCTAAGTTGTGGTGTGTTTTCTATAAGACCTAAAAATCACAACTGTTGAAACTAGGAAAAACCCTTCGTTCCCAGGTATCTACAACAAATTACTTATTTTGAAAGTTTTTGATATAAAGGAAGCTAAATTAAGTTATGTTGTTTTAGGTAAAATTATTCCATGAAGACTGACAACCCAACAATCACCAAAGACACCGAAGGGAAGGAATGAGCTGGCAGGAGAAGCTTCCATCTCAACCACTAATGCATTAGAGTTTTCTCCTAAGACTGAATCAATGATCAAGATGTCTCAAAAGAAGATAGACAACCCACCTCCTCTCTACAAAGACACATACGTGAGCATGGCATCCAAGGTACTCCTACCTTCCTAGCTAAATTTATAAAATAAGATCCACCATGATGAATTCCCTGAGGGCACACCTCATAGTGACCCGAAAGTAAGGGTATTAGATGACCAGGTATTTTGAAACATAAAAAATTATTTATTGTAAATGGTAGCATCCGAGAACCCTGTTCTTCCCTGTGGAGAAACCTTGGAGTGGATAATTCACCATACCAATGTTGATAAATACTTAATAATGTGGATGGGGAATGTATTAGGGTTTTTATTCCTATGGAGACTAGAAAATATTATAAAAATAGAGATGTCAAAGTAAAATTAAACAACGATTTTGCGGTCAAATTATATGAGCATCATAACACAGGTCAACTATTAGCATCTTGGTGGAAGGAAGACAATAAATTTGTAAATAGGGCATCATGATGGTATAACACAATAAACCTTAGGGAACCATACATTTTCGTGATGGCCCCAATATGTCGGTTATACAAAGAAAAATATTGTTCTACATTTTTGGAAGCATAGATGCCATTATCTTATATTGTATCTATGTACAGAAAAATTTTCATTTGGGGTTCTATCATTTCTAAATAGTTGAGCATTCGAGTAGAGGAAGCACAAAAAACCAAGGCCGATGAAACCCATGTTTTCTTCATGGAATATTATCTTCTAGACACAATATGTTCCAAAAATGTGTTCCCAGGGATGGGATTAAGTTGGCATGTATCCGATCTATCTATACATTTTTATTTAATCATTTAATGGGAGAAAAAATACAAGAAGTCTTACACTTTAATATGTGATGACTTTCTATCTAGGATATATTTCTTGATTTTCAAGAAAAATTACATGATCCTTTTAGAATCCATAAGTAAGGTCATATATAGAATAGGGAATTGGTACTTGGAAGAAAAAAGTACCCACATCAAAATTTTTGGAGCTATGGTTTCCCCACACTTACTTCCATCTCATGTGTCAGATAAGTTGGTTCTTGGGGAAATTTTCTATCAAACCATACTACAAGGCTTCAATACTTCCTTAATAAAGGAAAATAAGAGGGCATTTATCTCATATGGGTTTTATGTGGGGTATCATTTGGTGAAGGAAACCACATAGGCCAGAAAATAAGCCCAAAATTAGGTAGAGTATAGGTTCTACATTGGAAGGTACAAGAAACATGAACCAAAAGTTCTAGTCTTTCAACACATTGGTCAGGTGATATCTCACTGGTTGTATGAACATGACACATTTGATGAAGATATATTCACTAAAAATGCTCTAGATTTGGAAGAAGTCATGAAGAGAAAATAAAATCCATATCTAACCCACTTCAAAGCTATGTTAGGATATGAACAATTAGAGTGGTTGGAATGGACAACAAGATCTATTGTACAAAAAAAAAACGAGGATGCAAGGAGAGTGGCAAGAAGGATTGAAGAAAAAATACTTCTAGAGGAGGCTAAGAGAATGTTACGACATCATGGGAAGAATACTGTTCTTCAGACTTCGATGGACATGTGTTCAATATAAGAAGAAAAAACAACTTTGAGAGAAACTTCCCCCACATGGAACAATGGACGACCGGAGGAAATACATGAATAGGTGGAACAGTCAGGTCCCAGATCATCAATTGAATATGTGATAGTAACACCAGGACTAGGAACATTAGCACCAATAATTGTTGATATTATCACAATCTATGATGATTATAGTGAGGATTTGGATATTACAATAGTACCCATCATGAATGAGGCTAGTGTAGAAATGTTAGACACCAATCTATTCTAGAGACTACAACCCTTAGATATGGGGACAGATCTGAATGCCACAGATAGTATCATTACACCCTCTAGACATCATGGACAACCACAACCCAAAGATAAAGGGGATCAAAAGAATGAAACAAAATATATGGAATCATATAATGCCACCTCGATGGGGAAGGGAGATAAACGTGACTAGGGCTCCGTCCCAAATGAAAAAAACACAAATAGAGAAGAAAGGAAAGAAGTTTCAAATTTGGGAGAACAACCAACAGGTAGAACACCTAGAAGCCAAGGACATGAGGAGAAGGATGATGATGAAGAATTTGAAGGAACCATGGAAAAGACACTAGATCCATCCTCACCTAGTGAGAAGACAACACCTATGGAAACAATTGAAAAGGATGAAATAAAGGTCATAATTGGAAAAGGAAAGGACTCCCAAGATGTAGAGAATGAAATCAAAGATATCTCTATGCAACCTTTTAAATATCCAAGTCAAGAGAACACATCAAGAATAAATCTGAAAAATGTCAGAAGCCAAGTACTAGTGTCCGACAAAGGTAAAGAACCAGTTTGGGAACACTTTCATACCTCAGGGAGTCTGAGTAGCACAATATCATGGGGGGATCACCCAATTCTGGAGTCTATGGATGAATTAGTCAATGTCCATAAAATTTCTTATGACATAAAGAGACAAGTGGTAGTAAGAAGGACCGACAAGAAGAGGAGACTCACTCTGGATATTGTTGTGATTATTACCATGAAGGAAGCCCCGATGGATGCTAGGCAGTCCTGGGTGAGTGATTTATTAGGAGAAGGTTGGATATATCTAGTGCTACCATTGACAGGGAAAGAGAGGATGAGTGAGAAGATGATTATATGAGAGTTGAACTAGTGCATCTTAGGCATTAGGTGGCATATTAATATAAAACCACTCATGCAGTTGGGTTCATAAGAGATGAAATCAGAGAGATCTATAGCCAATTCAAACAGAACGAGAAGATTCTATAAAAAAAATCATTGGTTATCAAGAAGAAACCCTATTAGTCCAGATAGCACATAAATAAATGATTCAGTGGTCCAAAAGGTCTCATAGGACTCTAGAAAAAATTGAATACATCCAAGAGATCTAGAAGGGATGATAGGAGCATCCTAGGTTCTGCGACACCTTAGTCCAAAGATAGATTGTTTCAAACATCAAGTGATGGAAATGAAAGATAGGATTAGTGCACTAATGGACCAACATCGCTTCTTGTATCTGCATACTTGTGAATATTTCTTCTCCCAGTGGTCAACATATGACAAGGTGGATCTTTTGAGATGACTGAAGTTCATTGATATCTTTCTCGTGGGCCCAATCCTCTTTATCTTTTGTTTTCTCTATTTTAAGTAAACATTATTACTATTTTTGCATGGTATTTTTGTATAAATGAGGATGTTGACCTAGTTTTGAAAGGTCGATGGTTTTTGTGCAAGGAATGATAATTATGAGAAGAATTACTTTCAATTTTAATAGGAAGCTCACTTAGAGTCTGAGACAAATTTCTGCCAAATCTTGTGGATTAACGTAATCTATGGATTGTTCTACATACAATTATCAGCTGCAAGAGATTTAATAAGATTTTAATTATGTTTAAGTTATCTTGAATAATCATGATTGCTAAATGGATGTTGGTGTAATTTCGATGGTGTTTTAAAGTCGCTTGTGTTATACAGTAATAAGAAGTATTTCTAGCTATATGTTTTTCTCGTACGTGATATTCTTTCAATTCTTAAATGATATTTGTTGCTTAATAAACAATAATATTATTGTTAAATATTGATTGAGGTGAGGTATCATTTACACGTTGTTGGAAAAGGTTAACCTATGCCCAACCTTGTTCAGAGCTTAGTTACTGAATACTCTATAAATAAACTAATAGAAAAAGGAAGAGAAAATCCCATGTGGAATAAGATATCCCCTTAACCAAAATTAAAGCCCATCGAAACTTGTCGGACCATTAATCTAAAGAATCACACTACCTTAAAAAGGGAAGATTCTAATTGGTCCACGGCTCTGGGTGTGATTCCTATTGTTGAGTTAAAGGGAATTTAGACCCTTGAACACCCTAGTGGAGTTTTATCCCCAGCTTGGGGGTGACCTGTTGTTGAGAGTTTATGAGTAGCAAAGTATATGGCTGGGAGGAACTTCTGAGTTTTGCATGTAGTTGGCGATTATTCACAAAAGATAAGATAAGTGTATTATATGTATTTATTTAATTAATGTGTGCTTAATTATGTATTTTTTGTGATGGTCTTTTCTTGTATTATTATGCATGTTTGTATTTTTATGGGTTGTATAATTTTGTGCATATGTAGAGAAATTTTTATTTACATTAATGGTATCATAGTTGCTAATTTACTGGGGCATTTCCTAACTTGGGGTTGGGAATGATACTACCTAGTATCAGAGAAAATTTGTTGTCGGTTTGTTGGTAATGGGGATGTTAGAATGTGGTATTGGGACTCAACTAGGAGGTTGGCTACGTTACAATGTGGTATCATAGCCACAGGTTCAACACTGAGCCTATATGAGACATAGACAAAGAATTAAAGATTAGTTTGCAGAGTCTGCATGCAAACTGTTGGAAAACATGTTTGAAAGGGATGTCTGCAATATGTTTGTCAAAATTACTATAGTGAAACTGGGGGACATTTCATGAATAATTGATGTAAAATTGGTTAGGGATTAAAAATACCAAATTTTTATTTCAGTTTGGATTTTTTAGGGACTGTAATTGGATGAATTAATAATTTTTGGAAGTTACAGTACAACCATAGTGAAATGGGCGAAATTGAGAAAACCCCAATTTATACAGTTTAATGCATGGAGAATTTGATGTGGAAGAGTCGAATTTCAAGAGTAGAAGCCAAATTGGCATGCCTAGGGAGAAATATCGCATCATAAAGGATTAATTTTAGAGTATGATGGTGGCCGCGAAAATAATTTCAAAATTATGCAATTTTGAAAATTGAGAAAAAATTGAAAATATTAGGTATTTTTCCATATATGACGTCAACATGACGTGGAGGTGACATGGTAGTTGACGTGGGATCTATTCACACATGTGGTTTAATTGATACTATAAACCATTGTCATGTGGGGGCAAAGAGGTTTTGGCTTCTGACCCTTATACCATGTGACATCACTTAGTTTGTGCCACGTAGCATGAGAAAATCATCATTGCAACCCAAAGGGTCATTAAAGGTCATGCATATTTGGGTATGACATGGCCTTTTGGTCGTTGATCGTGCTCGATCTCAGTCATCATATTAGGACCCTCCCATCCTCATGACCAATAAAAAGGTGTGGGATGGAACCCTCCCATCCTCATGACCAATAAACTGTCCCATCCATGGTTATAAATGTGCCAACTAGTTAGGTGGGTCCATGGAGTATTATTATTTTATTGAATTCCAAGCTTGCGTAAAGGAAAGAGAGAAGGAAGGATTAAGAGAAGTCTAACGAGGAAGTTCAAGAGGATGATAGGGAATCATATATGGGTGCCAATCCGACCCATAATGTCATAAAAATCACCATGTCAACATAAATTAGTTAATTTTCTCATTAAATTACAAAGTTTTGCAAGTCATGCACTCGCAGACAAATTTTGAAGGCCTAAACGTATTTTTCAGGTACTTGAAAACCAAGAGAATTGAGTGTACCAAGGTGCACTGTGTATCTACAATTAAAATAAAATATCTCATGGAGATCTTTCTAATGATTTAAACCATTCATCAAACAGAGCTTGTATGAGGAAGTTACAGACAAAACAATGCACAGTAAAATTCTGGGTATCAGTTCACTCATGAGGCCATAACTTCCTACTCATAAGTTGGATTGGGGAATAGGAGAAGTCCAAAGAAATATATTGATCCATAGAATATATTCATGGATTCAAAACATAAATTTTGTCACCTATAGATGCATAGGAAAGTATAAAAGACATATGCATCATCCAAGGCTAAAAATATAAATGGGCCTTAAACTTCAACACGCTGTATCTAGCAGCATGAAAGTCATATTAAGGTGAAAATTGGTGAGATTGTGAAAAATTTTGTCATGAAGAAAACCAATTGAGCTCGTATCAAAATCTTAAATAATTTTGAGTAGGGATTCAAGAACAAGGATGAATTTGCATCTGGTTGAAGGGTGTGTAAAAGGAGAAAATGGGCAATTTTTAAATGACCATAACTTTCTTCTCATAACTCAGAATTGAGAAAGAAAATAGTCATTGGAAAGGTATTGGAAAGAACAGTCCAAATATGCACCCATAAATGTGAATTGTACAGTAAAATTCACAATATATCAGAAATAATATTTCGTGTGTATTTTAAAAGGAAGAATGGTGAATAGTATTTAAAGATTTGTTAAATTATTAGGCGAACAAATCCTGTTTCTTGCAAATTTTGAAAAGTTAAAAGAAAATAGATAAGAATAGGATCAGCATAAATATCGGGGGTATGGAATATGCATAGAGGGCTTAAAACCATCAAGATGAAGTAAGAGAGTTTTATGTCAGCATGGGTAATGTAGGGACATAATCAAATGGTCATGGAGAAAAGAAGGAAGAAAGCATGAACTTGGTGGATACCATCAAGAGCCTTCAAAAAGATGTCCAAAGTTATACAGATGATAATGAGAGGCTTATGAAACCCAAAGAGAAGTAATATGGCTTCAACATAAATTTTCTACAGAGCTTGGACATAATAGATAATAAAATGGATAAAGAGACAAAATCAAGAAAGTCAGGCAGTCATAGGTCTCATGATAAAAGAAGAGAAAAAATAAGTGTTGATAGGAATCATCACCAGTCACCAAGGAATTCATCTAGAAAAGAAAACAATAGTTCAAGTCCATATCAAGTCAGGAAGCATAAGACGAGGTTTAGAGTTGATTAACTACAAGGAGCTATGAATAAGATCAAGCCTCCTACCTTTGATGGTGAGCATAAGAAAGATGAATATGCGGAGACCTGGATATTGGGAATGAGGAAGTACTTTTAGTTTCCAAATTAATCCTCATAGGAAGAAGGAAAAATTTTCATCTACCAACTTAAGGGAAAAGAATCAATGTGGTGGGACCAACTTGTGCAAGTGAAACACATTGATGAAAATAAAATTACTTGGAGGGAATTTGTTGTATGAAAATGCCCCTATGGATAGGTGAATCCCCTCTTGGATCTTAGACCCCTATGAACAAGACAAAAAAGTGCTAACTTTGAAAATTGACTTTCCTTTAAACATAGCTAAACTAGTCAATAGAGAAGAGGAAGAAAGTATGAATACCTTTTTATGAAGTTTGTCCTCGCTCAGTCCAAGTTGAACTTGATCTCCAAGTCCTTTAATGAGTCCTGCAATCCAATAAACAACAAAGACAAAGCATACTTTCTATTCTACCATGATTAGTTTAAATATAGATTTATCCAAAAGACAAGATCATGCAAATGTACACAATCTTGAAGGAAACATTCTTACAAAGTGTAGATGTAGGTGTAGCAGCCTCACCAAGCTATCCTTGTCCAACCCCTTGCTCAAATGATCCACAATCAAAATGACAATAATTTTCACTGATTATTCCCTCCTTTCACCATGAGAATGCCTCCTTATATAGGATTTGTGAGGCATAACCACCTTAGATATTCTTGGGATAAGTTGAGGATATGGCTCCATTATTTATGGAGCTCCCCTTAGATCCGACTTTGGATTTGTATTCGAGCCAAGCTAACTCAAATATTTCTCAGTTGTCCTTTAGAGATAAGGGGGATTTGTCCCCAATATTTACTCAACAGATCGACGCTCCCTCAAAGTGGGCCACAAAGCATTGCAACACTCCCTTCTAAGAGGGAAAGAAGCAATAACACTCCTTGTAAGTGAGCAGGGGAGTGATGATCTCCAAAAATACTTTTATGATGGTAATTTATCAAGGTAAAAGTTGGTACACTTTTCCAAGAGATATATTTTTATCTTCTAATGAACCTTAGAGGATATATCAAGTGTTCTTATGATTTCCTCCATGATGTGACATAGGCTAGACAACAATATGATTTTGTGACACTTGTGACACTTGCGACAATGACAATGAGACATCATCGAAGTGAGTAATTTTGACGTGTAACAGATTTCTCCCCAAAGTCTGAAGTCAGAAGACGGACACTAATCATTGAAGTACTTTGTAGACTGTCGAAGCAAGGGTATGGAGTCAGAGAACTTGGTAGAAGTTGAAAACAACCATCGGAAAAATGTCATGACATGTTTCAAACCCAAGGCATACATACCTATGCTTGATTGATAAAGGAGTTTCAAGGTATGGCCGCCATAAAATACACTACGAATCCATAATCATATTGACTGAAGGGTATAGCCACCAAAGATACAATGTGGATCTATACTTCCATGACATGAACTGACCCTAGCCACGAGAATTACACACTAGATATACGAGATGACAAAACATATCCACAAACCAATACAAAGTGGATCTATGTGACAATATATATAACAATGTGCTCAAATGATCTCCTTTCACAGCCTGGGTAAAATAGATAACATAGTGACCA
>JZKD02S0791360.1:243261-258170 GCA_000966675.3 Picea glauca | reverse complement strand
AAACAAAAGGATTTTCTTTCTTTTCTTTTTAAATGCTTTCCAGATGAGAAGAAAAC
This sequence comes from Picea glauca, assembly GCA_000966675.3. Taxonomy (NCBI): domain Eukaryota; kingdom Viridiplantae; phylum Streptophyta; class Pinopsida; order Pinales; family Pinaceae; genus Picea; species Picea glauca. The sequence goes on along the minus strand of JZKD02S0791360.1, from coordinate 258,114 downwards.
ATAAACCTATGCTAATATCTTTTTCTTTTTCAAATAACAATGCAAAGAAAGAAAGAGACTTAACTAGCAGAAAAAGCTAGTTTTTTTTTGTTGTTTTCTTTCTATCAAAGAAAAACTAACAAAATATGCTAAAAGAAACTACAGGATACACGATTCATGCCCCCCCCCGACCATGAGGGGGATTTTTTTTTTTAGATGCAAATCATTTCGCTTTAAAATCCAAGCTAAAAGTAATCCAAGAACACTGGGAAACCAAGAGCAAGATCTTTTCTGTGACTTAGAAGTAATATAGAGCAATCACAAACTCAGGAAGCCCAGGATGACCCGGAGAATCCCCTAAATCTCCCAGAGATTGAAGAAAGAAATATTTTTCAAAATATTTGCACAAAGGTCCGCGACTGTGTGAACTGAGACTCGTCGATGTCTGCGGGTCATACACAATAAAAGTGCGGATATCCGTGACTGATATAACAGAAAAGTGCGGATAACTCTATCAAATTGGAAAAAAAAGGACTTTCAACAGGGAGACTCCCATAAACTTATGGAAAAGTTTCCAGATAATAGAAGCTTTGCAACAAAGCTTGGAAAACAGGAAAACTCACAGAAATAAAAAAGGACACACAACACACCCTACAACCGACCCAAATTAGGAGAATCCCCAGTATGGTCGCCAATTCTGATTAAGGGATTTTTCCCCCTTGACTTTGGGTCAAGTCATAACAGAGCAAGACCAAATTAAGAAGACTGAAATCTACCCACACAAACAAGCATGCAAACAAGAAATACCTACTTTCTGCTAGGAGAGAGAAGGGAAAGAGAAAGGAGAAGACTTGCACCTTAAACCCTTCATTCAATGTCGATCCCCTCTCTTGTTTCTTGAAGAGCTCCTGGTCTTTGCTGGAACCAACCTGCAATAGGAAACCAAGATAGTGCTGCAACAAGGTAGTTATAGGTTCAAGTAGCATATATCAAGTGTATAAATCAAAGCATATATGAACAATAACAACATATTACATTGCAATGAACACAAGATAGGAGGGAAAGAGATCTCTTCTATTGCTAACAATATATGAAAGTTGGTTACAACCTGGTTCAACTTCCGTCACTGCTTCGGAGCCAACTGCCCGGGTTCCTCCACAAGCCCTTCGAGCATCAACTCAATAACTAGGCTCTTCCTCAAATAACCTAATAAGGATAGGAACACACCTTATGGCTATATAGGAGAGGAAAGAATACTGGAAAAGGAGTTTCCAGATCAAGGGATGCTACTCAGAGCATAAACGGATTAGGGAAGCTTGCTAGATCTCAACAGACTTGTCCTCATCTTTTCCCTCAATGGTGCTTTTATACCATCCCAAAGAGGTTGGGGAGGTTGAAATCCGCTCAGGGACGTTGGGAAACGAGCCCAACCGAAAAACTTGCCCAAAATTGTGGAAATATTCATAATTTTTGCGGGCATCCGCGGGTTGTAAGCATACAAGGTGCGGATGTCCACGTGTTGCATAAAGGAAACCTGCGGATATCAACAAATGTCAAGTTTTTTAGAAAACCTTGATGTGGAAAGTTTGGGATTTTGCATAGCAAGCTAGGGGAAGGTAAAGGAAACCTGCGGATATCAACAAATGTCAAGTTTTTTAGAAAACCTTGATGTGGAAAGTTTGGGATTTTGCATAGCAAGCTAGGGGAAGGGTTAGGCCATGTCACAAATGCATAGGTGTGGCATTTTGTGCTATAACACTCTGCAGTAATAAGAGGAAAATAGCCAAGGGAATGCACCTCCTATAAAATTTTGCAGGGTCACTACTAAAAACATTTCCACACGCTTTGTTCAACTTAAAACTATTTTATTTTATAAAACCTGTTGTTTGTTGAGCCTTATATCTTCTATTTTCATGTATCTAGACAAAAGAGGTATTGTATTTGTCTCCTTAGTATCTGAAATTGAAAAGCAGATGTAATGTATGCAATCTGATTTTAAATAGCATTTTTGCCATGGCATTGCATAGATTACTTGTGATATAAAAATCAATGGTATGGAAACTTGCAGATTTCTATGTTCTTATCTTTTAACTATCTATCACGGTTGATTTTGATAGAGAGGAGATTAGTAAGTCGACTTTTAATACTATGATCGGGCTTATAGATCGGGAGCGGGTGGATGCAGCGTTGTATGGTGATTTTGAATCTGAGAAGGCTCGTGAGGTATATCTTGTTTATTTATTCACATCGAAAGTCTTTGTTCATTATCCAATAATGATATATATCCTTTCGGTTTAAACAAGTGAATTATCTAGGTTGCTTATGAGTTTCACCACCATAATTGCTATCTCTTGTCCATGGTTCCCTGAGTGATTACAATGTCGCATTAGCACTTCTTTTAGAACAGTTTGAACTTGTTGCCAAAATCTTAAGTAACATGATAAGACAGTAAAATCTTTTTAATAGTGTCAGGGATGCTGAAAATCTATCATTTGGATTGAAAAGTATGAGTTTGTTGCAAACCAAACAGTTTTGCTGCCTATAAGTTATAACAGATGGAGTTTCAAACTTTTTATGCTGACCTTGGAAGTTAGATTATTTAATACTGTTGAAATATCACCAAGTCATAAATACGGAGTCTGGACTCCAGAGTTTTGACTGTTACTAACTATTCTAACGTTTTGGAAGAAATCTATCCACTATTTTGCAGCTTGTTTGCTATGAATGTATTTCCATTTAAACTCATATAAATGTGCAATGACATAGTTCAATATGAATTCTATGTTTTATATCAAGTTCAATATGAATTCTATGTTTTATATCATGTTTCTAAACGATGCTCACTGTGAATGCTTAGTATTGATTATGTCTTTTGTGGGTCACAAATATAGAAAATGAAGAACAAGAAGTTGATATGAAAGAATTTGTTTGAAAGATGTGCATATACTTTACATAATAAGATAAAATGGATCATATTTTCATGTTATGCTAATGCACTGATAACATTTTCCTGGAAACATTCTATTAAAATTGGCAGAATATGCTTCAGTTTGTCATTTTCTATTGAGAGAACATCACTGTCCTGAACGTTTGTTTATAGTGGGTTGTTCTGACACTGCTAGCAAACTGGATCATGCAAATTTTTGAGCTTTGTTCTAACAAGGGTTTATGTCTGCTGAAATGATGATATAGAAACGTCTAGCTAAAGAAGCTCGTGAACAAGAGAGGCTGGCAAAGAGTGCTGCACTTGGGAAGAAGCCTAAAGAGATGTCCACTACAAAGAGTCAGAAAGGTCGGGGCGAGACCACATTTTTCAGGGTGACTTGTAAGGTGATTGCCTATGTTATCCAGTTCCAACTGTTTTGTTAGTTTTCACGTTAAAATATTGGACCTTTCTTGCAGTACAAGAAACTTTTAAATGACTATTTACATTGTATACACATTGAGGTATAATTGATGAATAGTAGGCCCTGGCTATTGAATTGGTGAGTTCAAATCTAGTTGTTTACGTTTTGTCCATGTGGCTACTTGCTTAGGGGCTAACTTCTTGTATACTATTTAACTATGGATCTACTGGACAGATTCCATACTTCAAGAATCAGTGATGTTAGCATAGTTTCATATGTATATATATTGTCCCCCCCTTTTCCGGTTAACATATCCTGGGGAACCTCCTGGGCACTTCCCCTCATTCCCATGACGGTACAAACATGTGACAAAGTGGGATTTGAACCCAAGTGGTGAGGTTAACAGCTTCTCTGCACAACCACTTGAGCTAACGGCACAGACTTAGTGCACTTGACCCCGTGGGAATTGAACCGGGGACCTGCACAGTGTGCTGGATTACCAGCAACGTCTTGGCAACATTGGCACCAACTGATTGAGCTAACCCTCGGGGCTAGTGTGTGTGTGTATATTTGAATAAAATGCTTCCTTTGATCATTAATAGAAACATGAAATGTACATACTGGGTAGTTTATACCAAAAATGTGTGCTGCACAGCAGCTACCACATAAGATAATTTTATTAATGTCCAAGAATGACCAAAAAATTTGTTCAATGGGACTCAAAATTACAACTAGTAACAACATACTGTGGGAGTGCCAATGCTACACCCGAAAAGCCACACTGAAAAGAGGAATAATACCTTGGTTTGAGTTTGTGGGAAAATTTGGGTTCTCGAAAACTGGTTAAATTACACAGATTTTTGGATTCAAAAAACTAAGAACACATTAGGGGTGTGCTCCTAATCACACCCAACCTTCTCTGATACCACTCTACGTAAGGTCGAGGGAATCTTTCAGAAATCAAAGCTCCACTTTTTTCAGGTTTGCACCACAGCACGACAGGGTTCTGCACCAGGCTCCAGAACTCTCCTATGCTGTTTGCAAGCATAACACTTCACAATGCACAGTGAACTGCGTTAATTGCACTGGAATTGAACAAGTAATCCAACTGTAAATAATGTAACATTGATCAAACAAAATCACTGTGCCAATACTTTGTAGAAAAGGCTAATTTGCATTAATTGAAAAAACTACCAAATAATACAACATAATACGATGGTGTTACAGTATGCAAATCACCTAAATAGATCTGATGTATGACTCTGGTCTCCGCTGTTGATGTTTGGTAGCTGCGGGAGCTACTTTCCCTCCTAGACGAACTTTCTTAGACAAGAAGAAGATTCTGGAAGCAAGAGAACCATTGAACAAATATGGAAATACCCCAGAAGAATAAAGAATAACGAAGTGACACCATCCCAGAGTAGAAGTCGGCCCAGGAGAATAAAGAATAATGAAGTGACACCATCCCAGAGTAGAAGTCGGCCCAGTAAGGAGGACAAGAAGAATATAAATACAAGGCGCTTTGGCTCATTTGATACACTCACTCACACTCTCTCATCCACAGAAAAGGAAGGCGCAAATCTGAGGAAGGTGACGCAGCAACTGCAGTAGCAAAAGTTTCTTATTGTTCAGTCTTTGTGGTAACTCTCTCTTGTGCGCTATCCTTAGTAGAGGTGCGCTACTCTTGTATGGTGGTGCTGCTGCAGCTGGGGTGGTATTTCTGGTTGTATCTTTAACTATCCATTGTGCTAGGGTTTATTTGTTGGTTCATGGTTGGACTTGTTTGGATAGAATCTCTCTAAGAAAGGTTGGTTGGGTTTTTCCCCCATTTGAGGTTTTCCCAGGATAAATTCTTGTGTCTTCTTGTGCTTGTTACTGCTGCTCTTATTTTTAGTACATGATATAAATGCGAATGTGAAAGAAGATCTAAATATACTGGTAAACCTAAATGCTCTGTAAAAGTGAATAAAATCTAACATGGTATCAGAGCTGGTTACCTTCAAAACAGTCTAACCATTGGAAGGAAGATCATATTTTCCATTGCCACTGTAGTGACCTTGCCGCTGCAACACACTCTCTTTGTTAGGCTCGTTGAGCACTATCCTAAGATCGTTGGGATTAATTCCTTCACTGGGAAGTTCACCCTACCCTAGCACACCCCCTGCAACCTTAAGTTTGTAGTTTGGTGAAGTCCTAAAATTTGAAATTTCTCAGATCTAGGGTTTCTACTGGCGCAAATGAGTACCAGTATGAGAGCTGAAGATAGACTGGATGGAGCAGATAACTTCAGATCCTGGAAGCATAGGGTACTCCTCATTCTAGAAGAGAATGAATTATTGGATCATGTCAAGCAGGTACTTCCAGAACCAGAAGAAGACAAAGCCAAAGTGAAGTTCAGGAAGAATGAAGTCAATGCCAAGAGGATCTTGACATACTTGATTAAGGATCGGCTAATACCAAATGTATCAGAACGAAGACATCGAAAGAAATGTTCGATTCCCTAACCAGACTTTATGAAAGCAAGAACATCGATCGGAAGCTTACTCTAAGGCATCAACTCAGAAACGTGACAATGAACAAGTCGGAAACAATCTCCAACTATTTCATGAGAATCTCGCAGATCAAGGACCAGTTAGCAACTATTGGAGACTCAGTGGACGACATTGAACTTGTGACTACTACACGATGGATTCCCTTCCTCTTGGGACCCATTTGTTCAAGGGATTTGCGCAAGAAGCAAGTTAACCAAATTTGACAAGTTGTGGACAGACTGTACCCAAGAAGAGTCTAGGTTGATATTGTTGATTTTTCATAAGAGATGATATTTTATGTGAATGGATATCTTATTACAATGATGAGTGTTCTCTATATAAAGAACATATGTTGACCATGGTGACCATCCATGAAGAGATGCGTCCCTTGGGTAATAAATATATTTATACTTTATATTATATTATACATATAATATATTTATACTTTATATTATATTATACATATAATATAAATATACTTTATATTTATGCTTTATGCTTTATACTTTATTGTATATATATTATTACAATAATAATATTATAATTAATAATATTATAATTAATAATATTGCTTAATAATTAATAATCTCATTATTAATTATCAATCTAGTAGAATGTCTTTTTGATGTTGCCCAAACATCAACACTCCCTCTCAGCGAGGGAGACATTCTACATTATGCCAAGATTACCTCTGAAGATTACCTTTGAAGATTACCTGTGGGTAGCTCTCAAATAGCTTCAGCATGTCACCATGACATCCATTACCTCACAATGCATATGTACTTCACCATGTGCACCCTTGTGACTTCATAGCCAATGCATCCAAGGCCTGTGGGTAGTTCTCAAATAACTACACATGTCCCCAGGACATCCACTACCTTACAATGCATCTGTACCTCATCACGTGCACCCTTGTGAATTCACAGCATGCATCCAGGGTTGGTGGGTAGCTCTCCAATAGCTACAACATGTCATCATGAGACTATCCAGTTTCCCACAGAAAACTTGGATATCTTATGCATGACATCCAATACCCTGCAATAACATCTGTACCTTGTCTCTTCAACATGCATCTAGGGCCGGTGGGTATCTCTCCAGTGGCTACAACATGTCATCATGACATCCACTACCCTGCGATGCGATAACATCTGAAGCCATCACTCCCTTTGAAGAGGGAATACGCCGAGCTTGTCCCTGAAGTACTCGAACTTTGTCCTTGACAGTGGCTTTGCTAGCACATCCGCAACCTTCTCATCGGTAGCCACAGATTGGAGTCTCACTGTTCCCTTCTGCACCATATTGGAGCCTTATTGCTCCCTTCTGTACTAAGTGTCTAGCAACCAAGTGTCACTTCCACGAGACACAGACTCTGATACCACACGAGCTCACATCCATTGACTGTTGAACATGCGAATCTATACATCCTCGGATATCCATAGTGCACCATGACTTCACCCCATGCAACCGAGGTCAGTGGGTAGCTCTCAATAGCTACAACATGTCTCCAGGACATCCACTCCCTGCGATGCATCAATACCTAATTATGTGCACTCTTGTCTCAATGCCAACCTATTTTCATGTTGGATGAGAACGCTCCCTTTGAAAAGGGACCACGCCAAGCTTGTCCCTGAAGTACTCAAACTTCATCCTTGACAACAGCTTGGTAAACACGTCCGCAACTTGATCCTCTGTAGTCACGAAACTGGAGCTTCATTGCTTCCTTTTGCACTATATCCCTGATATAGTAATATCTGATCTCGATATGCTTCGACCTGTCATAGACCACGAGGTTCTCTGACAAATTCATGCAACTCTGGTTGTCACACCAAATGTAGGTCACCTCCAGTCTGAGACCAAATAACCGAGAAAGAAGTTCTCGAAGCCACACTGCTACTACACATGTTGCCAAATGCTCAGCTTCAGCTGTACTGAGCGCACACATGACTGCTTCCTACATCCGGTGGAGCTTCCTGCTCCTTACTGTAGTACCCAACTCCCTTTGGAACTGACTGTCCGACTTCCTCTCGAGCACTGAATATCAACTGAATCTTCAACCTGTTGACTTCATTGTTTGTCCTCTAGAACAAGTCTCGTCATCCTCTTCTTGTAGGTCTTACCTACAAGTCAAATTCAATCCAATAGTCATCAATTTTCGAAGCTACACTGCTTCGTGCCTTGCTGCACATGCTTCCACATACTCTGCCTCAATCGTACTGAGTGCTACACACAGCTGCTTGTTGTTGCTCCATGAAACCATACTGGAGCCTAGATTGAAGCAATATGTCGAAGTACTCTTCCGATCAGGAATACTGCCGGCCCAATCTGAATCCGAATATCCATATAACCCGAACTCATGGTCTGTCACATACCATCTGCATGTATAAAGTAACATCCATAGTCTCTGAAGTCATGTCCTGCAACAACTTCAGATTGGTACCAAAGGTGTAGCCATTTCCGTGCATCTTCACCTTACATAGTAAGTCCAAAAAAGTTAACCTCTGGTACAGTTGTATTTTTTTGCATGCTTCCTTCACCATCGAATCGATCTTGTCCTTCGTGTAGTCACCAATGCAAATAGAATCAACACTGCATTTTCACATGAGACACCTATCCCATGCTTTGCTTTTCTCTAACACTTATCTCTCTTATTTTCCCGGGCCCTCCTGTGAGGGGGTTAAGCCTGGTCCCGCTCTGATACCATGTTGTTTTTTCATAGGAGATGATATTGTATGTGAATGAATATCTTATTACAATGATGAGTGTTCTATATATAAAGAACATATGGTGACCATCCATTAAGAGATGCGTCCCTTGTGTAATAAATATATTTATACTTTATATTATATTATACATATAGTATAAATATACTTTATATTTATGCTTTATACTTTATTGKATATATATTATTACAATAATAATATTATAATTAATAATATTGCTTAATAATTAATAATCTCATTATTAATTATCAATCTAGTAGAATGTCTTTCCGATGCTGCCCAAACATCAACAGATATCCAAAACACTAAAGACAAATGATGATGAAAATCAAGCTCTTGTTGCCCATGTGAAGAAAAGGAAGGATAGAAGAGAAGCCAATCCGAAGAGAGCTAAAAGACCACGTTACAAGGATGCGTCAAAAGTCAGATGCTACAGTTGCCAAAAGCTGGGACATTATGCCTTTCAATGTCCTCATAAGAATGAGAAAGGAAAGTATCATGCACATCCAGCAGATACGGAGACAAAGGAGTCAAAAGACGAAGAATATGTATTTGTCTCAACACTCACAGGTACTATTACTTAGGGGAGTGATACTAGGCTCGTGGATAGCGGTGCTTCCAAGCACATGACCGGATTCAGAAGTTCCCTTACAAACTTGACATAAAGCTCATCCTTTCAAGTGGAGCTTGAGGATGATTCCAGACATGCAATCAAAGGAGTAGGAGAAGCCTCACTTCAACGTCATCTCATGTAAGCCTATTTCAATTAAAGATGTGTTGTTTGTACAAGGCTTGAAGAAGAATCTTCTTTCCATTTCTGCTTTAAAAGATAAAGGTTTTAGGGAAGCATTTGTGGATGGCCAAGTTCTACTGTGGCCCAAGAATTCAAGCATAGATTCCGCTACCGTGATTGGTGTTTGAGAGGGAGGACTACATAAATTGAAGGGACATCAAGAACAAGCCCTTGTACACAATGATGTTAGCCGTAGTGAGCTATGGCACCAGAGACTTGCTCACCTAAACTACAGAGCACTACCAATATTGAGCAAGATGGTTTTAGGTCTACCAGACATGCATGTAGAACATGATGGGGTTTGCAAAGGATGCGCACTTGGCAAGAGTGCCAAGAAAAGTTTTGCATAAAGTGACAGTAGATCCCAAGGGATCTTGGACATCATACATTCAGATGTATGCAGACAGATGATGGTACCCTCCCTAGGAAATTTTGTATACTATGTCATTTTCATAGATGACTACTCACGGTAGACATGGATCTACTTCTTGAAAGCGAAGGACGAAGTCTTCGGTAAGTTTCAAGAATTCAAGGCTTTGGTTGAAAATTTATTTGAAAGAAAGATTAAAATCTTGAGATTTGATAATGGAGGTGAGTACACCTCAAATGAGTTCAAGGACTTCTGCAGAGAAGTAGGGATCAAGAGGGAGCTGACAACTCCCTACAACCCCCAACAAAATGGAGTTGCAGAAAGGAAGAACAAATCTATTATGGAAGCTGCCAAAGCGATGATCTATGACCAGAACTTACCCATGCACTTATGGGCAGAAGGATCTGGTACAATTGTGTACGTTCAAAATAGAAGTCCTCACAAGATATTGGGGAACAAGACACCTGAAGAAGTGTTCACTAGAAACCAGAAGTCAGTCACTTGAGGATATTTGGTTGTCCTGTGTATATGCATGTTCCCAAGGAGAAGAGAACAAAGCTGGATCCTTCAGGAAGGAAGGGCATATTCGTTGGATATAGTGAGACTTCGAAGGTTATAAAATATATGCTCCTGGTCAGAGACAGATTGAGATCAGTTGGGATGTGACATTTGATGAAGATGAAGCCTTCAGAAGATCTAGGGAGTCTCACTTAGATGAGGACAGAGAGGAGCAGGAGGTTCCAAGGGATGCTGTCATGGTTGACTCTAATTCAAGGGAACATGTCCCAGAGGTTCAAAATGAAGTGGTAGAGTCAGAAAGACCGGTAGGTCCATCCAGAGACACTGTTGTTACCGGAAAGAGACCAACTTGGCCACGAGACACTTTGGAGGAGGCTGAAGGACATGCAACTCCTAAGGGCTCTTTCAAAGAGAGCAAGAGATCACACAGGTTTTCCAACTATTTGGTGCTGATGAGCGAAATCATTGATGCATAACCTTCCACTTTTGAAGAGGCTGCCAAGCATCAAGAATGGAAGGATGCCATGATGGAGGAGTATCAGTCCATCATGAAGAATGGTGTGTGGGAAGTGGTTCCGAGACCAGAAAGGAAGTTAGTGGTGACTTCCAAATGGATCTACAAGATCAACCATGTTGTAGACGATAGTATAGAGAAGTACAAAGTGAGATTTGTGGCTAGAGGATTATCCCAGAAAGAGGGGGAAGATTATGACGAGACCTTTTCTCCGGTTGCAAAGTACACTTCCATCAGATCGATTATTACGATTGCTTCTGTGATGGGATGGAAATTACACCAGATGGATGTCAAGACAACCTTCTTGAATGGTGTAATTGAAGAATAAGTGTACATAGAGCAACCACAAGGATTTGTAATCCATGGGAAGGAGTCCCATGTGTGCAAATTGAAGAAGGCTTTATACGGGATCAAGCAGACACCCAAGGCACGGTATGCTAGAATAGACAACTATCTGATAAGATTGGGGTTTACCAAGATTGATGCAGATCCCAACCTTTACTACAAGGCTGAGAATGGTTGCCCGTTGATCTTGGTAGTGTATGTGGATGATCTGTTTCTAATAGGAGACGAGAAGCTCATAGTTGGGTGCAAGAGGGAGCTCACCTTAGAGTTTAAGATGAAGGATCTAGGTTTGATGCACTATTTCTTGGGATTGGAGGTGTGGCAGAGACCAGATGAGATTTTCCTTAGCCAAGGAAAATATACTATTGAGATCCTACAAAGATTCGAGATGATGGACTGCAAGTCCATGGCCACTCGGTGAATCTGAAGCTCTTGAGTGATTCATCTTCAGATTTGGTCGATCCCATGATGTACAGAGAGTTGATTGGATCCTTGATGTACCTGGTTAATACGAGGCTAGACGTATGTTTTGTAGTGAATGCTTCGAGTCAGTACATGGTTGAACCTAGACATATACATTGGATAGTAGCAAAACATGTGTTGAGGTACCTATGTGGTATGGTTGGATATGGATTGAGTTATGTCTCGGATGGAGAAATGAAGCTGCAGGGTTATTCAGACTCTGACTGGGCAGGGAGTGCAGTGGACCGGAAAAGCACCTCAGGGTGTTGCTTCAGTTTGGGATCAGGCGTGATCTCATGGTTGAGCAGGAAGCAGACGTCAGTGGCACTCGGTACAACAGAGGCATAGTATATTGCAGCTAGTGTTGCAAGCCGTGAAGCAGTGTGGCTCCAGAAGTTTCTTGCAGGGTTATTTGATCTAGAGTTGGAACCAACTTTGATACATTGTGACAATCAAAGTTGTGTGAAGTTGTCAAAGAATTCTGTGTTTCATGACAAGTCAAAGCATATAGAGATCAAATACCAGTACATCTGAGACATGGTGCAGAGAGGAGCTATGGAGCTCCATTACATATCCACTGATGAGCAGATAACTGATGAGCAGATAGCGGACATTCTCACCAAGCCTCTGTCTAGAGTGAAGTATGAGAACTTCAGAGACAAGCTTGGTGTGATGCAGAATGTCCACCCTCGTTGAGAGGGAGGCTTGATGTTTCTCCTCCAACCGGCTTTCCCCTTTGGCCAAGGGTTTCCTAGATCAGTCATGTGAAGTGACTGAGGGAGTAATGTATAGTTGGGTACATATCTTTCCTATGCCATGTGAGGTGGCTAGGTGGTTAGTTGTTTACTACTGGACAATATGGGTAGCTTTGTGCTACTGGATGATTACAACATAGTCTTGGAGATCGTGATGGATGATTCGAGCGATCGATGGCATGGTAGTAGCTGTGTGCTACTAGTTGATTGCAAAGTAGTCAGTGGACTACCAGAAGAAGACATCGTGAAAGATACCTCCCTAGCTAAGAGGGAGTGTTGATGTTTGGTAGCTGCGGGAGGTACTTTCCCTCCTAGATGACCTTTCTTAGACGAGACGAAGATTTTAGAAGCAAGAGAACCATTGAACAAATGTGGAAATACCTCAGAAGAGAAGTCTTCCCAAAAGAATAAAGAATAATGAAGTGACACCATCCCAAAGGAGAAGTCGGCCCAGTAAGGAGGACAAGAAGACTAAAAATACAAGGCGCCTTGGCTCATTTGATACTCTCACTCACACTCTCTCATCCATAGAAAAGGAAGGTGCAAGTCAGAGGAAGGTGATGCAACAACTGTAGTAGCAGAAGTTTCTTAATTGTTCAGTCTTTGTGGTAACTCTCTCTTGTGCGCTATCTTTAGTAGAGGTGCGCTACTCTTGTATGGTGTTGTTGCTGCAACTGGGGTGGTATTTTTGGTTGTATCTTTAGCTAGCCATTGTGCTAGGGTTTATCTGTTGGTTCATGGTTGGACTTGTTTGGACATAATCTCTCTAAGAAAGGTTGGCTGGGTTTTTCCCCCATTTGAGGTTTTCCCATGATAAATTCTTGTGTCTTCTTGTGCTTGTTACTGCTGCTCTTATTTTCAATACATGATATAAATGCTAATGTGAAAGAAGATCTAAATATACTGGTAAACCTAAATGCTCTGTAAAAGTGAACAAAATCTAACATGCGCAAAGAGATTTTCTAACTCAAATGGCCCACACATAATTGCTTGGCTTGCAGGGAACTTACAACTTATGGCTCATACAGAATTGCTTGGTTCGCAGGCCAACACACTATGTCTCATTGATATCTTCCAACCTAGTTTAACCACTAATTTGTTCATTAGCCTTGAATTGTGTAAGGCGCCTTATTTATAGATTGGAGGGTTTGATCATCTCTGACTAGGTTTGTGTGCAGTCTTCCAAAAAAATTAGTAGGTGCTCAACTAACCAGTGATCAACTAATCAACTTTGACCAAGTCAAACTTCTCCTAATTGTCACCTCCACATTGGAAATGGTGTAAGCTTTACTTTTTGTCATGTCAAACCTTCTAGGGTTTCCTAGGGTTAAAGCCCTCCTTCCAGGCTAGTGTACTTTGTCTAAGGTTTCCTAGGGTTAAAGCCCTCCTTCCAGGCTAGTGTACTTTGTCTAAGGTTTCCTAGGGTTTAAAGTTTAAACCCTCCTGTAAGGTCAACACCGTATTCCTTCCTTTGTTTTGTAGCAAGAGGTGGCTTTGCGGATTTTTTCCTTGCAAGAGATTGGTAACCTCTATTTCTCTTCCGGGTATATCAAGGTGGACTTCTGAAGAATTTACAAAGTCTTCTTATTTGCATTGTTATTGAATATGATGGACTCGTCTTACCATGCGCCTTTGGCTATGCACTTTGCATATGGGTCGTCCTCTTCGATTATCAACAACAACACAATGGACATGTTACCCCCCCAGGCTAGGGGTAACTAAGGAGATCACGTCTCTAGGCCCACAGGTAGCAGACATGGAGTGTCGAGAGTCGGATTGACCAACGGAGCCCGCAGGGCCCCTCCTATTCATGTTGATCACCACTCATCACCAATAGTAGAGCAACATTCACTACATCAGGTTTGGATCCCAAAAGACAACAGGTCTTGCTTCATGAGGTAATAAGTCCGGTGTCTTGGTAAGTGTCACTTTAATATTTGAAGCATTTGAACATGTTTCAAATAATCCTTTCTTGATTATGGAACGTTTGCTTGGAAATTATACCTTTTGCCTAATTTCATATTGGTGGTTGTCATTGTGTCTTAGCAAGTTGGTCACCCTCGAGAAAAGGGTTGCTACTGGGTAGTCCCGTGAAGGGTCATCGTACCATTCCCATTCACACTTACCACTTTTCACTCTTCTTCCCCGTCGTTCCCTCATCTTTTGGGTTTTCGGGTTCATTGACCCAAGAAGGGATTGTACCATATTTCATGGGAAGAAGGGGCTAAAGGCCCAGTGGTGTTGTGGTTGGCAAAAGTTAAAAGCCAATCATTATCCTTCTAGATGCTCACCCTATAGTCCTAAGAGCAATGAAGCGCTACTCCATAAAAATCAAGGACCTTCTAACATATAACTAATAAATGTCCCACTTGTTGAGGAAATGCATTTTGCGGTGTCTCTTGATTTCCATTGCATATGACACTCTGTGCGTTTCTAACTTCAAGTGGCATTGCAATACTCTTTACTTTCCATTGCACATAGTACTCAATCCTTTGGACCACAATCAGTTTGTAATGTC
>JZKD02S0791360.1:226792-237682 GCA_000966675.3 Picea glauca | reverse complement strand
GCATACACACATATAAACACATCTAAAAAGTAGATCAACAAAGTGTTTGACGAAATACCACAACCAGGAAAAAGTTTTTAAAAGATACCAAAACAGTGATGATCCTTGCATAATGGCTTGGGATCATTACACAGTTAATGGCAATAAAGGGCTTGGAAAAATGTTGCATCGCAGATGAAGGGCATCACACCCTCTACAAAGGCACCCATAAATGAGACAATATGAACCCTTGTATGTCAAGACCCTGTGCCTAGAGGTCTTGCCCCAGTCCATGTCGTATTCATTGCATGACTTAGATGGGGGGTCTTCTTGGGAAACGTTAAGTTATTAATTCCAGATCAGACACCCCCTGAGTATTGTGCAGGTTTTGAGACTTAGATTATGTGGAAACCATTAATTCATTGAAGGAGAAGATTGGGGTGAGTTGACAGTTGAGTTAGATTCGAATCGAGGGTGATCGTAGGTTAAATCTAACTCTGTGTGTAAGGTGAATTGAGGGCGAGTTATCTTCAAAGGGACATATATCGAATTCCTTTGCAAGTGTTGAGGAGGAAAATAACCGTTGGATTAAATCCATAGTTAAATCGTGGTCGTTGATTATCAGACGAGGCTTTATTTGTGTACTTAAGCTCGAACAGTCGAGATCAGATCTAGAGTGCGCCTATCCAAATCAACGGCGGGAATAACAGTTCAATCAAAGTCTGATACTCTAAGGAAATGGATAGTCTGATGATCATCAGAGTTTAGGCGGTCGGAGTCAGTGTTGAAGGAATACCTCGACTGGTAACAAACCGATCAACGACGAGGATTGATTGGAGGAATAGATCAACGGTGTAGATTTGATCAGGACCAACGCTCCAGATTAACTAGGAGTAGCCAGATCAATGATTACTAGAGTGACATGTGGCAATGCCCTATTGGAATAAGGTGGCCATCAGAGTTTTAAATAGTTGAAAGGCTCAGTGGAAGCAAGATTCTGATGGACGATGGAGATCTACTTAGAATGAGATAGATCAATGGTCCTGAAAGAGGCACGTGGAAAATACCAGTCGAGACCAAGATAGGAACGAAACGACGACGAGTGATCGTGATCGTTGATTACGAAAGATCAACGATTCAGGAAGAAGGCACGTGGCAACCTTCCATTGGAAGAAAGTCTCGGAGTGGTACAAGCTCATCAAAGTTCGATAGACCTAAGGCAAGGGTCAATGACGTAGATCAAATCTTTGATCATATCGATGGTTCTGCAGGGAAACACGTGGCCATAGTTCATCGGAGTCCAACTTTTCGGAGTTGTTTCAGTGTTCTGTCAGAGTGGAGAACTGTCAGAGTGGTCTAGTGCGAACTATCAGAGTGACCCATATTTGATGAGTCCGATGGTGGCACTCCTATACAACAAGAAAAAGGGTCCGATAGAGAAGTTGGACAAAAGAAAACTCCAATAGCTTGTAATTGGTTCCAACTCGTGGTCCTATTGAAATTAAGCGCATTGATTCTAGCGCTTGGGTGTCAATGTTTGTCCAAGGAGTTGGTCACGTGAATAAGGAATGGGCATTAATGGAAAAATGTGCTAGAACAAATCCGATACTCTGTTGTGAAGGAGATTTGGGCCCGAATTAAAAGTTTTGAGGCAGTGCGAAATTCTGTAGCTATAGAAGTGAAAATTAAATACTTTGCATATGTGGGTTATTAGGCAGGGAGGTCATCAGACGTGGCATGGCACGAGAGGTCTTGGTTCATGAAAAATAACCCCTAACTTCTTTGACTAGTACCTCGAGAGTTGTGAACTGCCTTGAGGTTTGTGAAGATGCCTTGGGAACTGTGAATTGCCTTGGAATTGTGAAGATGCCGGAAATCATGATGAAGCTAATGCAATGCTCAAAATGCTAGGGTGCTCCAACAAAGGCGCTATACATCCTTACGAACCACATCAAATGATTAAACCAATATGTCATCAAAACCTCTCGCTCTTCATCATCCATGGAACTAAGTGAGTGCCCCAACTATCCAAGGCTCATAGCGAAGAAATTCACTAGTACTACCCCTGTGCAAAATAAGGGGTAACAAGTGGAAAATTGATTATTGGTTGGTTGGCTTGTGACCCCTTAGCTTCGTTCCCCTCTTTATAGAATTGGGTCAAGCCTTGGGTGATTGTTTGGTACCTAGGGATTCATTTTGGTATAAGTCTTTTAGTGGTAGATATGTGTGATTGGTGCCTTCAAAGGCTTTAGGCAAATTTTTTTATATGGCAGTATAAGGATTTTCCCTTTGCAACAAAATTGATTATTGTTTCATGAAACATACGATCCTTTGACATTTATTACGTATCTTGTTGGCTTTCGAGTAGGGCCTAGTTCAAGAAATTGGATAAAGTCATTGGGTTTTTTGCTATGTTTCAAGTATGGTGGTGAGTGAGGACTTCCCACGCTTCCTTCAGAGGTGTGTACTATGCCCAAGGAGGAGGGAGGTCGAGTCCTTATTGAAGTTGCGACTCAAGGTCACATTTTGGTGGTGAAATGGATAGCCAGGTGCCTTGAAGGGACTGCGCTATGGTTTCAATTTGCTTAGTGTTTACTTTGATTCAAGGTACTTTTGGGTTATGTGATATCCTCTCCTTCTTGCACCTCTTCAAGATTTTTGGGTCCTTCCTCCGTAGGAAGAAGCTTGTTGCCCCTTTGGTGAGGTGGATCTTCTCTAGTAGCCATGTGGTATGGGATTTGGCTTGGCACCCTATTTGGAGTTGGTTTCATTAGGGTTAGTGTATTGCTGATGTCGAAGATTCCATGCATGCGGGTTAAGTAGGAAAGGCATCTTTTTTTAGAGCGATCTTTCGGATTTTGAGACCAGGGATTGGATGGATTGGAGTTTGCTAGCTTGTCAAAAGGCCTCGCTGTCATCCAACAAGCTGACTGTCAAAGAAATAATGGGGTTGATTCCTATTGAAGAGTTGTACAAGTTGAATACCAAAATGCAGAGACCTTTGTGCTGGGAGTGGAGATGGAAATTCCGAAAGCAGATTTAACAGTATGACAGGAAAAAACTTATTCTCTCTTGCACTAGAAGCATCCTCTGTCTCTCGTCTTGAATGTCAAATAGATCTCGTATAATTCGGAGGATTGGTGGATTTGTTAGTTGCGCAGTGTTTGGTAGCCCTGCCTTAGTTATAGACTTTGGGTTTTTGTTTGGCTTGTTGTCTACTAGGGCTTTCCATCTAAAGACTGCCTATATAAAAGCAGGCTGACAGAAGGTCTTTTTGTTGTTTGCAGCTGATCAAAGATAGTGAAGCACATTGGATTGCAAGTTTGCTTGAACTTGCTGGAAATATGTTCATGATCAACACTCAATTTTGTTTCAGGGACAACTTCATTGGCAAGCAACATTGTTTGATGACTCCCAATCCATAGTACCTTATCCCTTCACAAGCATTTGGGATTGCCTAAGAATCACTGCATTATTTACCATTTGGATTTTGGAAGCTTGAGTGAAAGTATGTTGTTTCTGATGAGGTCAATTCAATCCAATTCTTTTGTTGTTACTCTTGGCAAGAAGAGGTATTATGGATGTAAGTGTTTGCCAAAGGTTACCTTTTAATTAAGGATGCCAAAGAATTAGATGCCGTAGCTTATGCTAGCTTTTTTTATGCTATAGTAGCGGGAAGAGGATATAAGAATCCATTGTATATACTATATACCCTTTTGCTTTTGTTTTTGGCTTTGTAAATATCTACTCTTTTTTTTTGTAAGTAAGATTGTGTTACCTTTTATTACTGAAAAAAGATCACATCCAGAGTTTTCGAGTGCTTGGGCTGCCAAGAAATGGAAACCAGCCCAAGACTTGTCATCGTTCAAAAAATAAACATCCCCTTAAAGGGCCAAAAAAGATAGCATCTGTTTTGAGGACCATTTAGTACTTGGCTATGAACAGTAAACAAAATCAAAATAAAGGATGCAGGGTTATGGAAGGCACCCAAGACTAACAAAATTGTGGTCCTTTCCACCCCCAAGATTGGCCATCTAATACTGCCAAAGGAAAATTGGAAAGTCTGGAAGAGCCATATTTTGAGCTGGCATTTCCTCATTTGGCTTTAGCGGCACCAGGCGTGAGCATAGAGCTAGGAGAAGGGATAGCTTGTTATCCATTTTCTCCATCTTGAAACGGAGGTCCGTGACTTCACTTCTGACTTCAAAGAGTTTCTTTAACTGGTCCTCTGTTAATCTGACTTCCTGAGATGCTTCGCTGGAATGGTCGTCTGCTGGTGACGATTGCCCATGTTGAGCAAAGGGACTATTCTCCAGCGACACTCCTTCAGAGAGACCACCAAGAATTACAATTTTATCAATGGGCAGATTGTTTTCGTCCAGCCACTCCACCTGTCATCACCAAACCCAAGCTTCCTCCATATCCGACTGCACATTAGAATCAATCACCTGGGGCCCTGTTTATCACACCTTGCTGCAACTTGGGCTGGCCAAACAATGTTGGAAGGAGTTGTAGATTCTAACCTTGTACAATATCTACTGCAAACAGATATTCCAAAAAGAACAGAAAAGATACAATGGCAAATACAAACATTACACAGAGATTTTTCCCCTGGAATCACAAACCGGGAAAACCAACATATTCTTTATTCATTCACGTGTAATACATTGTTTACAATACAATATACATATAGGAGCCAACGACGTCCAAAACCCTAACCCAATGACCTGGATTAGTCCAAAAGCCTAATTCCTTAACCGGAAATAGAAAACCATCGGCAAAAACCATGTGTCGATAAACCACCTAATTACGTGACACGTTTCCTGAGGTAGGTGACACATTTCCCAAAGAATATAACACATACCCAACATGAGCTTCAATCTCAGGGGAAGAGGGGTGTTAAATGTGCTGCATTGCTGACCTCCAGATAGTCCCCCTTCCATGCTTGACACGACTTCGTTCCCCAACTCGTGGCATGGAGAGGGGAACAAAGGCAACACTATCCAACAAGGAGATCCTCAAGATTGCATTCAACCTCCTATGGAGCGCGAATAAACTGATCTGCAGGGATGAACTAGCATAATTAAACCTCTCCTCATAAATTTTCCATGTCGTATCCGTACCATCAATCGTCTTGCTCAGTTCCATCTAACTAACACTGCATTTACTTGCTTGCTTGCCGATGGTATGTTGCAGGATAGCCATGGTTCTGTTCTCATGCTTTAACCAACGTCTCCTCTTAATGAAGCTCTCGTGAGGATGGTAGAAAGGCTCTTCTACGCGTTCGCCTAGAGAGTGGTGCCGCCAGGAGGCCGGATGTTAAATTTGGCAGCATCGACAATCATTCTCCAATGAGAGGTCATAGGGGCCACCTTGAGGCTAGCCAGGGAGATTTGGAGAATCAACCAGTCTTGCGAGGTATTGACAAAAGCAAGGGGGAACATACAACCTCTGTGAGAATAGATAGTCTAGTGCAAAAGTTAGGGGGAACATATAACCTCTATGAGCATAGACAGACTAGTGCAAAAGTCAGGGGGAACTTACAACCTCTGTGAGCCTAGTCAAGCCTTGTGAGCCATGGGCAAAAGTCAAGGCATCTAGCAAAAGTTAGGTTGAACGTAAAATTCCTATGAGCTAGAAGCAAACAATCTCCCTGATATTGCAAATGATGTAAATGTATTGATCTAGTGCGTTGGCACGTGTAACATTATCCACCATGAAGATATTCGAATTGCCATGTATAAGAGTCAAGTTGAATGAGTTGTTAAATTCAATTTGTAAAAGGTCAAGTTGTAAAAGTTGAGTTGCATAAAGTTGCATAAGTTACATAGTTGCATAAGTTGCATAGTTGCATAAGTTGCATGTTGCATGCATGACATACATTGCATGCATGCATTGCCAAGTCAAGGGCGAGTTGTATTCCTAACTGAAGTGTAAAGTCAAGTTCTAAATTCGAACTRAAGTGTAAAGCTGAGTTATGACAAGCAYGCAATCAAACTTCTAATTCGAGCCCTCTCCCCTCTACCTCTCCACTCCTTTATATGCAGAGGTCGACCCTCATTCTTCACACAAGTTTTGTAGCGTGAGGGTGAAAGAGTAGAAGGCAGCAAGTGTTGTTACAGTGCTGGTATATATATCAGTGTTAGCAGACTGCATATATATCAGTGTTAGCAGGCAGCGTATATATCAGTTAGCAGACAGCAAATATTTCTGTTAGAGGGCAGCAAAATACACCCACAGTGCTGGTGTATATGAGTCCAGAATAGACAAACAAGAAGCACCCAGGCAACGCACAACTTCTTTCTTCAATGCTGGTTGATAACAGCAGAATAGGACAGCAATGCTTCTTTGTATTCTACAGGTCATACAGTCTGGTCTAAGTCCTCTTGGCAAGCTCATTTAAGAGCAGAATTTCATGGTGGATATTTGTAAGTGATCATAAATTATTAATGCAATAAAAGAAGATTGTTTGCTGGGTTTTTTCTTCCTATAGAGGGTTTCCCCAGGGTACATGCGTTGTGATCTTGCATGCTGGTAAATTCTTATGATTATTGCTGTTGTGGTTTATGAATGATGTTAAGCTAAGTTCAAAGTACAGTCAGAATTTAAAGAATTACTTAACAGTTTACAATCAAGCTCAAAATTTAACACTGGATGCCTGTTTTCCACTTCAATTTGCATTATCGTTGGTATATCACCCCATCCCGGGAGTAAATAACTACTCGTTAATATATGAACATGTTCATGTATATATATATATATATATATATATATATATATATAAACAAAACTTTACGATTTTGTTACAACTTTTATTAAAAACAATCCCTGGCCATTACATTTTCCATTAAATTCAAAAGTCGCCATTAAATTTGCCAATGCTCAGCAGTCAGTGAATTTTGATTTTTTTGGAAAAAACATGTCGAATGCAGTGACTAAGGATAGAGGATTGGTGGTTTCAGAAATGCATGTCCTGCTACAAAGATTCAGACTGTCAGAATGCTAGTCAATAGCCATCTATTTCTTGGTTTTTGGGGTAAATTATCGGTGAATATTCTCCTATTTTCTCTTTTTCAACGATTTTCTATCAAGTAACTGTTATGTTTCCCTCTATGTGAGTCATTTCTGTGGATAGTTATGGCCTACAGAGAATAGCATTTTTCAGAGATTGATTCTTTTTGGGAGTTATCTGCGTTTTAGATCTAGGTAAATGAATTATATGATGAGGAAATGAATGGTTAGTACGATTCTCATGCTTTGTGTTCATGCCTTACAATATTTTAGAGAGCAGCTATATACAATCCTCACCAAAGATAATTTATGACCAACATCTGTTTGCATACAGGATAATGGAAGGGGAATGCCACACGATGACATTCCAAATATGCTTGGACGAGGTGATGCACTTTTCCCCAGATAGTCAACCTTTGAACAGGATGGAAATTGTGGCATTATGTCCTGCCCAGCCTTGTGTTAAAAGTGGCAGAGGACCCACATTAGAAATACCTTTCATGATTTATCATAAAGAGAGCTGCAAACTACATTTAGTTGATGTATTTCACTTGAATTCTGTATGTATTTTGCAGTGCTTTCTGGAACAAAGTATGGGTTGAAACAAACTCGTGGAAAGTTTGGACTAGGTGCAAAGATGGTGAGGACCGTCTTCTCTCCTATATATTGGTGTTTCTTTTGAAATGATTCAACTGTATTATTGTTCATGTGGACTTCATCCTAAAATATTATGTGCTAAGCATAATGTTATTTCATTTTGTAAGGATTACTGACACCTTTATGATAGGAGCAATTAGAACTGTAAATAAGGCATTAGAGTTATGGACATTGAAATTTACTTTCCACAGAGATCTGGGAAACATGGAATTTGGGTAGCAGTTATCAGAAAAAATAACAGAGAGGATACCGTACACTTAGAAGAGAGAACCATCAAGTTTGTATATATCCAATCAGAATATGTCTTCCTACATTTATACAACTGGAGAGAGAAATAAGTTATGTATAACTTCTTTCTATAATTTATTATTAATATTAAAAGTACTTGGATGAATTTATTTACTAAAGAATGACCATAAATATTAATTACACTAACATCCTCCCTTAGTGGTCATTTTGGAAAATACACCAAGCTTATCTCTAACTTTGACAAAATTATCTGGATTGAGTGGCTGGGTGAAAATATCTGCAATCTGCTCTTGTGTGGTACAGTATTGAAGTTCAACCTCCCCATCTTTTACAAGTTTTCTGATGAAATGACAATGCACATCAATGTGTTTAGTGCTTCTGTTTGGTTTGATGAAACCCTGACTTGTGCTTTTGATCTACAATTTCTTTCGACAAAATTCGCTTGGATGACCAACCTTTCTACAATAAAAGCACTAAAAAATCTTTCCCGTTTTCAGATAATTTGAATCATTTGCCTTGCAGCTTTCTTTCTGCCCACTCGTAGCCTTGCCACCCTTGCCTTTTCCCTTAAAATTCGCTGCCAAAGCTACATTTGAAGTATCATGACAGCTGTTATTTCCAAATTGCTTCCTCCACCTATCTTTTTGCAAAAGCTTATTGCTAAGGTGTTCAAATGTTAGCTCATCAAGTAATATTCAAGGTTTCGATAAAATTTTCAAAGGAGGGCAGACTCTTCAGATTTATGATGTCAAGATCTTCCTCTTCCATCTTCCTATCAATAGCCTTTAGACTTTAGTTGATCTCTAATATCTTTAATCTTCAGTAAATGATATGGAAGAGAATCATCCTCTTCCATCTTAATAGAAAATAAAATATTCTTCCAGAAAAAGGCTCTATGTTTATTAATGATTTCATGCAAATTCTGTAGAGTTTGCCAATTGGTGAATGCATCATCCCCAGTCTGAACTTCAGGAAGCATCTCATCCATGACAGAAAGCTTAATGAGCACGACAGCCTCTCCATTCTTTGCATCATACTTTTCTTGGGCATCTATATCCGTTTCACTATGGATTTCGTTTTCCAAAATCAATTTATCCAAGCACTTGTACTCAAAGATTGCAAGCATTTGTTGTTTCCATGTCTAGAAATTCTGGCCATTAAATTTTTGGCTACCCTCAAGCATAATATTTGAGAAAGTGACCATGGTGTTACAACCACCATACAAAATAGAACGACTTAAAATGTGGTTGTACAACAAAACATGAAATTAAACCAAATCTGTACCGAATTACAATAAATCTGTATGCTTACAAGTAATCCGTACAACAGCTACAGAAAATCTGTATAGTTGTCAATTTGTACAGGTACTATTGCTAAATTAATTAAATAAAAGTACCAAGGACAAGTGTTTCTCATCACCTAGGTGCCTAGGGGTGAGAAAGTGTCCAAAAGAGGTCTCTAGAAATTAATTTTCCGAGAGATAAAATTAAATGTGACTTTTGGAATTTTGTGAGGAAAAATGAAAAGTCACGACTCTTCAGTTTCCTCCACCAAGTCTACTTAGAGACTAAGGTGCCCTCATTCATTCATTCCTAGAGTTTGAGAGAGCAAGAGCTTGAGAGAGTCGAGCTGGGAGAGAGACCACATGAGCAGATTGTGGCACGAATTCCAAGGCAGTTTTTGAGCACATAAATTGAGGCAAAGTACAATGCAGCAGTGAGACCATATTGTAAAGATTTCTGAGTATAGAAATCGATGCAAAGTACAGCAGCAGCAGTGAGACCCGTATTGTATGGATTTCTGGGCACAGAAATCGAGGAGCAGTTTTGGCACTATTTTCTATGCTGAGTTTATGCATGGAAAACGAGATAAGTGTGTGTATTAATTACTGAAGATGACTGCTGTAAATACCTCTCATTTCTCTAAATAATAAAAGCCTCCCCTCTGATTGGTTTTCCCCTTTGTGGGTTTTTTTAGGGTCTGAATTTGTAGACCAAATCTGTGTTGAATTTTCTCTGTGTGAGATTTATTTCTGGATAAAGTGCTGTAGCAGATTTTTTGTGTTTCAGTTCTGAGCATTTAATTTCATACTTACTAATTTGCAGCAGTAAATGTGCAATGTGGGTTGGGCATTTAACTATGTGTCTCAGTGAGACTTGAAATCGGGTTGGGGTCTGAAAACTTTACATGGTATCAGAGCTGGTTAGAGAAGAAGAACAAAAATATTTCAGCCATTAAAGTCAGAGATTTTTCTGAGAAGAAGAGGTACTTTACCTGGCAGATTTTTTGTTGGACTTGAATTTCAGTTGAGAGGGTCATGGCCACCGATTTGAGGGTTGAGGACAGATTGGATGGGGCTGTTATTTTCAGCCCATGGAAGAAGATAATCACACTGATACTGCAGGAAAATGAGTTGTGGGATATTGTGGAGAACACACAAACGTGTCTTGTCACTGTGCCTACAGATGCTACTATTTTGGCAGTGTACACCAAGAAGAATATCAAGGCCAAAAGAATTATCCTTGATGCCATCAAGGACCATGTGATTCCACATGTGACTGGGAAATCCAATGCCTACGAGATGTGGGACTTCTTAACCAAGCTTTACGAGAGTTCCAATGAAAATAGGAAGATGCTGTTGAGGGAGAAACTGAAGGGCATCAAGATGACCAAAGCTAAAAATGTCACCACATACCTTACGAAAATTACTCAAGAAAGGGATGAGCTTGGAGCTGTTGGGGAAGTTGTTGCTGACAGAGAACTTGTGAGGATTGCTTTGAATGGGGTGATCAAACAATGGACTGTCTTCGTTGAGGGCATTGTGGCAAGGGATAATCTTCCCAAGTGGGATCATCTTTGGGATGACTTCATTCAGGAGGAAACTTGGAGAGGATATGTGCTTGGTAGTTCATCCACTGGTAATGAGGAGGAGAATGTGGCTCTTGCAGGTAAAGGCAAGAGCAGGCCCAAGAAAGGTTCTAAGGGAGGGAACAA
>JZKD02S0791360.1:174689-186714 GCA_000966675.3 Picea glauca | reverse complement strand
GTATTACAGAGTCCGAGCCTTCTAGCTATGAGGAGGCAACCACACAACAGGTTTGGAGGGAAGCCATGGTGGAGGAGTATGCATCCATTAGGCAAAATGATGTGTGGGAGGTTGTACCCAGGCCTGATGGGAAATCAGTGATAGATTTATAAGATAAAGTATGCTGCGGATGGAAGCATTGAAAAGTATAAGGTTCGATTTGTGGCGAGAGGGTTTTCATAGAGAGAGGGAGTTGATTACAGTGAAACCTTCGCTCCCGTAGCTTGATATAGTTCGAGTCGGTCTGTAATTTCGATTGCAGCAGAGATGGGGTGGAAGATTCACTAGATGGATGTCAAAACCGCCTTTCTCCATGGCATTATTCAGGAGGAGATTTATGTTGAGCAACCACTTGGTTTCGAGGCTTACAATGGAGAGTCCCAATATTGTCGCCTGAAAAAGGCGTTGTATGGTCTGAAGCAAGCTCCCAGAGCTTGGTATTCTTGCATTGATGCGTACTTGCAACATATGGGTTTCATGAAGTGTGATGCAGACCCCAACTTGTATTACATCATTGTTGATGGTGAGATGCTTATGCTTATTCTCTATGTTGATGATTTGTTCATTTCAGGTGCAGAGAAACTTATTGAGGGCTGCAAGAGGGATCTTGCCTTAGAGTTTGACATGAAGGATATAGGGATGATGCATTACTTTCTAGGGTTGGAGGTGTGGCAGGAAGAGGGGCATATCTTCCTGGGACAGGGAAAATATACAATTGATATTCTCAGCAGATTCCACATGGGTGATTGCAAACCCATGTCCACTCCCATGGCCACCAATGGGAAGGAGCTTTATTCCTCGGATTCCGGGTTGGTGGATCCTACATTATATCGTCAACTCATTGGTTCCTTGATGTATTTGGTCAATACTTGACCATATATTTGTTTTGCAGTTAATACTGTTAGTTAGTTTATGGTGGAGCCCAGGAGAGTTCACTGGATAACTGCAAAACATGTGCTACAGTATTTGATGGTCGCTATTGATTATGGTCTGGATTATGTTCATGGTGATGGAGTGAGACTTGCAGGATTCACAGATTCAGATTGGGCAGGTTTAGTTTCAGACAAGAAAAGCACATCGAGTTGTTGTTTTGGATTGGGTTCGGCTATTGTGTCATGGCTTAGTCGAAAGCAGAAGTCTGTTGCTTTGAGCTCAGCTGAAGTAGAGTATATGGCTGCGAGCCAAGCCTCTTGTGAGGCCATTTGGCTTTGCAAATTGTTGACAAGTTTGTTCGGACATGAGTTGGGGCCTACGATGATTTATTGCAACAATCAGAGTTGTTTAAAACTCACGGAGAATCCGGTATTTCATGATCGGTTGAAACACATTGAGATCCGATATCACTTCATTCGTGATCATGTTCAGAGAGGGGTTGTGAAGCTTGAATATGTGTCTACAGATGAGCAGGTGGCTGACATCCTCACAAAGTCTCTTCCGAGAGGAAAGCATGTTTATTTTAGGGACAAGACGGGGGTGGTAAGTAACACCTTCCTCGGTAAGAGGGAGTGTTAATTTTTATACCGAGGCAAGTGGGTTCCTTAGGCTTGGTCTCTTTGCCTAGGGAAATGTGACCACTTTAAATGTAAACCCCTTTTTTATTTCATAAAGTGAAAGTGACTTGGGAAATAAAAGCTAAGTGGGTCTTTTATTTAAGTTGGGTAAGTAAAATATTAAAAAGTGATTTTCATGTGCACTTTATTTTCCACCGTTGATCCAATTCATTATGAGCCTTTGGATCATGTGGACACCCAAAAGTCACTTTGGGAATATGGAAGGTCAAGAGGGGAAGGAGACCATTAAATGTCTCTCATGAGTCCATTGAGAGAACACACACACAAGCATTCCCTGAAGAGAGAGTAGATTGAAGAGTAGGAAGAATATCATTTCCAGAAAAAGAGTGGCACGGATTTTCATGCAAAGGTGGACACGGAAATCGAGGTAAATACCAACATTTATCACAGCCATAACCAGTCGGCACAGCATGGATTTTCTGCACAGAAATCAAGGAGAAATCTGCACAGAAATCGAGGCAGCCGTACAACATTTGTTGAACCCATATGGTCATACGGATCCGTACAGCCTGCACATAAATCGAGGTCCGTACAGTGCTGTCCGTACAATGTACGGAATTTCTGAGTAAGCTTGGCTCAGATTTTGAGGAGGTTGATTGGCACGGTTTCCAAGAAAGTTTTGTCTTGGGAAAAGAGAGATAAGTTGTCTCTGCTGTGTATTTTATTTTTTGCTGCAAATGTAATTTCCAGATGTTTGAAAATTAATAAAAGAAGCTGCCCTCTCAGAAGAACAGGTTTCCCCGACATTGGGGGTTTTTCCTGGGTCATTTTTGGACCAACATTTCCTGTGTACTGTGGTTATTTATTGCTGAGTTATTTCTGCATTTAATTTCCAGTCAGAGAAGTTGTCTCTTGTGTTTCAAATTCAGCAATTTCATTTCCAGAATTTAATAAATGTTATAAGATGAATTTTCTGTTCATGGGTTGGGCATTAAATTATGAGAGTGATAAGGAGTGATTGAAACCTGATTGGGGATATCAAATTTCTTCAGAAATCAGATCATGAGCTGCTGAACCTACATACTCGCCAGATTTTTTGGGTCTTGTACCCATTGTATTATTCACCACTGACGATTGAGCTTATTGTATATTTGCTTGTTAGAGCATATCTGTGTGTCTATGTGCTGTGTGGAGTTAATCATGTAAGATACTAATTTAAACACATAAATCGAATATACTTACTAACCTTCACTTCTTCTTTTTCTTATGTTATTCTTAAGAGACTAAATTACAAGTGAATTTTAACCCCACTGAATTTTGATATTACAAGTGAATTTTGAGCCGATCGAATTTTGATTTGAGTGAAATGTTCTTTCATATTGCTTTTGGTGTTCTACTGTTGCAATTCGGCATCTTAGCATTTGCATCTTGATGTTTATATGCAGGCATTGATATGGTCCAAGATGAGTACTGGACTTCCGATAGACATTTATTCAGCAATGAAGGGCCATAATTATCTTTCATTTTGTAGGCTTGATATTGATATTCACAAGTATGGATTTTTCGAATATATATCCAAAAATATTTCATATATTTTCTTCCTCCATGTTTCATTTATCAAGCATTTCTAGTTTGAGTTGATGTTTGATATTTCTTTTGATTGCATAGAAATATTCCTCATGTTCATGTACATGAAAAGCGGGACAACAATGATAAATGGAATGGAGCAGAAATTCAAGTTACAATTGAAGGCAATTGGACAACTTATCGTGTGGGTAGTAAGTTAGGGTGCAGAATATGCAACTTGTTTTTTTTGTTTTATCTATTAGAAATTTATTTATGGCTGTCCCTTTGGATTTTTTTGATTGGTTTGTGCAGTCGAAGATAATACAGTATATGCGCCAAATGGCTGTAATAACACCATATGCTCAGTTTCTATTCCGATATGTTTCAGCAACAGTAGAGTAAGAATTGCTTTAGCAAGAACCTTTGGACATATAGCATAAGTTCCTCACTATTTATTTTACTGCTCTTGTTCTTGTGTTTTCTGGACAGAATTCTTTCTTTTTCTGCTTTTAATATGAAGTGAAAAAGTATTTTGATTATGAAGAATTCTCATTGAAAACTAGGTAGAGGGAGGGGAAGTTTCATATTCTGCAGTAGTTAATAGTAGTTCTATGTTGGTTGTTGTTTGATAATGATAGTAGAGTGATTAGCTTTATTCATCCATTATGAAACCAAACTATATATCCTCCATCTCCTCTCAAGGAATGAATTGCAAAAGATGACGACAACAACAACTACTTTAGGAGAAGGAGAAGAAGATTGGAGATTAATCTTAGAGTATTAGAGAGCAAGCAGTAGAACTAGATCTCCCTCAAATCATATCAATAATAGTTGGGGATAACAAAAGGTGGCATTAGCTTTGAATATGAAGTGCTAATTTTGGATTCTTTTTACTTTTGAGTCATCTTGCAGCAAGAATGTCACAATAAGATTTGCACGAAGGACAGATGTGATGCCTCCAGTACCTATTGAAACAAACTATCATCCTTCTGCTGTAGATCTGTTACTTATCAAGCGTCTTATTGCGGAGACATCAAAGCAGAACCTTATCCAGTTTCTCCAGCATGAGTTTGTTAATATCAGCAAATCCCATGCTGATCGCTTAATTGGTAAGTTTGTCCCATTACTTTTAGCTTTTTTTTTTTTTATTGTTTCTGTTCAAAGAGTGAATTTCGGATACAATTTTGCATTTAGTTAGCTTGAAATGGCAGAACTTTAAAAATAAACTGCATTCAATTTGTATTTATTTGCAAGTGAGAGGTTTTGGATGGGTAAATATTTATTGAGTCATTCTGTGAGTTCATGCCATTCCGTGCTGTCACATCAAGTTTAGTGAGTTCATGCAATGTGGTTTTAAATTCTATCTTGTACTCATTTGTGAACTTGATAGGTATTTATGTAGATTGAGAATTGTAAAAGCACAAAGAAGAATGGAAGGATGTGCAAAATTCCTTATCTTATTGAAGGAATCATCTGATATGAATGGAAGCTGATGCCATGAATCCTTAAACTATAGGATAAAGAAATGCAAGAAAGAAAGGGTGTTTAAGGATAAGATGGAGGATCTTCGAAAGTTGATAATGTTAGAATATAAGAGATGCGCTCGTTTTCACCATAGACAATATAGCAATATTGTCACCCAACCATAGGCACAAAGGCCACCCCCGAGCACCGTTAACCTTGATAGACAAAATAATTTGGAAAGCAGATCAATAGTCAACAAAGGTAGCGTACCTCTCTCCAAGGCTAGCGTACCAAGCAACAATAGGCAAAGACCAAACAGAAAGTCCAAACCATAACCCAAGACTAAGTCACTACTGCAACAGTTGTAGTCTTCCACGAGTCATGCACACCTCTAGTCCTTATGCAGTTGTGAGTGAGTGAGGCCAAATGAGCTCTAGCGCCCTCTATTTATACTGCTCCAACTCCCCTGATTGGGCTGACTTCTCTTCCTGGAGGCTAATAACTCAATATTAATTAATCTCTTGAGCCGACTTGTCTTCTAGGGTTATTATCCAACGTTTTAACGTTTCTCTTGCTTCCCGAAATATTCTAATCTCGTCAAGGTTACACGTAGAGGTTAATACCTCCTGCAACTACCATAATTATCAACACTCCCTCCTAGCTAGGGAGGTATTAAAGGCAATGGTCTTGAGCACAAACAAACCATTCATCTAGTAGCATCATCATAGCCACATAGGCTATCTCATGATCAAATCACGAGCACCATCATCACTATCCAACTAGATAGTCTCCATGGCAATCATAACAATGCCATCCAATAGAACACAACTGTGTCTATTCGTGGTAGTATACAACTACTATCCAGTGGTACACAACCACTCCTAGTAGCACACTGCTACTAACCAGTGACACACAGTCACTACCAGTGGATCACATCCACCACAGTAGCATACATACATACGATCTCTACAACAATCATATCATCTGATATCAACAATATCATGATACAAACTAAGTCATCTAGGCCATTCTTCCTCTCACATCTGTGAGATTTGGAAGAGCATCTTCCCTTAGAAACTTAAACATTAGCCATGGGCTATCTGGACTATTCTTCCCAAGCATAGAAGAATAACTGTCCTTGGTTTCTGAACCTAGACCATTCAACCTAACTGGGCCATTCTTCCTGCACTAATCGTAGTGCAACATCGAGAGAATGAGTCTGCCATAGGGAATGACTGTCCCTGATTGCTGAACCTGGACCATTCAACCTATTTGGGCCATTCTTACGACACTAATCATAGTGCAACCTGGAGAGAATGGGTCTGCCCTAGGGAATGACTGTTTGGACCATTTCCTACGGAAATGACTGTCGTGCACCAACCTCCTATATCCGACCATTCTTCGAAACTGCTCACAACTGTGAACTTCGAAAGAATGACTGCCCGAAGAGGCGAACCATTTTGCTTGACCACTTCTCAGAGTGACTGCCAAGAAGAATGACTGTCCTAGACCATTCCCCACACTGGCCACAAGGGGAATTGCTGTCTATGGTACATCAACAATCTATCGGACCATTTTTGTTACGAAAATGATTGTCCGCTCTGGACCATTTTCTGAACTAAAAAATGACTATCCGTAAAACATCTTGAACCACTTTCCCGACTGGAAAGCAACTGCCCACCCTGGACCATTTTCTGAACTGGAAAATGACTGCCCATATATCAATAACATATCAGTGCTCCCTCCCAACTTGGGGAGCCATTTCTTATCTTTCAACTAAGGGAGTTATCTCGATCCCCATCTTGTCCCTTAAGTATGCAAACTTTATTCTGGACAGAGGCTTTGTCAAAATATCTGTTACCTGCTCATCTGTGGAGATATACTGGAGTTGCACTTCTCCTTCTTGGACTTTATCACGAATAAAGTAGTTTTTGATCTTAATATGTTTCGATCAGTCATGAAACACTAGGTGTTCTGATAGCTTCATACAACTTTGATTGTCACAGTATATTATGGTCGAATCTGGTACCTGATCAAATAGTCCAGAAATCAACTTCCTCAGTCATACTACTTCGTTACATTGCGATATATTTTGCTTCTGCAGTGCTGAGTGCGACAGACTTCTGTTTCCATTGGCCCATGATATCATAGCAGAGCCCAAGCTGAAACACATCCCTGAAGTACTCCTTCTGTCTTCTGCACTCCCTGCCCAATCTGAATCTGTGAATCCATGAAGTTGTACATCACTGGTTGAGGTGTATCTTAAACCATAGTTTAACGTCCCACGGATATATCTTAGAACACGCTTTGCAACTATCTAGAGCTCACGTCTGGGTTCCACTTGGAACTGGCTTAAAGTGTTTACAGCAAAGCAAATATCTGGTCGAGTATTCATTAGATACATCAACGACCCAATGAATTGCCGATACATGGACGGATCTACTGGATCAGAATCCGAGTCTCTTACTTTTCTTATGTTTGTGGTCATAGGAGTGGCTATGGATTTACAATCCATCATTCCAAATTTCTGAAGGATTTTTACTGCATACTTTCCTTGTCCAAGGAAGACTTCACCACGCTTCTGCCATATTTCTAGTCCCAAGTAATAATGCATGAGACCAAGATCTTTCATATCAAACTCATAAGCTAACTCCTTCTTACACTGGGTGATGAGAGACTCTGCACCTGTCAAGAATAGATCGTCGACATACAACAGTAGAATCACAGGTGCATTGTTCACAACCTTGTAGTAGAGATTTGGATCTGGATGACTCTTAGCGAAACCAAGTCTTATTAAGTAACTATCAATTCTGGCATACCAAAGCTCTTGGAGATTGCTTGAGTCCATACATGACTTTCTTTAATCTGCAAACATGAGTGTCTTTGGGATGTACCTCAAAGCCTTGAGGTTGTTCAATGTACACTTTCTTCAATTGCTCCAATGAGAAAAGCTGTCTTTACATCCCATCTGATGTAAACTCCATCCCATGGAAGCAACAAGGGACATAATGGCTCTAATTGAAGTGTATCTGGCAACAGGAGCAAAGGCTTCATCATAATCTTCTCCCTCCTTCTCGGAGAACCCTTTAGCCACAAACCTTGCCTTGTATTTATCTATGCTCCCATCTACTGCATGTTTGATCTTGTAGACCCATTTTGAAGTTACCACTGATTTTTCTTTGGGTCTAGGCATAATTTCCCACACGTCATTTTCATGATAGACTGGTATTCTTCTGTCATGGCTTCTTTCCACTGTTTCTTTTGAACTGCTTCTTCAAATGTTGTGGGTTCTTCGTTTATAAGTTTTTTCATACATGTTGCATAGTTGGAGAATCTTTTGGGCTTCTTGCTGTCTCTGGAAGTACCATTTGGAGCTTTGAGTCTTTCTGCTTTTTATAGAGTAGCTTTAAGCCAAGATGGACGTTTTCTAGTTTTGGGTATATTGACTGATTCAATAGGTCCGCATGGTTGCACTGGATGATCATGTTGTTTTGGTTCTTCATTCTGACTTTCTAGAAAATCGATGCTTTCTTCTTTAGGCTCTTCATGTTCCTCTTCCATGGAGTCTTTTATAGACTTCTTGAAAGCCAACTTCTCATTGAAAGTTACGTCTCTGCTGACTTCAATCTTATGTTGTTCTGGAATATAAATTCTGTAGGCTTTGGAGGATTCACTATATCCATCAATTATACCTTTCCTTCCTGAGGGTTCTAGTTTCTTCCTTTTGTTCCTGGGAGCATGAATGTAAACGGGACAACCAAAGATTCTTAAGTGTTCCACACTAGGTTTCTTTCCTGAGAAAGCTTCTTCTAGAGTCATATCCTTCAATATGCGGTGGGGACTTCTGTTCTGAACATATATTGCTATCATGGTTGCTTCTCCCCATAGGAACATGGATAGACTTTGATCATTCATTTGTGCCTTCATGGTTTCTTCAATGGATCTATTCTTCCTTTCTGCTCCACCATTTTGTTGAGGATTATGAGGAACGATTAGCTCCCTCCTAATCCCTGCTGATTTCCAAAAGGCAACAAATTCCTTGGATGTGTATTCTCGTCCATTATCTGTTCTCAAAGTCTTGATTTTCTTGTTTGTGAGGTTTTCTATTTCTGCCTTGAATTCCTGAAAGTTGCTGAAAACTTTATCCTTTGTCTTCAAGAGATATAACCAAGTCGTTCTTGAGTAATATCTATGAAGGTTACATAATAAAGAGAATCTCCTAGAGATTTGACTGGCATTGGACCACAAACATCTGAATGTATTAGATCTAGGATTTCCTCAGATCTATTATCACTACTTGAGAATGGCTTCTTAACATTCTTACCACGTGCACATCCTCTACAAATTCCTTCTTGTACAGATTGTAGTTCTGGTATTCCTTCAACCATTTTCTTGAGGAAAGGTAATGCTTGATAGTTAAGATGAGCATACCTTCTATGCCGAAGTTCACTGGGATTGACTTGATCATGTACAAGAGCTACATCATTTCGTTCTAGTAGTTTGTGTAATCTGCCTTCACAAGTTCCAATAACTCTAGCATTCTCTATGTTGGAGTCTCTAAACCAAGATAGTACTTCACCATCTACAAAGGCTATTCTATTTCCTTTGTCTTTTAAGTAAGAGATAGATACAAGATTCTTTTCTAAACCAGGTACTTATAAGACATTACTCAAATGAACATTGTTACCTGATTCCAATTTGATAGAGACTTGACCAATTCCTTTGACTGGATAGGTGTTCTTGTCTCCAAGTTCTACTTTGTGAGATGTCTTCTTTTCGTTTAGATTGGAGAGTCTAGCCTGGTCTCCTGTCATATGCCTGGAAGCTCCACTGTCAATTATCCACATGTTATCTTCAAGGGATCCTACAAGAGCTGAATAATGTAGACGATCTGTCTTTTTATTCATGATTTCTGTTGACTGATAGTTGGTCATACTTTGATTTTCACTGGTCAAACGTTGACTTTGACGCAAAATCTCAACCTTGACGTTTTTGCCTTCTGAGAGTGCCAATAGGTGCGCTTGACTAAGGCGCACTAGGATATCCTTTCCTTGGTCAAAACGTTCCATCATAAAGTGGTGGGCAAAAGGTGTAGGGTTTTGCAGCTGCACCTGCTAGAAACCTAGCGACAATGCTTCAATAACTGCACCTTCTAGAAACCCTAGCGACAGTTCTTCAACGAGCTTTATAACGTATGTCTTATCTTCCTTCCAGTGGTTGGACTGACTAAAGGAGGTGTGGGCCCATAACTTCTTAAAATATAAGAGATGTGCTCGTTTTCACCATAGACAATATGGCAATATTATTCCCAACCATAGGCACAAAGGCCACCCCCGAGCACCTTTAACCTTGACAGATAGAATAATTCCAGAAGCATACCAATAGTCAACCAAGGTAGCGTACCTCTCTCCAAGGCTAGCGTACCAAGCAACAACAACTAAAGACCAAACAGAAAGTTCAAACCATAACCCAAGACTAAGTCACTATTGCAACAATTGCAGTTTTCTGTTGAGTTTCAGTGTACCTTGGGAAGTGGTCCCCTTGTGGTTTTGCGTCTCTAACCACAAGTGGGAAATACGTTGGGACTATGTATCTTGTACTTTATGTCTAATTCAACTTTGACTTCACTTAAGTCAAAAAGTTGAATTTTGTCACTTAAGGCAAAAGTGACTAATTAATCACTAAGTGGATAAATTAATAGACACAAAGTGAACTTAGGGAACTTAACCCAAAGTGGGTTTGTGAGTGAGATTATTGTGTGATGATCTCAACCTTTGATTAGAGATTGCATGGGAAGATCCTAGCCATCCAAATCTTAGGTTTTCTTATGGAGGTTCAAGAGGGGCGCATAGGGCCCAAGGAGGCTCATTCACTCTTATGTTCACTTGGAGAGTTTGAGAGGGAGCATGAGGATGAAGTTGGATGCTTTGGTTGAGGGATGCTTGGGTGCCTCTATCCATGGAGGAGCTATGGAGGCTTGGACCCTTACTTATTTGTGGTGATCATCTTTGCTTGGAGGAGGGTGCACTATAGGAGGAGGGCACACACCTAGCAGGCACTAGCTAGACTTGGGCGATTGCTGATTTGTTTGTCTCATTGGAGAGGTAGCACACAAGAGCATATTGTGGTGCAAGGGATTCTTCTTCGGAGCAACAAGGATAAAGGGCGCATCACTTGAGCGAGTTTGGCAACAAGGGAAGAGGGCGCACTAAGCTTGGGCGCATATCTTCTTGGTTCCTTTGGCAAGACTCGAGAGGAGCTTGGTATGTATACAGGTTCCATTGTTCTAGTTTACTTGTTGTACTCTATGCTTTAAACATCACTTATATATACTTCCATTCCAAATTGGTTTTCCCCGTGGGGGTTTTATCCAGGGTCATGTTGACCAAAAACACTTGTGTTCATTTCATGCCTGCTTAGAGTGTAGATCAACTTGAAAGTGTTGTAAAGATCTAGAGGAGTGTTAATTGTTTTGAGCTATATTGCATGTGCTAACCATTGGTTTGAAAACACTGGCGAGGGCACCTCAAAGAACACTTAACCAATCAAATTTATGAGCAGAAAAGTTGCATAACTGTTTGCTGTCCTAAAACAGCAGCAAAGGACAGTTTGGAGATTGGAACTTAGAGCTAAATTCTGGTCAAAGACAGACCAGATTTGGCAGCATCATAGTACCTCGGTTTTCTTCATGGTTTCAGAGCGTTGTTGGCGAACACTTGCTGATGTCTAGAGCTTTTTGTGGGCAACTTCTTGACAGCTTGTTGGCAGATTTTTGGGGCAGCTAGTTGACAGTTTTGTTGGACAGCTTGTTGGCTGATTTGTTGGACAACTTATAGGACTGTTGTGGACTTAGTAGACAACCTCGTTTCACACTTGTGTTGACAGGAGAGGCTAATTTGGACAACCTCTTTTCACACCTGTTTTGTCAAGAGTGAGGTTTTAGTTTGACTGCCTCTTTTCACACATGTGTTGACAGGAGTGAGGCAGTGCTCTTTTGTAGTTGTAGCATCGATGTGAGTTCAGTGGTCAGATATGTCAGTATCCCAGATGTGGGCAGAGGATAGGCTAGCTAGAGCTTGCAACGGCTGATTTGGACAACTTCTTTTCACACCTGTTTTGTCAAGAGTGAGGTTTTAGTTTGACTACCTCTTTTCACACGTGTTGAAAGGAGTGAGGCAGTGCTCTTTTGCAGTTGTAGCATCAGTGTGAGTTCAGTGGTTAGATATGTCAGTATCCCAGATGTGGGCAGAGGATAGGCTAGCTAGAGCTTGCAACTGGTCGCCTTGGAAGACCAGGATCATTTTCGTCTTCGAGGATCTTGAGCTATGGAATATAGTTCAAACTCTCGTGGTGATTCCTCTTGCACCTGCTCCATCACCATTGTTGGATGCAGATTTTAGGAAGAAAAACACCAAGGCAAAGAGGACTATTTGTGATGCAGCGGG
>JZKD02S0791360.1:144273-158485 GCA_000966675.3 Picea glauca | reverse complement strand
AACCTCTTTCTCCTTTTTGAACTTCATCACGGATAATGTAATGCTTGATTTCAAATGTACTTCGTTCTGGAGCACTGGTTTTCTCTGAAGGCTTCATGTAGCTTTGATCAATAAAATATATCATTGTTGGAACACTGGAACATATCCATGTGGCACTTCTTCTGTCATCATGAGATCTGATCTACTGAGTAATCATCTTGATACAATATCTGTGTTATAGAAAATCTTCACCACGCTTCTGCTGTGCACTGGAGGTTCTCTACCAAGTTGTCTTCTTCTATCTGCATGCAAGGGTCTCTTTCTGGTATGCCTCAAAGTCTTGAGGTTGCTCTTCATACACTCATTATTCAATTTCTCTGGAGAGCATTCTTTGCATTCATTTGATGTAGAATTCCAACTCATGGATGTTGCGGATGATATAATGACTCATGTAGAGATATGTCTGGTGTACTGGAACAAGTAATCATCATAGTCTTCTCCCTCCATCTGGGAGAACCTCTAGTTCTAGATCTCGCAATGCTTTCATTCATAAATCTTTCATATCACGACTTTCAGTTCCTCTGCTTGATTGCTTTTATTGAGTTCATATCAGGCTGGTAATATTGTGATTCTTAATATAATGACTGGTTGTTTTGGCTTCTCTTTCTTTCTTGGAATCTTCTTGTTCTTCCTGATGTTTTTCTTTAGCTCTTGGGTCCATGGAGTTTCTTATAGATTCCATGCCCTAAAGATTCGATTTCTTTCTTTCATCATAGGATCACGGATGTGGATGGACAACTAGGGATCTTTTAAGGCTTCTCTTCGAAGAAGACTTCTTCCGTGGTTGAACTGAACACGTACTGTCTTTCATGGCTGCTACCATACTTCATCATTTTAATGAATCATAGGATTAGCTCCCTCCTAATCCTTGCTTCATGTATGAGTGCATATAATCGACTCCCTTTTGTCTAACAGATTCCATGCTTCCGTCTGCATCCTTATTGTCTTCTGCAATATATAATTGGCTCTCTCTGTCTAACAGAGTCCACGGTTCCGTCTTGTTGTCTTCTACAAAATGTTATAAGTCTTTCTCTGACTTCTTTCTGTCTTTGATTCTTCTAAGTCTCTTCATGATTGATTCGACGTATTTCATCCTTTCATGTGTATTATCTAATGATATCGATCCTTATCTTGTTGTTCTTCCAAGGTATAGTTCTTCTTGGAATATATTATCTTCCAGGAGATTGATATACAAGATATGTACAGAGACGGTGCAAACAAGATATGTACAAGAAATAAGAAGAGTATTGTTACCTTTAGAAGAAGAAGTCTCTTTCATCCTGCTTAATCTTCTTTGTAGGTTCTTTTTCTTCGACAACTGTGTCTATCCATAGTAGAACACAATTGCCATTCAATAGAACACAACTGTGTCTATCCATAGTAGTACACAACTACTGTCCAGTGGTACACAACCACACCAAGTAGCACACGACTATTTAACCAGTGACACATAGTTACAACTAGTGGAACACATCCACTACAGTAGCATACATCTACTTTGTAGAGACATACAGTCTCCACAACAATCATATCATCTGATATCAACCTGCATAAAATAATATCATGATTTAAACTGAGTTATCTGGGCCATTCTTCCACTCACATCTATGAGATCTCGAAGAGCATCTGCCCTCAGAAAGTAAAACATCAGCCATGGGCTATCTGGACTATTCTTCTCAAGCACAAAAGAATAACTGTCTCTGATTTCTGAGCCTGGACCATTCACCTAACTGGGCCATTCCTCTTGCACTAATCATAGTGCAACCTGGAGAGAATGAGTCTGCCCTAGGGAATGCATGTCCCTGATTGCTGAGCCTGGACCATTCACCTAACCGGGCCATTCCTCCGGCACTAATCATAGTGCAACGTGGAGAGAATGAGTCTGCCCTAGGGAATGACTACCCAGACCATTTCCTAATGGAAACGACTGTCCTGCACCAACCTCCAAAACGAACCACTCTTTGAAACTGCTTACAATTGTGAACTTCGAAAGAATGGCCGCCTGACGATGTGGACCATTCTTCTTGACCACTACTCAGAGTGACTGCCAAGAAGAATGACTGTCTTAGACCATTCCCCCACACTGGCCACAAGGGGAATCGTTGTCTATGGTACATCAACAATCTATGGGACCATTTTCATTACGAAAATGACTGTCCGATCTGGACCATTTTCCGAACTGGAAAATGTATGTCCGTCAGAAATTTCAAACCACTTTCCGAACTGGAAAGGAACTGGTCATCCCGGACCATTTTTCAAACTGAAAAATGACTGTACATAAATCAATAACATATAAGTGCTCCCTCCCAACCTGGGAGTAATCTCTTCCTTTTTCAATAAAAAATTCGTCTCCACGAGCCCTAGCTTGTTTCTTGAGTACGCAAACTTTTCATCTTGGGCAGAGGCTTTTACCAAAATATCTGCTATCTGCTTATCTGTGGAGATATATTGGAGAACCACTTCTCTTTTCTGGACTTCATCAGGAAGAATATAATGTTTGATCTCAATGTACTTCGGTTTGTCATGGAACACTGGTTTTCTCTAAAGGCTTCATATAGCTATGATCATTACAATATATCATGGTCGAATTCAACACTATTTCCTGCTAGCACATAACATCGTGGCAAGGCTCAAATTGAAACATATCCAAGTAGCACTTCTTTTGTCATCATGAGAGTTTGCCATGGATTAACAATCCATCATCCCAGACTTCTGAGTAACTATTCTGATACACTATCTTTGTCATAGAAAGTTTTCACCACGCTTCTGCTGTATATATGAGATACTCTGCATCAGGTTGTTTGAATCCATACAAGGTCTTCTTATATCTACATACATGAGTCTCTTTCTGGTATAAGCTTCTTTCTCACTTGCTTTATTGGGGAGAACAATCTTTTACATGTAAATTCCAATCCATGGATATTACAAGAGGTATATCTGGTTTGCTAGAACAAGTTGTTGTCATAGTCTTCTCCCTCCTTCTGGAAGAATCTCCGAATCTTGCAATGCTTCCATTCATAAGTCTTTTTCACATTTTCTTACATACATTGTTCTTTATCATAACTTCCATTTCTTCTGCTTGATTGTTTCTTAGTGGGTTCAAACCATGCTGGTAGTCTTGTGATTCTTGGTATAATAACTGGTTGTTCTTGTTTTTCTTCCTTTCTTGCAATCTTCATGTTCTTCCTCATGTCTCTCTTTAGCTATGGGGTCTTCTATATGCCCTGAAGATTCCAACTTCCTCCATTCATCATAGGATCATGGATGTAGATGGACAACCAAGGATACTTTAAGGCTTCTTTTCGAAGAAGACTTCTTCTAGAGTCAAACTGAACACGTGCTACTTATCATGGCTGCTACTTTCAATTGGAACATGGACATATACTTCATAATCCTCAATGGATCATATCATTTAGGACTAGCTCCCTCCTAATCCTTGCTTCATGCATGAATGCATGCTCTTCTTTTGGAATTCTGTAATCAACTCCTTGCATCTAAGAGAGTCCACGCTTCTGTCTGCATCCTTATTGGCTTCTGCAAAGTGTCACAAGTCTTTTTCTAATTTCCTCTTGATTGCCGACTTCTTTCTGTTTTGACTTCTTCTGGGTTTCTTCCAGTTTGATTTTGATTTTAACTTATCTTGCATTTGTTACTTATGTAATAGCTTCCACAATAATTGTTACCAAGGATTGTCATTGTACTTCATCTTTTCATGTGTATTGCTTGACTTGTAGTCATCGTGATAGCAATCCTTATCTTGTTATTCTTCCATAGGTATTGTTTCACTTGAACATCTTATCTTCTAAGAAATAGATATGCAAGATATGCACATAAACTATGTAAACATGGTATGTACAAGAACTATGAAGAATATTGTTATTTTGTCTGAGAAGAAGAAGTTTGTTTTATCATGCTTGGCCTTCTTTGAGGGTTCCCTTTCTTCGGCAATTGATGCTTCGTCTGTTTCCTTCCTTAGGCCAAACTTCCTCTTATTCCTGAAATTCTTGAATTTTTGCTGTGAAGTCTTGATCATCGCATTTCTTTTGGGATTTTTGTTTCGTGCTAATCCCCGATTCTTCTTGTGCACAACAAGTCCAAAGTTCTTCAAATGTGAGATATTCCTTTCTTGTGTTCATGCTTGCGGCAAATGCATGCCATGTCTTGGGAAGGCCGTTGAGTACTATATTTACCAGTTCCTTGAAATGATTTCTTCAATAGCTTGTAGTTTATCTCTTAACTGAGGGATTATCACGAAATATGATGTTATGCTTTCATCATCATTCATTTTCATGTCACTAAGCTTATTCTTCAGACTCATTACTTGTCCAATGTTTTTGACTGAGAAGAGATTAGTTAAGGCATCGTACATCTTCTTAGATGAGTCAAGATGAGAGATGTAGGGTATCAAGTGGTCTTTTACAGAGTCCACTATGATACTCATGGCATTGATGTCATTGTCCTTGAACTTCTCCATAACTGCAACGTTTTGAGGTTCCTTCTCTTTTCCTTCTTCAAACTGTGGTTCCACATCTTTCCTTTCACGATATCCGACACTTTATTCTTGGCAAGGATGAGGTCAATCCTTGTCTTCCATGCTCTGAAGTTAGAAGCCCCTTCTAACTTGTTTTCTGACTTCATAGAGTAAGTCATGACTGCTTTGACTTGGTCAACCTTTGACTTTGACCAAAAACTCAAACTTGACATCTTAGCTTGCTGAGAATACTAGGAGGTGCGCTAGGTTAGGGCGCACTAGGCTATCCAGAAACTAGATCAATCCCTTCACTTAAGGTGCCTTAATACGAGCGTTAGGGTTTCGTTGCTGCAACAAAACTTTGACTGCAACTGCAACTGTAACTGAGCAAATCCTCCCAATCTATCTTCCAGTGGTTAGACTACCCGAAGATAGTGTGGGCCCATAACCTGCTAGAAAATAATAGGTGTGCTCGTTTAACCATGGACAATATAGCAATATTGTCACCCAACCATAGGTCGAAGCCACCCCTGAGCACCTTAACCTGGACAGAGAGAATAATTCCGGAAGCAAACCTTAGGTCCAAAATCCAATCAAGGTAGCATACCACTCTCCAGAGCTAGCGTACCAATTAGAAAGTCCAAACCATAACCAAGACAAAGTCCAAGCCTAAAACCAAAAATACTAGTTGCAGTAGCTGTAGTTGCAGCTACTCTCCAGACTTGCGCACTTATTGAATTTCTCCAGTTGCGAGCTGTGTGTGTACAAATGAGCTCTGGCATCTTGTATTTATACTGCTCTTTCTTAGCTGTCTTGGCCGACTTCTCTTTTTGGAGGCTAAAGACTCAATCTTAATTATTTTCTTTAGCCGACTTGTCTTCTAGGGTTATGTTCAAGGCTTTAGGGTTTCTTCTTGCTTTTCGAAATATTCTATTCTTGTCAGGGTTACACGTGGAGGTTAATACCTCCCGCAGTTACCATAATATCAACACCATTCACATTTATAACATACTCCAAATATAGATGATTTGAATAGTAAATGCTTTTGAAGTAAAATAATCCAATCAAATAGATGAAAGTAAAGACTAGTGTAGGAAAAATAAATGTGATGTTTTGAATAATGCTGCGTTTGTTTTATGTTGAGTATTTTATTATGGGATTTGGGAATATTAAGTAAGTCTTGAAACCGTGAGATGGGGATTAATGTCGGGGTCCCCACTCTTTGTCTGCAAAGTATATTTGGCCTACCTTACTCGCTATTAAACAATCTTATAGACATGCCGACTGGGTGTGCCATAGGTCCAACAAAGGAGAGAACAGATCTCATTAATGAGTATCCTCCCTGACTTAACACACTCCACCTAGATGCAGAGGCCTTAGACGTATAACACAATAAGGCAGATTTCCCTAATTAAAACTAGCATGCGTTACTCAGGCCTGTTTCCGGGTCACCGAATACCACTCAAAAGTAGCAACGGGCTTGCATACACGGTTGAGTAACTAAGGTTTATTCAAATAATTGCAAAATGGAACTAGTCTAGCAATTTGTATTCTACAAAATGGAACTATTCTAAGATTGTTGTGGTTGATTTTTTAGAGTTTAAATTTAATGATGTGAGTTCTTTTTATCTTTTTATGCAAGTATAACTGAAAATGCTAAGTGAACAAAATGAGAAACAACCCCGAAGCCAAAAGAAGACACCAACACATGTTTCCCCTTAGGGTGGGGGAAACGAAGAAAACACAAGCTTTGTGGCTCACAAACTTATTCAACTTCTACACTACTTTATTTTTGGATGCTCTTGATCTTTTAAAGTGCAAGACCAAGGCTTACAATGTTTTTTAAAGTAAAAAAATGATCTAAGAGGTTCCCGACAACTTTGGGGGCTTCTGAAAAAGGTTTAATCCTAGAAACTTGGGCGGAAATTGAAACTAAACTAACTTTTTTGTTGTGCTTGGGTTTATTTTGACTTGCTGAATTGAAAATAAGTACATGAAGAAAGACACATTGCAAAAAGTAGACAATCCCCCCCCAGTTGGCGGGATGAGAGGTCTAGTGGGTGATCACACCACTTATTTCGAGTCACAATCTTTTTGGAAGAAGGTTTGATGGCCCTTTATAGTTCAAGGCCAACAAACTTACAAACTTTTATGGAAAAATTAGATTTGGAAGAAGGTTAGGTGCC
The DNA here is from genome assembly GCA_000966675.3 of Picea glauca. NCBI lineage: Eukaryota > Viridiplantae > Streptophyta > Pinopsida > Pinales > Pinaceae > Picea > Picea glauca. Next base: position 151,789 of record JZKD02S0791360.1, on the reverse strand, counting down.
TTGGGTGGTCTTGGATGCTCCAGATCCTCGAAAATTGGGTAGAGTTTCCCCTTGGGTGTTCGTTATCCTGCAAAATACAGAAAGCTAAAGTGGAGGAATGTGCCTGCAAAAAGCTAAAGTGGAGGAATATGCAAAATACAGACAGCCTGCAAAAAGATGTTAGATTTTACACAAAAAATTACCAAGTTAAATTTATGAACTAAGTTAACAAAAGACCAAGAAAGCATGCAAGAAAACAAGCTTTCTTAGTGAATTTTGTTTGCTGTTCGGGACAACAAACAAAATGGTACTAAGATTGCCAAATATAAAATGAAAGCTTTTAAAATTAACTCTACCTTTTAGCCTTAAAATTTTACTATAAAACTATTGCTAAAAGAAGACTTTTTCCGCTAGATCTACTTAGAATGATGAAACTTTAAATGTAAACTAGATCTAGCATGCATGCATGCAAAAGTGAAATCTACTTTTTGATATATATCTTTAAAACAGAGATTTACTTGCATGCATAAAAGGGTAACCAAGAAAAATTTTAGATTTTTTGAGAAAGAGAGAGAGAGAGAAGCTTGGTAATGCGGAATCTTTGGGGCATGAAGTCTTCCGGTGAAGAGCTGAGGGACTTTGTTCTGAATAGGCTTGAAGCTTGTGGAAGATTGAATTGAAACCAACCATTTCTCCAAAAATGAGGACTTGTAAAACTTAATAGACTTGCAAACAATCCGTTAAATATTGGTGCTCCCTACACATGAAATCTAGATAGCATGTTAATTAACTGAAATTTACTTGCAAATCTTTAATCGCAAATGTAAAAAGACAAAAAGATTCAAGAAACACACTAGTTTAGAAGATCTTTTCCTACCAGGTGACAACACCCATTCAAAGGCCAACTTAAGAAATTAAAATGCAAACAACTAAGCTACGGTTACCACATAAATTTAAACATGAACATCAAGCATCCACGCAAGTAATGCCATCCACCATATGACCTCCGAGGTTTTCTTTATTCCAAAATGCTATCAAAATTACAAGTACAATGCCAAGCTAAACCCAAACTCCCATTAACCAAATGAGGAGGGGTCACCATGCTTATATACAAAGAGAGGGCATTAATCCGAAGGGAGAGGGTGAGTTATCTTCAAGGGAAATGCACCACATGTGAGAGGAAGTGCACCATACTCAAGCCAAGTGGGGAGAGAATGGGACACAAGGCGAGTTTAAGAGAGTGGGAGGATGCCACATATCTCAAGAGTGGGTGTGCCTCGCCTTGGGATTGGCACCCTTAAGGAGAGTGTGCCACCTCTCAAGAGAGAGGGCACACTCCCTCTTGGGATCACCACCATCTAGAGTCAACTCATTACTTAACTCCATTAACTCGTCAGTGAAATCTCCCTAACTCACCATCAAGTGCCACTATCACTCAATGAACAAAGAGAGAGGGTGAGTTAACTCAAAACATGTCCGTGACATGTTTCCTAAAAAATAGGGAGCTGATTTATTTGTCTTTTATTCACCCTTTTTCGAGTAAAATTGACTTTTTAATGAGAAAAAGTAAGTAATTTCTTTCGAAAAGGGGGTACAAGAGTACAAGGGGTATTCTGGGTTAGAAAATGATACCCCCCAAGGCATATAATGCCTCCTAGTACCACTTATTCAATATTTACATAATTTACAATGTATAAATCTCGTTTTACGGGAAATTTTATGACTTATTAAAATAATTAAAAAACATCCTAGAGGGACCTAATGCATCTCCATAAGACTGTAGATAAATGACTAGCATGGTAATATACATTAGACACTAGACTTAGAAAAACACACTAAGGCCTAACCATTAGTACACACTCCAGCTTTGGAGGAGGTGAGTGAAAAAACATAGAAATTATAAATCGCTAAAAAACAAGATATAATTAACAAGTGAAAAAAACACTCTATAGTATGCACTGTTGAGATTTGGGTACCTTGGAAAGTGTTCCCCTTGTGGTTTTGGGCCTCTAACCACGAGGGAAATGTTTGTACCATTGTGCCTTGTACTTTATGTCTAATTTCACTTTGACTTGGGAGATTTAAGTCAAAAGTGAAATTTGTCACTTTTAACCTAAAGTGACTATTTATTCACTAAGTGGGTGAATGAAGGGACATAAAGTGAACTTCAGGAACTTAACCCAAAGTGGGTTTTGAGGTGAGATTCTTTTGGAGAGATCTCAACCTTTGATTAGAGATGGTTTGGAGTGATCCTAGCCATTCATCTTTTAGGTTTCCTTATGATGGTTCAAGAGGGGTGCAAAGGGCCAAGACATGCTCATTCCTTCATTTGTTCACCAAGAGAGTTGGGAGAGGAGCAAAGGAACGAATATGGAGGCTATCGATGAGGGAAGCTTGGGCTCCTCCTTTCATGGAGGGCTCATGGAGGCTTAGACCCTCTATTATTTGTGTTGTGTGTTACAACTTTGAGGAGGGCACACTTGAGGAGGGCGCCTACTTAGCAGGCACTAGCTATGCTTGGACGATCTTAGATCTGTCAGTTTTAGTGGAGAGGTAGCACACAACAACTTGTTTGTGTGCAAGGGATTCTTCATCAGTGGAAGGAGGATCAAGGGCACATTGTTTCGGTGAGATTGGCATCAAGGAAGGAAGGCCGCACTAGTTTGGGCACATTCTTCTTGGAACCTTCTAGCAAAGCTCGAGAGGAGCTTGCTACTTGTACAGGTTCTATTGTATTGTATTCCTAGTTGTATATCATGTTTTAGACATCACTTATATATACTTTCATTCTAAACTGGTTTTCCCAGGGGGGGTTTTATCCAGGGTCGTGTTGACCAAAAATACTTGTGTCCATTTTTCATGTATGCTTAGTGTTGATATTATGGTAGCTTCGGGAGGTATGAACCTCTATTGTGACCTATGATGAGATTAGAATGTTCCGGAAGGAAGCAAAGAAATGAAGGAAACCCTGGACAAGATGTCGACTGTAGAAATATAATTAATATGAATTAATTAGTACCTAGAAGGAGAATTCGGCCCTAGTAAGTCTGCTAGAATCACTATAAATACAGGGCGCCGGTCTCTCATTTGACATACTTCTCAGAATTGCAGAGAGCAGTTTCTGCGCACTCTAGTCCAACAGTTTTGTGCACAAGTCCTGGGGAAGGTGTTGCGCTAGTTCTTGGGTGGGACTATCTGATCAGCTTGGTTACTTCTTGCTTGGTGCATTAGTCTCTCTTGGCTATTGGATTGTTACCATGATTCTTTTCTCTTTCAAAGTCAAGGTGCTCGGAGGGTGGCTTCGGCCTATGGTTGGGTGACAAGGGTATTGTCAATGGTAAAACAAGCACAATCTTTCATATTCTAACAGGTTATGGGCCCACACCTCCTTCATTCAGTCGAAACGCTGGAAGGAAGCATAGCCGCTAGGATTCTGAGCTCGCTGAGGAACTGCTGCTAGGGTTACTAGCAGGAGCAACTTCCAAAGACATTGCCGCTAGTGTTACAGCAGAAGAAGTTGCAGAAACCCTGATCTCAGATCCGACACCTTGTGATGGAGCATCTCGCTCAAAAAGAAGACATTCAGATGCGCCCTAACTCAACGCACCTTTTGGCTCTCTTAGAAGACAGAAACGACGAAGTTGAAGTTTTGGATCAAGGCATGACCAGTTACCAATCAACCGAAGACATCGAGTGAAATGATCAGTCTTTTACACTACTCAACACTTACTGGAACGATTGAAGATGACATGTGGATAATCGATCGTGGAGCTTCTAGGCACATGACGGGAGATCAAACCAGACTCTCAAATCTAAATGAGAAGAAGACTTCATACAAGGTAGAGCTTGGAGACAAAACCACTTACCCTGTGTAAGGATTTGGACAAGCCTCCGTCAAAATGAAAACAGGTAACTATGTTCACTTAAGCAATGTTTTATATGTACTTGGTTTAGAAAAGAATCTTGTATCGATATCTTGCCTAGAAGACAAGGTTAACAGAATAGCTTTCGTGGATGGAAAGGTGTTATCATGGCATAAAGAGTCCAGCATAGAGAATGCTAGTGTTATTGGAAGTCGTGAAGGAAATCTATATAGACTATTAGAACAAAATGAAGAAGCTCTTGTACACAACGAAGTCAACCCCAATGAGCTTTGGCACAGAAGGTACGCTCACATTAACTATCAAGCATTACCCCTTCTCAAAAGGATGGTTGAAGGAATACCAGAGTTGCAGTCTACACATGAAGGAATCTGCAAAGGATGTGCTCTTGGGAAGAATATCAAGAAATCATTCCCAAGCAACAATAACATATCTAAGGAGATTCTAGATCTAATACACTCAGATGTTTGCGGTCCGATGCCTGTAAAATCTCTAGGAGGATCTTCCTACTACGTAATCTTCATAGATGACTATTCAAGAAAGACTTGGCTATATCTACTAAAGACAAAAGATGAAGTATTCAACAAGTTTCAAGAGTTCAAAGCAGAAACAAAAAACCTCACTAATAAGAAGATCAAGACGCTAAGGACCGATAATGGTGGAGAATACACATCAAAGGAATTCGTTGCATTCTGCAAATCGGCAGGGATTAGGAGGGAGTTGATTGTTCCTCATAATCCTCAACAAAATGTAGCAGAAAGAAAGAACAGATCCATTGAAGAAACCGTAAAATCCTTACTAAATGATCAAGGTCTATCCATGTTCTTATGGGGAGAAGCAACAATGACACCAATATATGTGCAAAACAAAAGTCCTCATCGTATATTGAAGGACATGAGACCAGAAGAAGCTTTCTCAAGTAAGAAACCTAATGTGGAAAATCTAAGAATATTTGGATGTCCTGTTTACTCTCACATTCCCAAGGACAAGATGAATAAACTAGAACCTTCAGGAAAGAAAGGGATATTCATGGGATACAGTGATTCATTCAAAGCTTATAGAATATATATTCCAGAACAACACAAGATCGAAGCCAGTAGAGACGTAACATTCAATGAGAAGATGGCCTTCAAGAAATCCATAGAAGAAACTATAGAAGAAGAAGAGATTGAAGAACTTAACAAAGAAAGCAYAGAAAACGAAAATGACGAAAAGGAACTACATGATCATCCTATGGAGCCATGTGAAAACATTGATTATGATATCGTACCTGTTGCCGTTCTAATACACACCTGGGTTATCGTGGAAGAAACCTTCAATCCACTTGGTGTGTCCTTGGGGGCAAGTCTCGAGTCAAGGTGTTGTCACCTGATCCTTGACTCCTCTGTCTAGGCCAACTCCTAGCGAAGCCAAGGGGGGTAGTCCCTATAAAAAATAAAACCAAGGCTTTCTAAACTAAGAAAGAAAGAAAACTTTATTCTAGGAGTTTATTGCTTTGAAATGAAACTTTTAATCACAAGATAAATTTAGCACCACAAGATATTTAACCAAAAGGGATACTGCCTGCATCATCAACCACGAGCTTTATGAATCATCAAATAAAGACAAGCATTTGCACTTACTAAACAATATAGAGATAAACTTTAAAGACCAGTGCCAAACATAAAGCAATAAAGTGTGATGTGATGAAAATGTCACGTTAATTTTATCTTGAGTGTTTTAATTAAGGGATTTGGTGCTATTAAAAAGGTTTTGAGACCGTGAAGTGGGGATTGAAGTCGGGGTCCCCACTCTTTGTGTGCAAAAGTGAATGTGGCCTCTTCGTTCGTTATTCGCCAATCTTATAGACTTATCGACCGGGTGTGGCGTAGGTCCAACGAGGAGAGAACCTAGATCTCAAAGTTTCCCCCTGACTTAACACACTCCACCCAGGGCAGAGGTCTTAGATGAATAACACAACTTAGAGATTGTCCTAATTATACTAGTATGCACTATTCGAATATTTTTTGGGTCACCGAAACACTTAAAGCGTGACAACGGGCTTGCATACTCGGATTTGAATAGCTGGGGTATATTCCTATATATTTGCAAAATTGAAACTAAAGGTAAGCAAACCTAGAACTTGCAAAATATTTTTAAGACTTTGATTTAAGTGACGTGAGTTAGTTTTAATCTTGTTTATGCATGAGAAACTAAAAGAACTCAACGAAACGGGAAACAACCCTGAAAAAGCAAGAAAACACAAAAAACACTAGTTTCCCCCCCAGGGGCAGGGGAAACAACTAAAGGTGAGCTTTGTGGCTCAATAACTTTATTACAAGATGATATTACTTTTCTTTTGGAACACTTGACCTTTATATGGAGAGATCAAGTGTTTTACAACGCTTTTATGATAGAAAGGTCAAATGCAAGGCTCTCGAGAGCACCGGGAGGGTCCTGGAAGGGGCTAAACTTCAAAAGTTCAGCAACATTTCTCCTTGTACCTATCAGATCTGCACTAAAACAACAAGGTACTAAATGCAAAAGGTGACCAAAAACACTTTAAGAGTGTCTTTGATCAACCCATAAAAAAAGTAAAAAAGAATCTAAGTTAAACTATACTAAGGACAGAATTTAACTAAGGAGTGATAGCTAAATAGCTAACATCCTTAGGATCTTTTTGACTGATATAAAATCAGCAAAGAACAACAACCTATCTTGCAGATTTATAATTTATAAAACAGTTTAAACTTTTGCCTATCACAAGCCTTAAAAAATTGCTAGAAATTGAAGGCTAGTAAGCAGGAAAACTAAGCTAGATCTTGGCAAATATATATGTTCTTTCAACAAAACTCAGATCTAACTTTAAAGGCTGCATGCAACTGATATGAAACAAATTTCAACTTTTAAAGACCAATTAAAACCTTGCATGCAGCAGAAAACCAAAGGACTGGAAGATTTTTCTTATAAATTTTGAGAGAGTAAAGGGGAAAAGAAAATCGAAACCAAGAATTTGGGCGATGGAGTCAGAATGTTGCTTGAAGAGGGGAATCCTTCCTTTCTTTGCGCTTGAAGACGTTAGGGGTTCAAGCAAGAACCCTCTATTCCACCAAGATAGAGAACCTGTAAACTTAGCAAAACCCTTGCAAGCGAAATGTTAAAATATCCAATATATAACCTAAGAAAACATGTAATTAAAACAATAATGACATGCACTCAAAGATTAATTTGTAACAAAACAAAGATTAGCAATACAACCTAGTTTTACTAATACCTCATTCCAAAAGATAAATAACAGTGCTAGCAAGAGATCTTTACCATACTTTAAGAACCATAATAGGAGTAGATCCTCCACACATTTGCTCAAGACAACACAATGATGCTCCAAAGTCTTTTATTCCAATGCTTAAAAAGGTATTACAACATCTCTTCACTCAAGACTTCGCTAACAAATGAGAGAGGTCGACCTCTCTTATATAGAAATGGAGGTCAGACTTCCTAGGCAAATGCATGCGCTAGGGTTAGGGTTTTAGTGTAGGTAATGCATGGGTATGAGGGAGTGACGCACTAGATGAGGAGGAGATGCGTGGGAGTGAAGGGTAGGTAGTGTGTAAGTGGGAGCGTAGGTAGATGAAGGGGAGTGAACTAGGAGTGAGTGGGAGTGGTGAGTGAGTGAA
>JZKD02S0791360.1:76910-88613 GCA_000966675.3 Picea glauca | reverse complement strand
GTGAGCTAAAAATAGAACAGATAAAGCTAAAAATAGGTCAACAACAAATTAGGGTTTCGGGAAGCTATAAAGGAAGGGTAAAGCGATCTAATTGGGTATTATGAAGATTTCGACTTGTCATTAAGGAGAGAGGCGCATCTCAGGAGAGAGAGCTCAATGGATTCCAGGAGGAATACGCCCAATGGTTGATTTCGATGTTGAGAGACACACCCTACTCACCGGGAAGATCACACAGATCTTCCAAAGGTCTTCAACAACAGTTACACAGGTTGCAGCAGCAAGGGCACACTTATTCAGGGTGAGGGCGCAACTTCTGGGGAGGTTTAGTGAGTCGACTTGTCGCATCCAGGGAGAATCTAGGGATCCCCTTCCGACTCAATTGAGAGGAAGGCAAGGCGCATATTTTGCTTGGTTTCTCGTCAGATTTCGACAGAGAAATCATATGGGGCACATTTTCCAGTCGTTGAGTGTGCGATAGTTGGGGAGGACACATTTGGGATTCCCGAGTGATCTTCAAATCAGATCCAGGGAAATCCTTCTGACCCATTTCATAGTGGCCTAGGGCGCTCAGTTTGAGACCCTTATCAGCCTATTCCGACGAGGGAATCACTAGGGCGCAATTTCCAGCATCAAAGGGGATGCATTTGCCCAGGGGGGTCCAGACATATCAACAGAGGGCCAATTGTCAACACGTCAGTCACCAGGGCTGAGCGAGAGAGCAGGGCACACTGTTTGGGACAATTTCCAGGCAGATCTGAGGGGTTTAGCCACCAGGGTGAACTTTCCAGTCTTGCAACAGTTGTCGTATGAGTTAGCGTAGCTGGAAATAGATCTTACATCTCATTGATCGAGCTTGCAACCTTCTTCTAGTATCGGGTATTATTGTTATAGTTTGCTTATTGTACTCCGACTAGGATTCGTTTGTCACTGATCTAGCCGAGTGATTTATTTTATTCAGCCGCATTCAACATTGTACTCCGTAGAGATATCATCATATATGATTTGCAGTCTTTCGTCTCATTTACTATCTATATGCTCATTTATATGTTGTAAACAATTAATCATCTACACACACATGCGAAAAACACCAAGCATGTAGAAACACTCAACTGAAATGCATCCATAAAGCCCCAATGTATCAGATCAGACAATAGACATATCAAGCTAGCAACATTTCCTAGACTAGCCGTATCTAGGATATTACAGACATTGTCCATTAAGAGCCTTCAAGCTTGTGAGGGACGCACAAGGCAATTCCTTTCACTTCTTGGAGGATGGATAACCTACAAGTAAAATGCTTCACAGAGGGGGTGCACTCCCCTATTCGAATTAAACAAATGGTTCCTACATAAGATCTTGATAGCATGTCAGTTCAAAATAGAAAGAATATGCAAATCAATAATCTTATAATATTGAAGAGAGTAAAGTCAAGCAATCAAGATAGTCTTGCAAGATTCTACCATCTAGGAATTAATACCTTCATTCAATAAGGAAAACATGCAAAGCAAAATAGAAGGTTACCTCATATGATTGAACTAAGACAACAATTATCCACACATGAACCACAACACCAATTAGACCTCTAAAGTCTCTTGCTTTATTCCATAAATGATAGTACAATATAATATGTTACAAACCCAAGAGGTTTCTCCCCAACTCCAACTAGTGAACAATGGGAGAGATGCCTTGCATAAATAGGAGGGAGGGCACACTTCCCAAGGAGGGAGGGTGCACATCCCAAGAGAAAAATGACAAGTGTATGCATGGATTAGTGCCAAATCTCCTCAAATGTGAGATAACTCACCTCAAGTGAAGAGAGAAGGGTTGGGAAGGCACCACATAGCCAAGAGAAGGTGGCGACCTTCCTTGGGATCATCATCCTCTCCTCAAATGTGCCATCTCTACTAGCTTGGGTGCATCCTCTCTTGGGATGCCCACCAAGTAGAGAGAACTCACTCTCAACTTCCCCTAACTCATCCTCAAGTGCCACTAAGTCATAGTGAAGTGAGAGAAAGAGAGTTAACTGAAAATATGTCTCCAACATGTTTCCACAAAAATAGCATTTGCTAATTTTTGTCTTCTATTTGTTATTTGTTTACCTTTTTTGAGAGAAAATCATTTTTTCTTGAGTAAAACTCAATATTTACCCTCGAAAAGGTGGTATTTATGGAAAGTGGGTATTTTGGATGTGAAAATGAGTACCCACAAGGCATATCATGCCTCCTAGTACTACTTTTTAAACATACTGACGAATTACAATTAAAATATCCCAATTTTGCGAGAAATTTTTTATTTGCAAAAAACATTAAAAATTCCTTTGGGGGACTTAGCACAATTTCCATATGACTCAAAATGATGACCTAGCATGGTAATATAAACATTTTAGACACTAGACTTGGATAACCAAGCTAAGGCCTAACCATTCGTAACATACCCCAACTTTGGATGCATTTGAGTGAAAAAACTTAGAAATTATAACTCGCCGAAAATGAATTTCAAGCAAGAAATAATTAACAAGTGAAAAAAAACACTGTAGAGTATGTACTTATGATCAAGTCTTAGGAGGTCGAGCCTTTTAGAAAATCATCATGCTAATCTCATTTTATTACAATGCTCCACAGGGGATGGAAATGCGAAAAAAGGGTAGTCAAATTGATCGGTTGGACTTCTGAACTTTGAATCTTGAGCAACTGCTTGCTCAACCTTTGGCAGCTCAACTACAATTCCATCCTATTGCAACTTGGTGGATAACAATGAGTATGTTCGATACTTTGGATATAAAGAGATGCTTGAAGGACCTAACAATTAACACAAAAGAGACCAAAGATCGACTAACAACTTTGCTGACAATTGGCATGAGTATGAGAATTTTGGAAAGAGTATATCAACTCTCAACACGAGCACACAAGCAACTGAGGGACAAGGTTTCCCATGAAGTAAAGGTGCATCGCGAGTCTCTTTTCGATCATTTGAAGCTTTTGGTTCTAGTCTTTCTTGTACTGGACTACGCAATGCTACCAAATAATAAAAAAAACACAATGACAAATGGCTTGGAGGAGTTTTTGAAAGTAATACCCTTGCTTTGAGGACGAAACAATTTTGAAGAGGGAGACAATGTTATGTATATAAAAATAAGATAGGGGTAATAAAATATAATAGTAAACATTTATAAACAATTAATAAATAAATAAGTAAAAAGGCACACCTCTTCATAAAGAGGCAAAGGGGCATCCTGTAGACTATATTTATAATCGTGGTGTTGACCACCTATTTCAACTAGGTGTCAACGTCATGTACGATGAAGATATGTACCTTGTGGTATGACAAATTTGAAGACCTATGGCTCAGCAGGGTAATCATGCCCCCATAATTTTTTGTAATGTAGCATGTTAGCATGGGTCAAGTTGTAATGATTTGGTTGCCTAGTACTTTATCATTAGGGAAGTCCTTTCATTGAGTGTTTTTTTCCTTGGGTAATTTATTTTTCTTTTTCAGCGATTTTAATTACTTGAGTTTTTCACTCAATAATCCTTCAAAGTGGTGAAAGACGTTCTAATGAACGAGCCCAGTAGGTGACTAAGGGATAGAAGTGTTGTAAATGACCATGCTAGACATCTCTTGGAGTCTCGCAAAATTTTGTTAAGTTTTGATAAGTATTTTTAATAATTAAAATTTCTCGTTAATTGCAAATTTTTAATTATTTTGATGGAAAATGTAAAAAATTGGTCCTTGGGGATTTTGTATAGGGGTATGGGTACTCAAAACAAATGGCTTATGATCCCCTTCACCCCAAGTTTCAGCTCAGTTGGACAAGTTTTGCTAGGTCAATGTCCATGAGGAGTCTAAGTGAGTCAAAAATCAGCGAATAATTGGCTAAAATAAAATTGTCGAATTTTGTAAAAGAGTCTAAAGTTGTGAGAAAAGGGGAAACGTTGTTTCCTAAGTCATTTCTATGTAGTAGCGAGTCAAATAAATCAAATCCCCCCTTACCTATTGTTGCCGTCCTAATACACACTTGCNACAAGGAGCTCAAAGAAGCATCCAAAGGCTTTGGTGCAAAACCCTCTCCCTCTTCTCACTTTCCAAGTCATTGTAAACAACCCAAGAGAGTCTCTTGGGCTTGCATTCTTTACTCATATCATTGTTTCTAAATTGTAAAGTATTTTCAAGTTTTTGCTTTGCCCACAACTTGCAGTTGAGTGGCTTTGCCACCCTTGAAATACTGTGTTGGCTAGATTAGTTATTTAATTTGTAATTTTTTCTTAAGTTGATTGCCCCACTTCTCCGATAAAGAAAAGGTTGAGTGGCTAGGATCTAGTTATTTTACTTTTCAAGTCTTTTGCCCACCTTGGTCACAAAATCAGTAGGCTTTGTCCTTAAGACAATGTTGTGTGGCTAGTTTGTCTATTCCTTTCATTTTGAGTTATTTGTCATTATGCCCACACCTTGCATGTGAGTGGATTTGCCACCCTTGCAAAATCGTGTTGGCTAGTTTATATATATTTTTTTGCAAGTAATCAGAATTTCGCCTCGCCATTTGCCTCGTATTCCCTTCCCCTGCCACTTGTGGATCTTGGATGACAAGAAAGGGCAAAGGATTGTTGGGCTAGTCTAACTATGCACTCATTTCCATTATTGTTTCACCATTAAAAAGGGTGACTTGTGGACGCTAGAAGAGGTTGAAGCCAGGGATGGTTTCACGACACTAAGTGTCCTCCTTGTTGAGCGCCCAAGCACTTTGGATCTGACCTGTGGAGCTAAGGGAGAACCTTGTTGTTCTCTTGTTGAACACCCAACATTTCCTCATGGTTAAGGGATAAGGACTTGGGGTGATCACATAGCTTAGGTTTGATACAATTCACATCTAATCCCCCTAAGTTCAAGAGCGACCTGAAATTAACTAAAATCAACCTACTCACATTACACAACATTTACATTCCAAGTTTTTTTATTTCATTTCAAGCAGTTTATTTCAAGCACTTTTACATTTCACTCATTTCAGAAAATTCTTTACTTGTGAATATTTACATTTCCCAAGCATTCTTTTATTTGTGTTGCAAGTATTCTTTATTTCTTAGAGAATTAATTGTTTGAGTGTAAAGTTATTGTTTAATTCATTGTGTAAGATTTTCCATTCTTTATTTTAATTTGTAGAAATATCTTTCACTTGTACATAATTCAATAATTGGAATTTGGTAATCTTTAGGCACTAGTCTAATTCTTGTTTTGTAAAATAAAGGTTTACCTGCCATTGAAAGAACTGCATCTTGCATGGTTGTTTGTCATTGGGTTGGGTCTCCTTAATCAACAACTTAATTAACTCCTAGAACTTCAATAAACCTTCACATAGTTTAATAGGGTCTGCCCCCCTTGGCTTCCCTAGGAGTGAACCTAGACGGAAGGAGTCTAGATTGAGGTGACAATGGGTCTAGGCTCAGGTTTGTGCCTCCAAGGACACACCAAGTGGGTTGGAGACTTCTCCACATTTGTAGGTGTGTATTAGGCGGTAACATCTTTGGCATTGTTGTTGGGGATAAGTCTCTTATCCTTGGTTAATTGACAAATTTAATTAATTCTTTAAAAAACTAAGTAATAAACTTGGCCCTTAATTTATCAGAACTTAAAATTTTGTTATTAGACATTGCTTAATCTCCAAGTGGCGACTCCATTGACTCATTCTTTGAGGTATCCTACCAGGAGCAACCCGCAAGGGTTGGTTGATTCCCTTCCTGAACCTGAAATGGTGCCCATGGACCTAATAGGTTGGCTCGTGATGAGACCCCCTATCCTCTGACTAGGTCTTGTTTTATTATTTTTTGTGGGTCCCTCTTTTTCTTGCTGAGAAGCCTTTTACTGCTTTCTCAAGGATCCCTGGGCGAAGCATCTCAAGGTTTTATTTTTAGGCTTTTGTCTTTTGCTAGATGCTTTTACCCTTTGTGCCTTTAGCCCCTTCTTCCCACAAGGTAAGGTGAAACCCTTAAATAATTGGCCAACCCAATGCCCGAACCAATGTAATGGGATGGATGAGCGAGAGTAAGGTGGAAAATGTTAAGTATGATGGGAGCGGACAATGACTCTTCATGAACCCCCCCAGTGGCAATTCAAAATCTAAGGGCACAAGCTTACTAGGGCATCCTGTCATTCCCCCCAGACATGGTCAAGTGCATAAGTATAAGATCCAAGTACCCGTTAGAAACAAAAAGAACGAAATGCACATATTCAAAGGTTTTGAGGATCAGAGTGACACATACCATGATACCCGAACTCATTACCTCATGGAGCAAGATCCATCTCTGCTACAGGACCAAGCCGAGGTGATGGATGTTGTTGTTGCTAACAAAGTGTAGTCGCTGAAGGAAGAAAAAATGGGCCCTCCAGGGCCATGCTCATGTCGATCTAGCGCTCGGTACTCCATGTCTAGGACCTATGGGCCTCGAGACATAATCTCCTTCGTTATCCCTAAAGTGGGGGATAACAGTGTGCACAAAAGATAACTATCCTCTATCCAGAATGGAAACATTATTACTATCCTCTCCCTCAAAGAGCTATGGATTATGCCTTTAGAGGATTGTTTGGAAAGATCATTGAAATCTATCAAGATGACTTGACAGTGTTTTCAAAGGATGGGAAGAGTCACATTAGTCATTTAAAACAGGTTTTTGAAAGATGCAGGGAATTTGGAATTTCTTTGAATCCAGCTAAGTCAGTTTTTGGGGTAACAGAAGTGAAACTTTTGGGCTAAATAATCTCCAAACAGGGGGTTAAGATAGATCCATAAAGAATTGAAGCAATTGAAAAGGTCCCTTTGCCTCTCTCGAAGAAAGCTCTCCAATCCTTCCTGGACCAAACCAATTTTGTTCACAGATTCATTCCTAATTATGCAGAAATAGTTAAGCCAATCTATAAGTTGCTTAAGAAAGATGTCAAATTTGAATGGAATGATCAAAGCAAGAAACCTTTCAAAGAATTCAAAACTGCCATATCTGAAGCTCCCATCCTAATAACTCTGGATTATTCCAAGGACTTTCAGATTTTCTCCTTTGCCTCGGAAGATACCATTCCTGGTGTTTTGCTTCAAAAAAATGACCAAGGCCAAGAACAACCCATTGCTTACATGAGTAGAGCCTTGCAAAATGCAGAAATGAAATACCCCATGGTTGAAAAACAAGCATATGCTTTGGTAAAGTCCCTAAAACATTTCAGAGTCTTCATTGGATACTCCAAGGTAATTGGGTATGTTCCTAATTCAGCAGTTAAGGATGTATTATCTCAGTTAGAAGGATTAGGTACAAGGGAAGATGGATTTCTAAAATTCAAGAATATGACTTAGAAATCAAGCCAACAAAATTTATTAAGGGGCAAGGCTTAACTAAAATGTTGACTGAAGGCAATGAAAGGGCTTTGGGTATGGTTTGTCAAAATGATAATTAAGAATGTTCCCCAAATATCCTAAGGCTTGAACAAGTTGAATGGTATGCAGATATAATTTTCTACCTTAAGAATCTTACATGCCCAAGCCATCTTGTGGGTCAAAAGAAAAGAGCCTTAAGATTAAAGTCATCCAAGTATGTTATCACTAAAGATGGACTAGGATGGAGAAATCTTGATGGAATAATCCTTAGGTGTGTTGATGAAGTTGAAGTCAAAAAACTAGTGGATGAATTTCATGTTGGGTTTTGTGTTGGCCACTATGCAGCTAGAATAACAACTCATAAAATCCTTAGAGTGGGATATTATTGGCCCACCATTTTTTCAGATGTCCATAAACTTGTAAGAAAATGTGAGCCTTGTCAGCTTTTCACTGGAAAGCAAACGTTAATTGCCCTCCCTTTACAGCCAGTAGTGGCTAAAGCTCCTTTTCAGCAATGGGGTTTGGACTTCATGGGGAAATTTAAAGATAATTCAAGTAATGGCTATTCATGGATCTTAACAACTACAGATTACTTCACTAAGTGGGTTTAAGCCATCCCTACTAAATCAGAAACCGAAAAGGTTGTCATGGATTTCCTTGAAGATAGGATAATAACTAGATTCGTTGTGTGCCTTCAAAGATAGTAACAAATAATGCAAAAGCCTTTTGCTCAGTGGAAATGTCCTCTTTCTGTTTCAGATGTGGCGTTATCTTATCCCTTGCATCAGATTATAATGACCATAGTTAAGAAAATTGTTGGGGAAAACAAAAAGTAATGGGATAGTAAAATCAAATATGCATTATGGGTAGATAGAATAACAAAGGCTTAAACAGGGAAAAGTCCATTTGAGTTAGTATATGGTTTGGATGTTAGATTGCCAATACACCTCAAGCTTCTAGCATATGATTTACTTCAGGATTTTACTTCAGAAAAAGACCCAGTTCAAAACAGGATTAATCAGATGATTGAGTTGGATGAGAACATAAGAAAGGCTTATGATCCAAGTTATAAAAATCAGGAAAATATTAAAAGGGAATTTGATAAATCAACAAGATAGATGGATTTCAGAATCAGGGATACAGTGTTGTTATGGGATAAAGGCAAAGAAAAACCAGGCAAACATGGAAAGTTTGATAGCTTATGGTTAGGTCCATACATGATCTGGGAAATAGCAGGTCCCAATTCTTTCTACCTCAGCCACTTGGATGGTGAGCCCATGAATATTCCAAGGAATGGTTAACAACTCAAACTATTTTTTAAATGAAGAGCCATTTGGTGTCCAAAGGGGCACCCTTTGTAACGTATCTCTAACCTTTCTCCTTTATTTTTCAATTTTGTCAATTATGTATATAATTCATTGTATTGTCATTTTATTTATTGATTATTGTTTATTCTTTTCACACATGTACTTATGTTGGGTATTGGTGAGAACTTTGTGGTTGCAAATTCTGAGGTTCTCGCATGCTCTCCTTCCCAAAGATCAAGCATACATCCATTCTTTATTTTAATTTGTAGAAATATCTATTACTTGTACATAATTCAATTAGTGGAATTTGGTAATCTTTAGGCACTGGTCTAATTGTTGTTTTGTAAAATAAAGGTTTGTTTGTGATTGAAAGAACTGCATCTTGCATCGTTGCTTGTCATTGGGTTGGGTCTCCCTAATATTAACTTAATTAACTCCTAGAACTTTAATAAACCTTTACATAGTTTAATAGGGTCTACCCCCCTTGGCTTCCCTAGGAGTGAGCCTAGACGGAAGGAGTCTAGATTGAGGTGACAGTGGGTCTAGACTCAGGTTTGTGTCTCCAAGGACACACCAAGTGGGTTGGAGACTTCTCCACGTTTGTAGGTGTGTATTAGGCGGCAACATGCGGCACATTCATTGTAAATATCAATCATTCTTATTCATTCTATCAATCAAATATTTTATTTTATATACAGAGTAAATTATTGAACGTTTCCGCTACACAAACATCCACTTCAAGTCTATTATGTTCAAGGATGGCACAAAAAATTCTGCAAGAGAAAACATCCTTGATTAGACCCAAAGAAGGTGATGGTACTGGCTTCTTCCAAGAAATCTGCAGTGCACTGTATCTACACTAGGATAGCACAAGCCTTCACTGAAGAGTGCGTCCCTGGAGAGAAAATTTGTTGCAGACAGATGATCCAAAAACCCTTGTTCTGTAGCGCTTAGGGAAATGCCACTAGCCAAAAATATCCGGATCAGCTGCTGAAGTGAGCTGTGAAGGAGAGTTAAAATCTTAGAAAAAAAATTTGAGGAAACCCTAGAAAAGAGCTGATCCAAAAACCCTAGTTCTGCAGCCCTTGGAGCAATGCCACTAACCAAATTTTTTTGGATCTGCTGTAAAGAAGGAGATGGTTCAAAACCCTGGTTTTGAAGTCACAAAAGAAACATCGATGCTACCAGCCCATAAGTTCAGATCAGCCACTGACAACAAGTAAAACTGATGGTCCAAAACCCTGCTTCTGCAATCACAAGAAAAACAGCGATGCTACCAGCCAATAGCCACATATCAACTCAAGAAAAAATGGCTGAAAAATAGATGAGCAGGTAATCCCTAATGCTGGATGCCCAAATCTATGAACAAGATCTCCAAGAAAGCACATAAAACAAGCTAAAAACAACACTAAGAAAGGTGCCCTTCTCCAGTGAATATGATCACCATGAAACAATGCTAATACTTTCTATGTCAGGCACAATCTTCCGCTGCAAATTATGATCACTGTAAAATAAACAGCCAAGAAGAAACCCAAACCTGCAATGAAAAGGGTAAAACCGTTTCACATCCACTCTGATACCATGTTGAGATTCACATAAGAGAGTGAGGATCAAATGGAACCAAACAGCCTGTTACAACAAAATCTAGCACCCACAATTGATGTAAAGTCCCGACTCCCAAGCATCAAGGGGCTAGTTTCGTGCAACTCGGGAAGGCTACCCACTGTCATCTCAGTAGCTCTTCCTGTCTTTTTAGGTTGGATCTCCTCCAACTAAAGAGGTATATCTCTAAATAAGGTTGCTAGGGATATGGAGTGGGGGTCTTAGGTGATATAGGAAGAGAAAGTCTTAACAAAATGTGTGGTTGTTGTTGTATATGAAATGGGATAAGGACTAATAGGAAAATGAAGGAAAAGAACAAGGAATGAATAGATATGAAAGGAAACCAATGCCTATCAATCATTGGCTAATGGAGTCATAAAGTACTACACAAATGGAAGGACTTGATTGGTCATACATACAACTACTTCAATGAAGGCAACTAGTGATGAAAGGGTTGTTTTCCACCTTCAACCACCTAATGGTGAAAATCTATTTGATACATTCAACTTTTAATTATCTGAACTCAAGGCAAAGGAACTAATGTTTGTTACATTACCCACAGTGCTTGATGGAAATTTATAGAAATGAATCTTGGAGGGCTCTAGAAGGTACCACTCATCAACAAAATATGAAAGTGTTGTATTATTTCTGAATTATTATTCCAAATCTGCAATTAGTTTATTAGAAGAATGATAATAAACAGAAATAAAACAAGTAAATCAAGAGGGAGAAACCTGCTCACATTGATTTACTCCTAAATAATACTTAGGATTTTATATTTAATTTAAAAGAAGAAACATTTCTATATAATTTCACAATAATGAAAGCATTAAACCTTACACCAAAACTGAAAGCTATACCTCATGTCTTCATCAATCATCAATCTTGATAGTACAAGGTGTTGATAATATGGTAGTTGCGAGAGGTATTAACCTCTACTTGTAACTTTTAACAAAACTAGAATATTCCAGGAAGCAAGATCAACCCTAAAACGTTGGATAATAACCCTAGAAGACAAGTCGGCTCAAGAGAATAATTAATAGAGTTATTAGCCTCCAGGAAGAGAAGTTGACCCAGTTAGGTGAGTTGGAGTAGTATAAATAGAGGGCGCTAGAGCTCATTTGTCACTCTCACTCTCACAACTGCATAAGGACAAGTGGTGCGCAAGACTGGAGGAGAGTTGCAACTGCTGCAGTGGTGACTTTCTACTTGGTTATGGTTTGGACTTTCTACTTGGTTATGGTTTGGACTCTCTGCTTGGTACCTAACTTTGGAGAGAGGTACGCTACTTTGGTTGGCTATTGGTTCTAGGGTTAGCTTCCGGAATTATTCTATCTGTCAAGACTAAAAAGTGCTCGAGGGTGGCCTTTGTGCCTATGGTTGGGCGACAATATTGCTATATTGTCTACAGTGAAACGAGCACACCTATTATTCTAACAGGTT
>JZKD02S0791360.1:31035-55707 GCA_000966675.3 Picea glauca | reverse complement strand
TATTGGTCTTAACAGAGGATGCTTGGGTTGAGGGAGTGATCATGTAGGTGGGTTGGACCAAGATGAGCACAAGCCTTAGGATGAGTGTTGGAGCTTTGGAGGCTTGTGAAGGTGGCGTGTTGTACCTTCTTGAGGAGCGATCCTGCCTTCGGGCCTTGCTTGTTGGATGTCTTCACTTTGGAGCTTGACATGTGTCACCTGTAGAGGGAGTGTTTCACATGTGGGCCTATCATCTTGTAGATAGATTGCTTGTAATGGACTAGGTCCACTATGGTATTCTTGACCTCCCTCACCTCTCATATAAATAGAGGGAGGAGAGAGTCATTTGTTCATACTTGATCTTGTGGATTCATTCATCGCTCCCTTTTATTAGAGATGCAAGGAGTGGAGCACACTAGTCTCTCTCTCTCTCTCATTTTCTCTTCATTGTATTACCACTCTTTTTCTTTGACCACCGGTCTTCGAGAAGTTCATGGATAATTCTAGTGTTAGGGTTGCACCCTATGGAGGAAGGAAGC
Organism: Picea glauca; assembly: GCA_000966675.3. NCBI lineage: Eukaryota > Viridiplantae > Streptophyta > Pinopsida > Pinales > Pinaceae > Picea > Picea glauca. Next base: position 55,189 of record JZKD02S0791360.1, on the reverse strand, counting down.
TAGGGTTTGTGATAAACCTTAGAGGGTAAATGAAGCATTCTTCTTGTAGCTCATGTGAGAGAAGACTAGGGTTTTGGAAAACATAGTGCTACTTGTTATGCTTGTTGAAGAGGAGGAGAGAAGGAGATGCCTTGCACACTTGTGAGATGCATGTGTAGGAGTCAAGGAGGATCTTTGAAGGAGTAGGTGGCTAGGGTTTTTATAGTTACCCTAGCTAGGGTTTGGAGAGCTTGAAATTGTTTCAGCTTGTGATACACTGTGAGTATGTACATGTACTTCATCTCTTATATATTAATGAAGTGTTTCAGCTGTCCAATTATTGTGCACTTGCAGATTTGATTTTTAACTTGTATTATCTTCTTGATCGGGTAATTTCTAGCACTTGTTGTTAATGCTGATTTGACATAACATTGGGCTGAAATTTTTTAAGTGATTTAACATATCATGAAGATAAGGAGGGCAGATTTAGTGCTGAAAATTGTGCTGTAATAAAGATATTTCAGATTTATTATGTCCATCGAAAAGTGTGTCCCTAAGTGTCATAACTTGTTGTCATTGAAGTACCCTTGTTTGGTATCTTTTCTCTTGAACTGCTTAGTTGTTTGGATTGAAGTGGAGTATTTTCTGTTGTTTTTTGTTCAAATTAAATATTTCAGATCAGGCCTAAGGCTGAAAGCTCTTTGGGATTGGATCTGGGAAACCATTAGTGAGGTGAAATTTCTGAAATTGCATTAAAATTCATATACATAAAATTCTACATGGTATCAGAGCTATTTTAACTAAGATTGCTCTCTTGAAGAGGGATTTGGATATTTCAACCTTGTTGTCACTAGGAGTAGTACTTGACCTAGTACAAGTAGATTGGGTGTGATACCCTAGGACACTTGAGAGAAGTGTTGGAAACCTAGAAGGGTTGTTCTACTTCAGTTATTATTGATTTCTTTCTTTGAGGTGTGTTTCAGATTCGCAAGATGTTTACTCTCGATCTTAGAGAGTGTGACAGGTTGGATGGTTCTTCCAATTTCATGCCTTGGAAGTTCAAGCTACACATGCATATGGAGGAAGATGAGATTTGGGACCATGTCAAGAAAGAAATAATTGCACCTTCTGATCCAACGAAGTTAGCCTCCCATAACAGAAGGATGTCAAGGCAAAGCGAATGATTCTTGATTCAATGAAGAATCAATTAATCCCTCACATTGTACAGAAGATGATTGGTAAGAAGATGTTTGATGCTTTGGTTGGGTTTTTTCAAAGTACTTATGTTTATCGACAAATGCTCTTGCAAAACAAGCTTTCAATCATCTACATCAACAAGAAAAATATAGTGGTGAGCTATCTAGCCAAGAACAGAGTTGAGAGATTAGTTGGTTGCCATAGGGACAGTGGTGGAAGATAAGGAGTTGGTGTCCATTGCCTTGAATGGACTTGTTACTTCTTGTAGGCCTTTAGTCTAGGGTGTCTATGCTCATGAAATGCTCTCAATCTTTACGAAGATTTGGGATGACCTTAGGCAAGAAGAGATCAAGTTGGAGTCTTGTTCAACACAAGAAAAGGAATTAGAAGAATAACCTTCTTTAGGAAGACAAAGAAGGGGAGCAAGAAAGGATACAAGACGGATAAGATGGAAGATTCATGTCCAAGAAAGAAGGATTTGAGTAAGGTGATGTAGTATACCTAGGGAGGTGATATGGGGTACCTAGGGAGGTACCCAATGGGAATGTGGTTATGTATTGTTAGTGGAAGTCATTTAATATATGAGAATGCAGTTATTCAATGTAAGGTGGACTAAGTCCACTATATTAATAAAGGCCCACTATGGTAGTTAGATGTAATAAATGTGAGAAGGCTCTCTAGAAGGTTTCTAGGGGATAGAGAGAGCTATATAAAGAAGTGTAAGCAATGTAATGAAACATAGTGAAAAATATTGTGAATGTATCAAGCATTGCTTGAGGAGTGTTATCCTTCCTTAAGGATTAATATATGGTGTTACCCTACCTCAAGGGTTTTCTCTACATTCTTGTGTTCATTGTTATGGTGAATGGTTTGGTGTTTATTATTGGTTTATTTTGAGATTTATCTTCAAATATATTTAGGCACTTAACAATTGGTATCAAAGCACTTTCCTTGGCAGACATTGTGGGCAATTTTTTTTTTTTTTCGCAGATTTATTTTTTGGAAAAAAAAAAAGAGGGCCACGACATTCCGAACGATTTATGTAGGTTTTGGTGCAAAATTTGCAAAAAATGATTGGAGATTTGAATTCCTCTCAGAAAAACACCCAAGTTTAAAAACAAATCGTTTGAAACAGAGTCTGGGAAGTAAAGTTATTGAAGTTTTAAAATTTTCAGGGTTTTTCCGCGAACAGCAACACTACTTTTTTATTTTTGTAGCATCTAGAGGCCGAATTTGCTAAAACAAATTACAGATCTGAGTTCCTCTTTCAAAAATAGTTGATTACAAAAAATAAATCACCCAAATTGGAGCTGCCGAACTGAAGATATCGCTGATTTAAAATCAGCCATTTGTGGGGGTTTTTCGTGACGACAGCGGGTTTGCAGAGCTCATCATTTTTCACTGTGTACTCAGATTGCTACCAGATTAGTGCCATTGGATAGATAATTTTGATATCTTTCTTTTGGTACATTGTATGTGGTGTTTCCAATGGATATGCACTCTCAACTCAAGGAAATTCTACACACGATTGAAGCAATCAAATCCCAAATGCATGACACTCACGAAGGTCTCAAGGATGGTTTTTGTAGTATTCATAAGTCCTTGGAGAGCATGAAGGAGAAATGTACTTTGATGAACATCATGAATGAATATCATCAAGAAGTGTATTCTTTGTATGCTTTGGAGGACGATTGTGATGATTGGTATATGGATTGTTGTCATTTCTGGGATGACAAGCACTTCCATCTTCTATTTGATGACTCTTCTTCACCTCATGTAGAGCACATTATGGAGAGAAGTGCAGCGCCTTTTATGCACACTATTTTCCAGTATTCTCCAGTATTAGTGTGTCATTCAAATGATTTTGTGGATATGGAGGGATCTACATATTTCGATCCCCATAATCAATGTAGATCTTTGGAGCATCATTTTCAGTTGGTTCTTGAGTTCAGATATCTTCTGCATGGAGTTCACATGAACACTTGGACATGGGACCCTGGTTCACAATGGAAGTTGGACTACTTCAACATGATGGTTTTCATTTCTCCATGGGACCCTGGTTCTCTAGTCTACTTCAGCACTATTGTCCACACTTATCCATGGGACCCTGGTATATGGTTGTACATCAAGCATCGAGGACAACGCTTTCATAAGGGGGATGGAATGTTAGGTAGCTAGAGAGGTAGTGGGGGACCCAGAGGGCCCAGAGCTATAATAGTAGAGGTCATTCAATGTAATAAGATGGACTAGGTCCACTATAGTATTAAATAAGGCCCAGTATGGTAGTTAGATATAATAAATGTAAGAGGACTTCTTAGAAGGTTCTACTTCTAGAAGGTTCCTCCTCTAAAATGTTCTTAGTGGTTGGTAGCACTATATAAAGGGGTTCAAACAATGTAATTGGATATGAAGAGAATTATTGTATTTGGAGCTGAAGTTCAATAGGAGGATGCTCCCTCGAAGAGGTAAGTGAACAGGAGAGGATCCCTTCCATTATCAAACCCTAAGGGTTTGATAATAATAAAGGAGATTTTGCATATTGTTCTTGTATATCTGTTGTGGTGCTTTTGTATTCAGTCGTTGGTACTTAACGCACTACAGGAAGACATCAGGCTAGAGAACTAATCCCAGGGCAACACCGACATAATGCAGATCAAGATCAGGGTGGCAAGGCAGCAGATGGACATCATGTTCGACTTCCATTGGGATGGATGGATGCTCGTACTTGGTAACAGTTGGCTACATTGCTTAGTCGGTCATATTGTATGGTTTCTTCTCATGTTTCGAGGACGAAACATGTGAAGGGGCATTGAATGTAGTTTACCCAGGGAGGTAATATGGGGTACCTAGGGAGGTATCCAATGGGAATGTGGTTATGTATTGTTAGTGGAAGTCATTTAATATATGAGAATGTGGTCATTCAATGTAAGGTGGACTAGGTCCACTATATTAATAAAGGACTACTATGGTAGTTAGATGTAATAAATGTGAGAAGGCTCTCTAGAAGGTTCCTAGGGGATAGAGAGCTATATCAAGAAGTGTAAGCAATGTAATGAAACATAGTGAAGAATATTATGAATGTATCAAGCATTGCTTAAGGAGTGTTATTTACGACACTTCTAAACCTTAGTCATCCATTGGGCTCGATCATTAGAACACCTTTCACCACTTTGGAGGATTTATGTGAGTGAAAAACTCAAGGATAATTAAAATTGCAGTTAAGCAAGATTAATTACCTGAGGAAAAAAAACACTCGATGAAAGGACTTCCCTAATGATAAAGTCCTAGGTAACCAGACAAAAATTGACTCATGCTAGCATATTACATTATTATCCCACGCAGGGGAGAGGACATTCTGAGTACATAGAAAGACATGTCGAGGGAAAATTTGCCCCGATGAGCCAAAATTCTTCAAACTAGTTGTAGCACTAGGTGCATATCTTCATGGTACATGACGTTGACCCCCTAGTCGAAATAGGCGGTCAATATCTAGCTCCACATGGAGACATGTTCGATCTCTTTGGAAGGAGAGCATGCGAGAATCTTAGAATCTACAAAACAGAGTGCTCACCAATACCCAAGTACATGTGTAAAAGAATAAATCATAGATAAATGAAATGATGTTGACAATAATCACATAAAAGAAATGATTATACAATGAACTATATACATAAATGAAATAATAACAAAACTGAAAAATTCAAAGGAAAAAGGTTAGAGATACGTTACAAAGGGTGCCCCTCTTGGACACCAGGTTGTTCATCATTTGAAAAATAGCTTGAGTTGTTGCCCATTCTTTGGAATATTCATGGGCTAACCATCCAAATGGTTGAGGTAAAAAGAATTAGTACCTACTATTTCCCGGATCATATATGGACCCAACCACAAACTGTCAAACTTCCCATGTTTGCATGGTTTTTCCTTGCCTTTATCCCATAACAACATTGTATCCCCAACTATGAAATCCCTCTGTCTTGTTGATTTATCAAATGCCCTTTAAACCTTTTCTTGATTTCTGCAATTTTGATCACAAGCCTTTCTTTTGTTTTCATCTAACTCAATCATCTGATTAATCTTGTTCTGAACTGCATCCTTTCCTGTGGAAAAATCCTGAAGTAAACCATACACTGGAAGCTTAAGGTTTATTGGCAATCTAACATCCATACCATAGACCAAGTCAAATGGACTTTTTCCTATTGCAACGTTCTTAGTTATTCTATCTACCCATAATGCATATTTGATTTTACTATCCCATGACCTTTTGTTTTCCCCAACAATTTTTTTGACTATGGTCATTAGATTTTTATTACTTGATTCAGCGTGACCATTTCCTTGGGGATAATAATCTGATGCATGTGACAAAATAATGTCGTATTTGAAACAAAAAGAGGACATCTTTGTTGAGCAAAAGGCTTCCGCATTATTTGTTACTATTTTTGAAGGCACACTAAACCTAGTTATCATCTTGTCTTCAAGGAAATCCATGAAAACCTTTTCAGTTGTCGATTTTGTAGGGATGGCTTCAACCCATTTGGTGAAGTAATCTGTAGCCGTTAAGACCCATGAATAACCATTACTTGAATTATCCTTGAATTTTCCTATGAAGTCTAAACCCCACTGTTGAAAAGGTGCTTCAACCACTACTGGCTGCAAAGGGAGGGCAAATAACTTCTGCTTTCCAGTGAAAAGTTGACAAGGCTCACATTTTCTTACAAATTGATGGACATCTGAAAAAATGGTGGGCCAATAATACCCTGCTCTAAGGATTTTATGAGTTGTTTTAGCTGCATAGTGGCCACCACAAAATCCTGCATGAAATTCATCCACTAGTTTTTTGGCTTCAACTTCATCAACACATCTAAGGATTATTCCATCAGGATTTCTCCATCCTATCCCATCCTTAGTGAAGACATACTTGGATGTTTTTAACCTTAAAGCTCTTTTCTTATGACCCACAAGATGGCTTGGGCATGTGAGGTTTTCAAGATAGAAAATTATATCCGCATACCATTCAACCTGTTTCGGCCTTAATATGTTTAGGGAAAATTTTGGATTGTCATTTTGACAAATCATACCCAAAGCCTTTTCATTTTCTTCAATCAACATTTTAGCTAGACCTTGCCCCTTGATTAATTTTGTGGATTTGATTTCTAATCCATATTCATGTATTTTAGCAATCCATCTTCCCCTTGTACCTAATCCTTTTGACTGAGATAATACATCTTTAACTGTTGAATTAGGAACATACCCAATTACTATGGAGTATCCAATGAAGACTCTGAAATGTTTTAGGGATTTTACCAAAGCATATGCCTGTTTTTCAAACATGGGGTATTTTAATTCTGCATTTTGCAAGGCCCTACTCATGTAAGCAATAGGCTGATCTTGGCCTTGGTCATTTTTTTGAAGCAATACACCAGCAATGGTATCTTCAGAGGCAAAGGAGAAAATCTGAAAGTCCTTGGAATAATCCAGACTTATGAGGACGGGAGCTTCAGATATGGTTGTTTTAATTTCTTTGAAAGCTTTCTTGTTTTCATCATTCCATTCAAATTTAACATCTTTCTTAAGCAATTTATAAATTGGCTTTACTATCTCTGCATAATTTGGAATGAACCTGTGAACAAAATTTGTTTGGCCTAGGAAGGATTGGAGAGTTTTCTTTGATATAGGCAAAGGGACTTTTTCAATTGATTCAACTCTTTCTGGGTCTAACTTGACCCCATCTTTGGAGATTATGTGGCCCAAAAGTTTCCCTTCTATTATCCCAAAAACTGATTTGGCTGGATTTAAAGAAATTCCAAATTCCCTACATCTTTCAAAAATCGGTTTCAAATGACCAATGTGACTCTTCCCATCCTTTGAAAACACGGTTAAGTCATCTTGATAGATTTCAATGATTTTTCCAATTAATCCTCTAAAGGCATAATCCATAGCTCTTTGAAAATTAGCTCCAGCGTTAGACAAGCCAAAAGGCATTCTTAGATATTCAAAAGTACCCCATGGAGTCGTGAAGGTAGTTTTATGCCTATCCTCTTCCTTGACCCTGATCTGATTATAACCTAAAAACCCATCAAGCATTGAAATCATTTTGGAACCTGTTACCCTTTGTAATAATGTTTCCATCTTGGGGAGGGGATAATTATCTTTTGTACATGCAATGTTCAAATTTCTGAAATCTATAGACAGACTGATTTGACCATTCTTCTTTCTTGCTACCACCAAATTCGAACACCAGGAAGAATCTCTAGTTTGGGCTATTATTTCGGCTGCTAGCATTTTTTGTAACTCCTTTTGGACCAAAGGAGCTAACTTGGGGTTAATTTGTCTCAACTTTTGTCTAAAGGGCTTAGATTCCTTCTTCAAAGGAATGACATGTTGAATTACATCTTCCCTATAGACCTTAAGCTTATCATAAGTGAAAGCCAAAACATCCCTATACTCTCTTGGTAATTTAATAATTTCTTTTCTTTCCTCTATAGGCGTGCTTTTTCCAACCTTCACCATTCTAGGCTCTTTATCAGTTCCTATGTTGACTTCCAAGTGATCACTTGGTTTTATACCTATTTCTTCCTTTAGTTTGTGACCATCTTGCCTGTCAAATAGTTTTTCTTGTGCAACAAGGCCTCTAGGGACTGGGTTAACCTCATAATCATTTTTTGTATAATTACATCCCTCTTCTTTTTTATTGACATGGAATTCAGAAAATTCTTGCATGTGATTTAAGAACTTAATGACTTGCTTATCATCATCAAATATTTGCCAATGATCCATATTATCCGGAACTGAAGGCCTAAATATGACTTCTACCGTAATGTTTTCTTTAATTAAATCATGGGAGAGTTGAAGAGTGGAAGAAGCTAGAGCCAGTTCATCAGCTTTAAAGTTTTGATCTCTAGGAATAGCAATAAGGTTTAAGGCATCAAGACTTTCCATGGAGTCCCATATTGCATTCCTATACCTTTTTAGCCTTTCAGACTTGCATGCAAATTTGTTCTTAAGTTGTTGGATGACTAGATCTGAATCTCCCTTTATGTTCAAGCATTTGACACCCATGTTCTTGCAAAGCTCTAAACCAAGCAACAAAGCTTCATATTCAGCCACATTATTGGTAGCATCAAATTCCAATCTATATGCAAACTTAAATTCCTAACCAGATGGAGATTCAATGACTATTCTAGCACCTTTCCCAGCTCTAGAAAATGCACCATTAAAATGCATGTACCATATCTCATCAACTCTTTCCTCTTTGACTTCTTCTCCTATGGGCCCTAAAGAGTTAGACAAGATAGCATAATTTCCAAGATCATCTTCTTTATACTTTAATTCATTTATGGAATTCTTTGGGTCTTCTACATGATACCTCCTTTCCAATTCTCTATTCAGTTTAAACATGGCCCCATCCGGAGTGGGGATGGTGGCATAAGTTAAGTCCATTTGTAGGTTGCCCCCCAAATCTGTAGTTGTTTTTCTTGAAAGCAACATACCCCAAGCATCTGGCACATCAATTACTACTATGTCCATTTCTATTATGATGTCTGGGAAAGCAGCCAAGTGTACTTGTAAACTTTTAATCAAACCATGCACCTTAATCATTTTACTGTCCATGGCACAAATGTTATGGTAAGGCCTTGAAATCCTTAGATTTAATTGTTCCATCACTTTCTTAGTCATAACATTTGAGCTTGCTCCAGAATCAAGCATGCAATTATGAAGGAGATGGTTGTTCACAAGAAGAGAAAGGAAAAATGGTTGATTCTTTTCGTTCCCCCTATCCCAATTTTGCAAAATCACAGGTGCATCTTGGTAAGCTACTGTTGGTGACTTGTCAACCTTGTTCTGAGAAGAATCTTCTATAGCTTTAAGTAATTTTTCCCTTTGAGATGGAATCTTCATAATTTCTGCTACAGGGACCAACATTTTTGCATTATTCAACCATCCCCCTAAATCAATATTTAATTTTGTATTTGTAGGAACATGATTTAGGAAGGGGAGGAGGTACCTTAGGAACACTTGATTGAGGCTTCTCTTGATTCTTAGTTCCATTTCTTTGGTAAGCAAAGCCTCTATCGCAGAGTTTGGTGCTCGACCCTTTCGGCTTGAGACGGTGTTTGGCCTTGTCTCACTCCCACACTGCATTCGGAGTTTCGCTGATACAACAAAAGGATGGGACCGGTATTCGTACTTGGCCTACTATTTATCAAAGGCCATTGCATGCATCAGTTCTCGAGTTTGTTCTCAATGCAACTATGCTAGGGTCTCGGATCTTCTAGCATCTGTTGGTGTTACGATGGACTGGCTCCCTCCATTCAGATATTCCCTTGATGCACCCGACCACCTCTTACTTACTAGACAACGGGTGAACACAATCATTAGAGAGGATATCTATGCAGGTCACTTGGATAAATCATCAGGGTGGGTTACGTCCGAAGATGGCCTTCTACGCTGATCACTTTATGATTAATCCCTCATTATTCAACCCCATTACCCACTTTGCCATTGGATGCATGCTCTTTGGATCCCCCTGGACCATTTCAGAGTTGGCTATCATAGGTTTCGAGTTGAAACTAATCATCAAATTGATCGATCAGACAAGATATGCCAGATGTGCCATCTTTGTGAGGTTAAGACTGAGGAGCACTTCATCTTTTGTTGATTAGTTTACTACGAGATCCGAGTATGGTTCCACTCTCTTTTTAGAAAGTTACAAACGCTTGGTAGTTTCTTTATGTACCCTGACCAAAGATGCCTGACCGTATACATGTAGGAGGCCCTTCGTCTCTGCACTTATATCCTCCAACCACATCCACTTCCTAGACCAACTCCCACCCACCAAATCACTTCCTTTTTTACGGTGCTCCCAACTAGGGGCACCAAGCGACAGATGGATAGAGAGGACTCCAGAGCAATGAGGACACAGGGCACTATTCCTACCTCCATGAGACCCCAATAACATCTCCAAACCAAACCACATATTAGCAGACAGACCAATCGCCAAATGATATCTTCTAGACCACAACGATAGGTTCTTCCTTCCAGACAACAGCACAACACTCATTCCAACTCCTTTGATTTTTCTTCTGGACAAACATCTATTTTGAGTTTCCTCCATTTGGCCTCAGATGTTAGGAGAGATGGCTCCAGTGGATCAAGGTAGCTTCATACCATTGGCGCCATAGACTCTAGATCCACTCATCTCGTACATCTCTCTCCTAGATCGCCTCTACATTCTTTGGAGTTGGCTTTCTAGGTTTTAGATTAGACTTCAATTTTACTTCCTACTTCTTGCTTTTATACATGAGCCACTTTAGCGCTCCTGCTTTGTATAGACATGATTGTACCTAATAGTCCCATTGACCTACTTCAATGGTCATTTGTTGGACATTAATACATTTATCTTATCTTTCCTTTTTGACTAATAGGAAAATGGTGGATGGCCTTCTAGATACTTTTGAAAAGCAAGATATTGTTTGTGGGACATCTTTTGGGGAGGCAACATAGAATGCCCTTTGATGAAAGGAAGGCTTGGAGAGCCAAAGTACTTCTCGAATTAATTAATGCAAATATAGGTGGACCAATGAAGACTATCATTTCCCTATGCAAGGTATCTTTTGTTGTTTGTAGACGATTTTTCCAAAAAATGTCGGTGTATTTCCTAAAACAAAAAGCAGATGTATTTTCTGAATTTCAAAAATTTTAAGCTATGGTTGAAAAGTAATCAGGAAGAAGAATTAGGTTTCTTAGGACAAATAATGGTAGTGAGTTTTGTTCTCATAGTTTCAATGATTTTTGTAGTCAAGAAGGTATACAAAGATAATATATACCACACCCTATACTCCACAACAAAATATGTTGTAGAGAGATGAAATCGAACTATTATGGAGATGGCTAGGTGCATGTTAGAGAACAAGTCCACTCCCAACAAATATCGGGCAAAGATAGTTCATATTGATGTATATTTACTACACAGATCTCCTACAAAGTCAGTTCCAACTACGATTCCAAAGGAAGCTTGGTCTGGAAAGAAGCCTCAGCTAAGTCATCTCAAGATTTTTTAGTTCAATTGCTTATGTATGGATTCTTGATGAGAAACATCGTAACTTAGATTCAAAATGAAAGAAATTAATGTTTACAGGGTGACAAATGTATTTTTAGTTGGGATGTTGTACTTGTTAGAATTAGGGCAGTAAAGCATAACAGTAGTGTCTTTTAAATTTCAGTGAGTAAAACAACTAGATCTAATATTCAGAAATAAAAACTCCACTACTTAAACAGTGTACAGATCTAAGAAATCTGGTAACATAGTTAAAGAGTAAGACAGTAGTTCAGATCTATAATGCTGGATTCAAATTAAACTCAAAACAATCTGATCATAAACAGTAAATCAAAACTACAGAAACAAAAGAGTAAACTCAATATATAGTCCAGATCTGATGACTGTCAATGCTGATACATAAATCTAGATAGATCAAACAGTATAGAACTCAAAAATCCAGATCTGAAGATGAAGTGTAGATAGCTTACCTTGTCCTGAAGCCTTACCTCTGAATGAGTCTCAGCCAACACAAGAGATGCAAAACCATTTGTAAATATGCTCAGACAAAGTCCAGCTCATAGATCCACCATGTAGGTTGGATCTCTTGCCAAGAGATAAAATAACTTTCTAGCCACCAAGGGAAAGGGATTACAAAGACTTCCCACAGTCAAACCCTCACAAAAACAAAAATGAAACACTCAAACCCTCACACAGAACTTTCTGTGGACAAAACCCTCACACAAGGTAGCTTAAGGAAAGTCAAAAGCTACAGGATAGGGGTCACGGTCTGAGCAGAACTACAGTCACCCCACAGCAGTAGAGAAGGGCTGCAATCACAAGCACCTTACAGCAGAAGACTAAGGGCTGTTTCCCACAGCTGAAAAGAAAGGGACGCACCAACAACTGTTCACAACAGAAAATAAGAAGCCGCAGCAACAATACCCCACAACAGAAGGTAGAAGGGCTGCACTCACAACTAGAGAGGGGCCGCACCAATCAGCAGAGAGGACGGAGCTGTACACACAGCAGACAAGGGGAGGCTGCACCTATGGTCACCACTTAACAGCAGAGGAGAGGGGCCGTACACAGCAGAAGAGAGGCTGCACCACATCACTATCCAAAAGGGAAACCGCAGCAATCAAACTCACCAACAGTAGATAGCAAGAGGGCTGCAGCAAGGAGAGGATCCGCACACTTTAGGAGCACAAGAACAAAACATAATAGTGTAGGTTGAGAAGGGTAGGGGGGTTTAATTTATAGTTTAGGCTAGGGCATAAAGTAAATTAAATTAAAATAATTTTTATTAAAAATATCATGTTTAAATTAAATAATTTAAACATGATATAATTAACATTTTAATTTAAACTTTATTTAACCCTTAGCACAAAACAACATAAAACCCCAAATCACACAAGTGAGGGTTAAGGAGTGTTTACAAGGTGGCAATACTCATTCATTCATTTTCAAGGTGACCTTATTACTTTATCATCATTGCATATGGGATACATCCCTCATGTGGTTATGTCCTCCTTTAGGGAAGGTCATATACCAACAAAATACTTGATCGAGGATCAAGTTGCCCCAGAACTTTTTCTGGGGTCTTATCCACCAAGGATCAACCCATGCCCTAGGCATGGGTACCCTGGACCATATCCAGGGGCCCTAGACTTATCTAGGGGCTTTAACTGCTTGGTCCTAGACCAAGAACCCTAGTCGTATACTGGGGGCCCTAACAAGGGTCTTTTTCCATGGCACTGACTGTTTGGTCCCAGACCAAGTACCCCAGGAGTGCACTGGGGGCCCTAAATCTCGTCTAGGGTCTTAGCCATCCTCCCGGAGAATGGCTCTTGCAGCTGCTTATAAATTTAACAGTACTCAATGAACATGCCAATTTATTTTTAAGTAATTCAGATCATAAATCAGGTCAGAAATTTCTTGTAGTGGGTTGTGATATTGTTGAAAATCCAATTCTTTTGAATATGTCAGCCAGCCATGAGGTATGGAAAACCTCCAGTTGTAATGTGGCTGCTGCATTAGTCCAAGTCAAAATTATATTAGTGCTGAAATTAGTCCAAATCATAATGAGATCAACATTGATTACAGACTCAAGAATTAAAGAGATGTCCCAAGTGGTTCTATTAGACATTTGATAATGTTTGCTTGGATGATATTCCTAAACCGTAGTAGGAAGGATGGTTGTTGCAAAACAAAAGTAAAAAGTACGATTCGTGCAATTATGCTTTACCTGCTACCATTTAGCATTCTTTTGAACATCAGATTATGAATAAGTTAAAGGATGACCGGAATGGGAGAAAGCTATGCAAGTTGAATATGATGCCTTGATGAAAAATCAAACTTGGGTGTTGGAGGATGATCCTGCTAATAAAAAACCCATTGGGTGCAAATGGGTATATAAGATCAAGTACAAGGTAATTGGAACACTTGACAAGCACAAAGCAAGGCTTTGCTTAGCAAGAAGGGATAAATTATGAGACATTCCCTCTCACTGTCAAGATGGTTACAATCAGGGTAGTTCTAGCTTTTGTTGCTCATTTGTGTTGGACTATTTATCAAATGGATGTTAAAAGTGCCTTCCTCAATGTTCATTGATAAATGGATGTTAAAAGTGCCTTCCACAATGTTCATATGTATCAATCTCAAAGTTTCCAGGTTCTTGGGAAGGAACATATGGTTACAGTATGCAGATTGGTTAAGGCTCTTTATGGTCCCAAACAGGCACCAGGAGCTTGGTACATAAAAATTGACAAATATTTGTAGGATAATGGATTCAAAATAAGTTTTTTTGATTCCAATCTCTATGTCAAATGTGAGGATGGTGATATATGTAGATGACATCATCGTTGGTAGTAATATTGGTGATATATGTAGCAAAGTAAAATCTGAATTAGGTTATGCTTTTGAAATGACAGATTTAGGCCTTCTACATTATTGCTTAGGTGTAGAAGTTTGACAAACTAACAAATGTGTTATTGCTTCACAAACTAAGTATGCCAAAGGTTTGATAGACAAATACAAGATGGTTGATTGTAAAATTCATCTACACCTATGGAGAAAGGGATGAGACTTTCAACCAAAGTCAACTCAAAATCAGAAAATAAGTCAATTTTCACGGAACTAGTGGGAAGTTTGATCTATATTACAACCACTAGGCTAGATCTTAGTTTTGCAATCAGCTACATATCTAGATTCATGACAAATTTTAAAGTAAAACATTGGAGAGCAACAAAAAGGATTTTGAGATATGTTAAAGGTACAATAAATTTTTTATTATCATATGGTGAAAGTGACGCACTTCAGTTGACTGGTTATACAGATTTTGATTGGGCAGGATCAGTGGATGATCAGAAATCAACCACTGGTTATTTGTTCAGTCTTGGAACAGGTGCAGTTTCATGGGCTAGCAATATTGTTCCTCTTTCTTCTACCAATGCAGAATACAGAGTAGCAACAATAGGAGCATGTGAGGTAGTTTAGTTTAGAAGAATACTTGAAGATTTAATGCTTGAACAAACCAAGCCAATAGCTCTTTTCTGTGATAATCAACGTGTTCTAAAATTAGCAAAGAATCCAGTCTTTCATGAGCACACCAAACACATTGATATACATTGTCATTTCATTAGACAGCTTATAGAAGATGAAGAGGTTGAACTTCAATATTGTACCACACGAGCAGACTACAAATATGTTCACCAAGCCACTTGGTCGAGATAAATTTGTCAAATTTAGAGACAAGCTTGGTGTATTTTCCAAAATGACCATTAAGGGAGGTAATTAATAATAATGGTTATTCTACTTTACGTAAATATAGTACATTAAAGTAGTATTAATAATAAATAAATGGGAAGAGTGTCCATTGGATGTAGCTTGGGTGGTTGGAAGGAATGATTGTTACCCTCCCTACCCAGGTTCAATTCCTTGTGAGTGGCATGTTGTGCCCTTAAATGGGTCTATAAGATGCTCTTGTTGTTGAGTCCCCAATATTCCGAAAATGCTCAACCTCCCCATGTTCTCTCACAGATTTTGGGGTTATCCGTGGACGTAGCGAGCACCGATATCCAGTGTTGTGAACCACATGAAAAAAGTAAATAAATGGGAAGAGGTTATATAACATCTTTTCCTCTTCACTTGTATAAATATAAGCAGATGTATTATGAATTTGATTGAATACAAACTTGACAGTTCTCCTCCAATGTGCACTGTTCCCCCTCTGTTCAATTTGTGATAGGTGGTAACCCCATTGTAAGATATTGTGTCCCAAGATAGCGTAATCATTAATAAGAATATAATTTTGGTATGGAGGAAAAATGATGCAAGCTTATATTACCAATTTTAAGGGCAGAGCTAAGGCTCATGATGATGCATATCAGTATTATTAATGAGAGAATTTGAACCAAAAATTATACATACATGTGTAGCTATAGTTTGAACTATCTGCAATGTAGTTGCCTCGTTGTGCAATTTGTGCAACAAAATTGAGGACAAGATGCTTCAATGGAGTGTTGTTGCAGTAATGTATTTGAAATCAAGTTATTGTGGTAGAATGCATGTATTACAAAAATACAAAGTATGTTTACCTGGAAACATGTAGTACAAAAATACAAAGTATGTTTACCTGGAAAGGTGACAAATAATACAAATTCCCAATATAGTTGCCATTCATATAGTTTTGTTATTTTTGCATAGAAATCTTTTGCAGGGTTATAACAACATCGGTGTTTTTATAGTTTGAACTATCTGCAATGTAGTTGCCTCGTTGTGCAATTTGTGCAACAAAATTGAGGACAAGATGCTTCAATGGAGTGTTGTTGCAGTAATGTATTTGAAATCAAGTTATTGTGGTAGAATGCATGTATTACAAAAATACAAAGTATGTTTACCTGGAAACATGTAGTACAAAAATACAAAGTATGTTTACCTGGAAAGGTGACAAATAATACAAATTCCCAATATAGTTGCCATTCATATAGTTTTGTTATTTTTGCATAGAAATCTTTTGCAGGGTTATAACAACATCGGTGTTTTTATAGTTTGAACTATCTGCAATGTAGTTGCCTCGTTGTGCAATTTGTGCAACAAAATTGAGGACAAGATGCTTCAATGGAATGTTGTTGCAGTAATGTATTTGAAATCAAGTTATTGTGGTAGAATGCATGTATTACAAAAATACAAAGTATGTTTACCTGGAAACATGTAGTACAAAAATACAAAGTATGTTTACCTGGAAAGGTGACAAATAATACAAATTCCCAATATAGTTGCCATTCATATAGTTTTGTTATTTTTGCATAGAAATCTTTTGCAGGGTTATAACAACATCGGTGTTTTGTTGGATGTTGAAGGTACATACCTGATGCTTCACGTGCTATATATGAGGTGCTAAAAGATATCGTACAACTTAGGTCACCGAAAAAGCCAAGATATGGGGATGTTTATGAAGAAATCCTTGACAGAGTATCATCCCGTGAGATTACAGAAACAACCTTGAGAGAGAAACTCGCCCAGCATGTTGAACAGGTATTGACTATAAATGTTATTCACTCTATTATTGCATTGTTTTTCAATAGTCGGAGTTCAATCAATATTAGGAAATCATTAAATAAATAATTATTACTTGTCAAACTTGTATCTTATCAGGTTGATATTGAAATGGCCCTCGAATATGCTACACAAAGTGGAATAACCCAGGAAGCTCGTGAGACTACCTATATACGTGCTTTAGAGGGAGTTCAAAACTTTTATGACTTCCATAGTCCTGTTTGTGTTATTCGGTTGTTTCAATAGATGCAATGGCATCTGTCTACTATATTCTCCCTATTAATATGTTGAGCATACGTATGTTGTATTCTTTCTACTCATCTTCCTACGAACAATTAATTGAATGGTTTAAAAGGGATTGCTAATCAATGATATATTCATTTTATCTCAGTTTCTTTGTTTATCGACAAGGTCTATTTTGTTTTTTCTTCAACTTGTTACAAGTCTACTCATCCGCCTACATACAATTAATTGAATGGTTTAAAATGGATCGTTAATCAATGATATATTCATTTTGTCTCGGTTTCTTTGTTTATCTACAAGGTCCAATTTTTTTAAAACTTGTTAGAAGTCTACTCATCTGCCTACGAACAATTAATTGAATGCAATAAAAGGGATTGCTAATGAATGATATATTCATTTTGTCTCAATTTCTTTGTTTCTCTACAAGGTACAATTTGTTTTTTTCAACTTGGCACAAGTCTCTGCCTACTAACAATTAATTGAATGGTTTAGAAGGGATGGCTAATCAGTGATATCTTAATCATTCTGTCTTAGTTTCTTTGTTTATCGACAAGGCCCATTTTGTTTTTTTTTCTTCAAAGTGTTACAAGTGCCTTTAGGTAATCAATATTTATTCAAGTACACCAATTGGTCCTGCTCATCAATCTGTGCACTCCCTCCTTTGATAGCCCTATTTTTGTGTGGTTGGTTATTAGTCTTCAACTTGTGTAAATTGATTGTTTCGAAACTCATATTTCCCTCTGAAAAGTAATCGAGATAATTCTTTCGAAGTAATCACATATGCTATTGGTCCGAGTTTTTTTGGTTAATTTACGTGGTCCAATTTGTTTTTTCTTCAACTTGTTGAATCAATCTTAATTGCATTACTTATTCTTTAACATTAAACTTTCGTTTTCTCCTTCCCTTTCTTAGGAATCCAATGAGACATATTAAAGCACGTTTGCTTTGGTATCCCTTACTATATAATTAGGAGATAGATAGATAAATCTATTGTAATGTGATTAGACAAGTTCACATACAAATCTAATGTGGAATAGATAACATAGTTGTAAATGCAAAAATGAAAACATAGTACTTCCATATAACACATATATGGACATGATAGAAACTTGCCCTTCATTAATCAATTCCCAATTCCCAGCAATAACTTAAAGGATAATAGAAGGTGGTGTTACAACAAGATCCCTCAATTGTATAGATATATTACATATATACATGAAAATGGTTGCACAGCCTTATCCATTTACCCATTTACATCAGTGTGGTGAACCAACCTGGTTTAGTAGTTAAATATCCTAAAATACTTGGAACACAATGTAGAAATCCATATAGGATAGTAATAATATGAATAATGAATAAGTTATGAAATGATATTACAATGAGAAAAAAGGGCCTTATATACCCACATAGGGTGCCCTTTCATGATAACTCTTCATTATTAATTATTATTTATTAGTTATTTGTATCTGTTATTTATTATTATTATATATTTATTTATGTTACATTGCCTTCCCCTTAAACATGTTTTGTCCTCAAAGCATAATTATTGAAGGCTTCCCCTTAAACATGTTTTGTCCTCAAAGCATAATTACTAAAGGCTTCCCCTTAACTTTTGTTCTGGCTCACATTGTCTTCTCAAGCTATTTTGTGCTTGTAGTTGCGAGACTCGACAAAACAAGATGATATAACCTTTGAATTCTTAAACTAATGTGTTTCATCTTTTGGGGAGTGACCCATCCCTAATCTACCTTCATTGGAACTGTTTGATTATCGATTGTTATGGCATGGCTTCTCATTCCATGCTTCCATACAAGTTGTTGATTTTATCTTTGTTCATTTACAATGTTGTAGTTTAGTTGTCGGTAAAAAGAACTTTGTTCATATTCCTCTGTATGGTTGCTTTGTGCATTGTGATTGTGATTATTTTATTGTTCATATGGTTAATGCTTAGTGTAGTAATGTATGCTCAGATAGACATGATATGATAGCTCGGTGCTTAATGATGTGAATGAATGTTAGATCTTATTGTTGAGATTTGTACCTTGGGAGGTGTTTCCCATGTGCTTTTGTCCTCCTTAGCACATGAGGGAAGGATTTGACACTTTGTACCTAGTACTTTTNCACAAAAGATTCATGATTGTTGGTTGTTATAAAACAGCAGAAAACTTAGAGCCTTTGCTTGGTCAAAGACAAACCAAGAAGGCAAGCTGATAGGACCTGGAATTTTCACACTTATCTGTGTTGATATGCTTAGTGCTTAAATACATTAGATTTGGATGAATACTGCGATGCTCTGTTGTTAAGGTTTATCTGCGTTGTGAACTAAGGTTAAATACTGATGAATATTGACTGTTAAGTGCTATGTTAAGATGTTGTAATCGCAAATTTGTGTCCCAATTAGGTTGCAGACATCTAAGTCCTACAACTACCCCTGCCTCTACCTCGGGTGAGACTTCATTTGTTTCGCAGGTGTTGTTGAAAGGGTCAGTAGTTAGGGTTTTGTTGGTGCATTATTGAAGCGTTGAACCCTGAGTCTGCCCCTGTGCCAACATATGATATTTATTATCATTTATGTTTATACAAAAATTTAAATTTTTAATTATTATTTTTAACTCTCATCTGTCATTTTAAATTAGCCTAGCTTACATGTAAGGTAGCTAGAGAGGTAGTGGGGGGGCCCAGAGGNGCCCACTTGCCCCCAGCCGGGGGGATAGCCCCCCCGAACCCCGCAGAGGGGGTACCTCCCCTCTGCACTCCCCCGCGTGGAAGAGTGTACATACTTCTGGGGTGTAAATACTTCATGGGGTATCAACACGGCTGAAAGCAAGGACCTCTGAATCAGGAAGATAATCAGGGTCCACAACCAACAATGTCAAGGTAAGAAACTTTGTTTGATGTAAGAACTCTACCATACTAAGATCGTCATAATTGTGTACCTTTGTCAAGGTGTTGTACAAGGTCAAAGTTCTATAGAGGGCGTCTT
The DNA here is from genome assembly GCA_000966675.3 of Picea glauca. Classification (NCBI taxonomy): domain Eukaryota; kingdom Viridiplantae; phylum Streptophyta; class Pinopsida; order Pinales; family Pinaceae; genus Picea; species Picea glauca. The sequence continues at coordinate 35,195 of JZKD02S0791360.1, read as the reverse complement.
AGATGCCCAATGGGATAGTGGATAGGCATCATTGTTATTGTAGTGTTGCTTGTGGTGATGTTTATCATAAAAGACAACTAACATGTCCATTATAAGAAGGTACAACTTATAATGAAGAAATCTTGGAGATTGAGGAAAAACCATTTGCAAACATAATTTTGAAAATGCCCAAGTAATCGACTTTCAAAGCTCCAAAGGCACATTTAGATTTCTTGAGAAAAACTTGGTGCTAAGAGAGTAGACTAAGAACCTGATCCACATGGGTAAGATGTTCTGTCCAGGTTTGACTATAGATGAGAATATCATCACAGAAAACTAGGACAAAATGACGGAGAAAAGGACGAAAAACATGGTTCATGAGACTTTGGAAAGTGGAGGGAGCATTAGACAGGCCAAAGGGCATGATCAAGAACTCATAGTAACCCTCGTGAGTTCGAAAAGCAGTCTTAGGAATGTATTCCTCTTGCATAAGTATCTGGTGGTAGCCAGAATGGAGATCAAGTTTAGTAAACTATTGAGCACCACTTAATTCGTCCAAGAGATCATCAATGATAGGAATGGGAAATTTGTCTGTGATGGTGAGTTTATTGAGGGCACAAAATTCTAGACACGTGTGTCAAGTACCTTATTTCTTGAGTACCATGACCACAGGGGAAGAATAGGGGTTGGTACTAGGGCGGATAACACCTGCGATTAGCAATTCTTGAACATTTTTCTCAATTTCATTCTTTTGGGCAAAGGGATGACAATAAGGGCGAACATTGGGAGGAATATTGTCAGGGATGAGAGGAATAGAATGATCATGAACATCACGAGAAGGAGGAAGTCCCTGGGGGTGGAAAAAACAACTTGGTGTTTGGAGATGATACATTGGAGGTCAGGATGCACCGATGGGGTCTCAATTGCTTGGACAAAATGGAGTTGGGAAATAATGTTGGAATGACATTTTTTTAGGAGCTTTTCCATTTGATGGGAATTGATGATCTCAGGTTAACCTGTAGTGATTCCTTGGAACTTATATTGGTGTTCATCATGTTGGAATTGCATGCTTAATTCCTTAAAATCTGTAAGGATGGGACCAAGAGTGCATAACCATTCTGCACCGAGCACAATATCATAACCAACCATGTCAATAGCAAACATATGAGATTCCAAGTTGTACTGCCCAATTTGAAGACACATTTTCACAACACCCCCCACATTTAATGGAACCTCCATTAGCAATAATGATTTGAAATTTGTTGGTTGCATGGATATAGCAATGGGTTTCTAGGGCAATATGATGATGAATAAAATCATGTGTATTGCTACTATCAATTAAGATTATGACCTTTCTATTCTTAATATAGCCAATGATCTTGAGGGTTTGGGGAGGAGAGAAGCCAGTGAGAGAATTCATTGAAATGATCGGTTCGACTATTGGAGGGTCAGCGGGCGAAGTAATATTAGTTGGCTCGTGTAATTCAGTCACAAGGGGAGTCTCGATCTCTTCTTCAAAAACATCCTCATAGATGGCCATAAACAACTTTTGTTCCTTACACTTGTGCCTCGGAAAATATTTGTCATCACAATTATAACAAAGGCCCTTGATTTAGTGTTCCACCATTTTAGCGTGAGTTAATTTATGGATCTTGAGGGGAGTGGGATGAGGGGTGGGGTTGGTAGGTCGAGTACAAGGAATAAATGAAGGTTTGTGGGTCTGAGAAGAGACAATATGTTGGGCTTCCTTAGCACGTTGAGTATCGTCCAACCAAGTTTCAGGGCGAGCCATGAGGACCTGGACTCGAATTTCATCTTTGAGGCCACTGTTAAAACATTCCCGGAAGAAGGCATCAGACATTCCCTCCATTCTGAAAGCTAAGTTTTCAAAGGAAGATATAAAGTCTTCCATTGTGCCAGACTGATTCAACTTGGTCAAACAACTGAGATAGTGGGTGTCAGTGTCAAAGCGTTCATATAGCTCTGCCACAAACTGTGTCCAAGCATCATACCCTTGGCATGTCTTTCTATGCCATTGCCACCATTGCTAGCATTCTAGATCCAAATAGAGGACGCCATAACGAAGTTTGGCCAAATCATCAGTAATTCCATGCAAGGAGAAATAATGTTCCATTTGAGTAACCCAACATGTGGGATCTGATCCATAAAACTTGTTCACCTCAACTAGAGGGAGACGGGGGTCACAAGGAAGGGAGTTGGAATGAAAGGCCATATTGTAGGAATAGTTCTCACCTTCAAAGTGAGAAGGTTTTTCAAGGGAGGGAAAGCCATGGGACTATTTCAACCACTAGGTGAGAGAAGCCAATTCACCCTTAACATTGGTCGATTCTCCTGTAACTTTGGCCTCTAAGGTTTCCAAGCAGGTATTGTTGGAAACAAGTTCAGAGGTCAGTCTTTGGATGTCTGCCTTGTTGTATTTGGATTCATCTTGCAGATGAAGGAATTCTTGGTTGCGAGTGTTGGACATGGGTGAATGAGGGGAAATGGGTCCATGAAAAAAAAATGATATATATGATTGTGTTCAGTGTGAAAAGAGGAATGCAATGAGATAGGTATCAAATAAGGGTGTCGGGAAGGGGTCAGGTCCACGGGAAAAAAAAAAGGGTTTAAAATGATAGGTACCACTGCGATCAAGGCGAAGAGAAGAATATAATGGGATACGTCTCAAATAACGCAGTTATACTCCGATTTGAATAATATTGCAGTGATGAAATGGCCAAATGTTTAACAAGAAAAGTGTAGGAATTTCGCAACCAGAATGCAAGAGGCACAGTTGCACGGAAATAGATCTTGTATGTTTTGTTTATGTTTTTGTCCCAAGGGTTAGGGTATTCAAGGTTGCTACAAACAAGGGTTTTCCCTGTGTTATAGCTCTGTGATATACATGTGGGGTCCAACAGTTGTAATCGGCCCAATATCTCATGGCACCAACTAAGGAGGCTAGATCGTTCCCTTAATTGTACTACCCATGTACTAGAGAGTATCTTTCCGAGTGTTGTTCTCGGTGGCACTATAGCATTCAGGCGTTTGATTGGTTTATCTACAGAGGGCTTCAGGATATCTAGGCCGATCTGTATACAGGTGTTGTTTGATGCGCTACCACTCGAAGGGGTGCCAACAAGGGTTACAAGGGTGGCCAACAATGTGTGCTTAAGTACCACTTGTAGTTTATGTGTGTATGTTTCCCCAACCGTGGATTTATGCGTTGAACGACAGATTTCTATAGCTTTAAGACGTTGAAATACGTCTCTACCCTGGAAAAAAAATAACCCACAATTTTCTACCAAGGAATGTGCTCTGATACCACTTGTAAGGTACCAGATCTATTATAATAGCTGAAAACATAAATATTGCAGAGAATAATAGCGAAACAACACAATAAATGAAACCACAACACCAAAATAATACCTTTATTGATAGGAAACAATGTCCACTTGCCTCTTCGAGGGGGCAACCTCTAGCAGAGAAACACTCTATTACAATAATTCTCAAGACAAGATCTTCTCATACCTTCTACTCGTATGTATACTATTTCTATCTTCTAAAGAACATTCTAGAGGAAGATCTTTCTAGAAGTGGAAACTTCTATTAGGCCTTTTTACATTGACTTGTTCATATTTATTAAATAGGCCTTATTAATTAGTATCGACCTTTATTACATGGAAAATATATTATTCTACCTACATGAGAGGTTAGGGGGGTTAGGTCCCTAACACCCTCTTAGTGATCCAATGGATGAAAAGAGAATCTATGCTAAGAAATTTCATGTTTCAACCATTGTTTCACGAGATTGCAAATTCACAAACTACATTTTCTCATGTCATGTGTGTTCATGTATATAGGGACAAAAAAACTAAAGTTGATAGGTTATCCAAGGAAGGAGTGGAGATGCACAAAGGTGATTGGGAGATCAATGAGTCCCATCAGGGACAACATACTTCTTATTTTCATGAGTCAAAGTTTTAACTTCTTTAAAGTATTAAAGTTGTGATTCTAAATGTATATAAATGTACTTGAGAGGATTCCTAGTCTTTTTTTGTACTATTCAATGTTGACGTACCGAACTATGTGTTATTATCTATTGTAAATAGATGTTTCTACTAAGGGAAACCAGTTGTTCCCAAATCTGTAATAGGCATAATGTTTTATTTGTTTTTCCC